>VDFB02000015.1:291839530-291854071 GCA_007258455.2 Sequoia sempervirens
CCCTTAAGTGCCATCATGAGACTCAAAAAAATTAAAGAAAATAAGGAATTTTTTTTTTGGCTGATGCAAGATTGCCCCTACAACATTGATGCTCTTGCATCAATATTGAAGACATGTGATAGTGGGTTGTATCTTCCTTTATAGGTACACTTTTGTAGCTATCCTAGTATCAAATATATAAGTGGATTGTATTATTATACTTCATATTTTAAGAATAATAAAGTGTGGGTCTCTTTGGGGTGTTTTTTTATAGAAGGGTCTATCCACATATATCTATGTAAGTTTACATTTTATGAGCTTTATAATTTATTATAATACTCCATTATTTCATTGATATAAGTTTATTGGATTAATTACATTATAATTATAGTAAAATCTATATTTTTCACTCCCAAAAAAGATGGTGGTTAGTGAATGTGCCCTAATTTTTGTGAACATAATAAATTAACCATAAGGACATATTTATGATTCCAATTACTAATAATTTTGTTAGGTGAGATTTTGGAGGCCACTATTTTTAAAAAGAGGGTTGTCATTATGAATATCACTAAATTCATGTCAAATTAGTTGATATTTCCAAAATACCTTTTGGATTTATGAATAATATTATAAATTTTTGGTTGTCTTTTTTCTTAATCAATTATCATACTTTTTAGATCCTCATGAATACAATGTTTTGTGATTGTTAACACAAATTTATCTTGGTATTCTTTGATATTCTTGGGTGAAGCCACAATAGTGGTTTACAATTTGATGGAGGAAGGAAAACTGAGAAAAAATGACCCCATGGCAAAAAAAATGGTTTTAGGGGTTCAAATGAACCTACAAGTTCGAATGAACCCAAAAGGGGTTCGCTCGAACTAGGGTTCAAGCGAACCCATTAATTACTGGGCCCACATTTCCCACCCAAAATAACAAAAGGAAATGCATATTGAGGGTGGTTTTCTCGAACCCCTAGGGGTTCGTACTAATCCCCCTTATTCCTCATTCTCCCCTTGAAACACAAAAAAAACTAAAATTTTTACTCTTTGAAGCTCGGGTTGAGGATGAAAATGAATGAATCTTCACAAACCCAACTGGCATCAGGCAGTCCTCAGAATGAGCTATCCAATGAATATAATTTTAATATGTTTTGGTTTTATTATGTATTTGTTTTTTAGTTTTATTAAACATAGGTTTTTCATCGAAAATGAAGGTCTCTATTTTGCACATGTGGAAAAATAGCAGATTATCAATTTTTTTTTGAAAAATATGAGTGCACTAGATATTGAAGTCCTTGATCGAACAAAAAAAAATTGAATTTCGATATCTACAAAAAAATTACGCATTATATGGTCGTGCTATGTTTGAATTGTAATTGGTTTGACTTCGAAACTTGATTAAAGAAAAAATATTCAATAAAAATCTATCTAACCGAGTGGAAGCACTAGATATCGGAGTTGCAAATCTAAATTAGAAAGAATTAATATTTTATCCTTCATGGAAAAATAGTTATGCATTATACGGTTTGTGTCACTTATTAAAAATGTTGTTTTTTGAAAAAAACCATTTTTTGTGGGAGATGGAAAAAGAAGTACAATTTGATTCCAATTTTTTTGAAAAAAATATGTTTAGAATCTACAGACAAAATGTGACAAGACTCTAGTTTGCATCATCTTCAAATTCCTCATGGTTTAGCTGCTGTAGGTGCCTGAATGTGAAGATTTAGTTAAAAATAATAATTTCAGTGTCCAGTTTGGCCAAAAATTGTAAACCACTATTGTGGGATCACCCTCTCATATATATATATATATATTCATAACTAGGATGATCATCTTCACCATGTGGGGATCACTATCCAAATTTTAAAGGAGCATTCTAATTTTGGAAAGCATTGTAAATTTATCTTTAGAGTCTAATAGGTGGATTATATAGGTCACATTTTTTCAAATTGTAACATGCCAACCCTTCAATGCATTAAAAATTTCTAAATTTACACCTTGTGAGTAAATAAATAAGGTAACATGTCATTGCAATAATTTTTTATTTCTTTTATTGAGAATATACACACAAGATGCCATATCATATTACAATAAAGATTCCATTTTATTACAATAACTTCACAAGTTACAACAATACAAGAATAGGTACATTTAGATACATATCTCCAATGAGCTTTAGAAAAAAAAGCTGTAAGATGGTCTAGGATCCTTCCTTTCAAATCTTAGTTCTTCTATTGCCTGCTGTGGAGGAGAAGCATCACTCAGGTGCTTTTCCACCAACCAAAGACTCATAATGCTGTCCCTCGCACATCTATCATTCGATAGATGGCCCTTCCCTTCGACGAAGAGATTGGTAGAGTAACCGATAACGACAACCAACTGAGCATAGTGTTGTGTTCTACATAACTAGAACTTGTAATCCCACAATATCTGTTTAGCATGTAATACTAGATCACAGTGAAATGATAGTGTTAGTCTCAGTAGTCACACAATCTAGCACTATTGAATTTGACTCCATTTTTTGAAAAACATTCATCAATCGTTTGACAAAAAATTGTCGGACAATCGACGAATTGACGAAAAAAATTTCGTCGCCATTTTTTCGTTGAAATTACGATGATGAATTAAACGTTGAAATAACGGCACAAATTTGTCGGTCGTCAGCATCATAAAATGACTTAGATGTTTGTCAGAATATCGACGAAAACTTCGTGTATCCACTAACGAATTACAACCAAAATACAATTGCAATTGCTCTTTTGAAGCGTCAAAACAACACCAGAAGTTTGTTGCCATTTCGAAAAAATGGGCAAGGAGTTACGATGAAGCCTTCATTGCAGCTATAGCAACTTCGTCAGACCTTTTCGGTGATTCGTTGGTTGCCTTCGTCAAAATTGCGACGAAACAATGCAATTTTTGTAAAAAAAATATTTGCTGAAATGTGCCATCACGGAGACTCTTGGAGATGACCATCAAATCCAACCCATCGGTGAGAGATCAATCATCGGAATAGGATAAAAAACTCACTCTGATAGTCCATGTCTTGCCGATGAATTCTGTTGGCAAGACAAATCTAATGTCACACCGATCTGACCTCTTCAGGAGTTTTAAATAGACCTACACCATGTCATCGCGGAGACTCTTGGTGATGACCACTGAAGCCAACCCATCGGTGAGAGATCAATCATCGACACAAGATAGAAAACTCACTCCGATAGTCCATGTCTTGTCGATGACTTCCATTGGCAAGACAGATCCAATGTGACACCGATTTGACCTCTTCAGGAGTTTTAAATAGACCTACACCATGTCATCACAGAGACTCTTGGCGATGACCACCAAAGCCAACCCATCAATGAGAGACCAATCATCGACATAGGATAGAAAACTCACTCTGATAGTCCATGTCTTACCAATGACTTCCGTCGGCAAGACATATCCAATGAGACACCGATCTGACCTCTTTAGGAGTTTTAAATAGACCTATGCCATGTCATTGCAGAGACTCTTGGCGATGACCACCAAAGCCAACCCATCATTGAGAGATCAATCATTGGCACATGATAGAAAAATCACTCTGATAGTCCATGTCTTGCCAATGACTTCCATCGACAAGAAAAATCCAATGTCACACCGATATGACCTCTTCAGGAGTTTTAAATAGACCTACACCATGCCATAGTGGAGACTCTTGGTGATGACCACCGAAGCCAACCCATCAGTGAGAGATCAATCATTGGCACATGATATAAAACTCACTCTGATAGTCCATGTCTTGCCGATGACTTCCGTCGGCAAGATAGATCCAATGTCACACCGATCTGACCTCTTCAGGAGTTTTGAACACTGTGGGTTATCAACAAGACATTCTGAGGGTCTCGCTGATTAAACAAGTGTCTAAGAGCAAGTAAATAGATGGAACCTATTAATTTTCTTATTTTGGGGTTCTTTAAATCATAGAATAGATACCATCTTCTTATGTATAATGTACTTATATTTAGATTTGAATTCAAGACCAATTGTCATTGCACATTCCATTTTACTTGCACAAAGTATTCTATAAGCAATATATTGATAATGCCAAATGATTTATGGTGTTGTACAACTCTACCTATCATCACAGTTCTGTTGTTCCCCCCTAGAGAATCCTGCAAAGACAAGTTTACAATACCAAGTCAAATAATATGAGAAAGACTTACTTCCATACAAATTAAATGATTATTCTCACAATGCAATTGTCTAATCGCACAACAACTCCATGAAAGGTTATCCATGCTTCATAAGAGATGGTGATCATACATCTGTTGCCAAGATGCATAGAAAAAGCATTACACTTGAGAACAACCAAGGGCTAACAAGGGAAGGAGTTAAGAAACGTTTGGATTGAAGAGAAAATGTGTAGGGAAAATGCTGAGCAGTGTCAAGAGAACAGAGCTTGTAGAACATATTCTTCACCTAATCAAGCTCTTGAACAACTTTAAGAAAATTAAAATACTAACACATACATGAGACATGTAATGAACTTCCAATATCTGCTATCTTTTTCATTAATGCAGAGGTAGGTAAAGGAGAAATAATTATAATTGTAACACTATTCATAGTCCAGTAAATTATGTTCATAATTTGTGTTCAATGGACCTCAGTTTTATCATTATACTACCCATCTAATACCATATTTTAATCTAGGGTTCAACTATCTCAAATCTAAAGAAGCACCTTCAATTAATCATTTAAAGTACTATAAAATAAGGTAAGACTTTTACTTGAGAAAGATTGGGTACACTTGTAGGATTAAAGTTCTCGCAATCATCAGGATTTATTAGCACACAGACACAACCTGCAACATATGAAGTAATAGATGACTACAAGTTAGTGAAATGGTCCTTAATGTGTGACTGGTTTGCAAATTGATTGGTAGAAAATAAGGTTACAAACAGATCTACATGAAAAATTATGAGGACAATCTACTATAATCATCAAAATAGATGAAAAGTGAAAAGGAAAGAGCCGAGCTACATCTCTAGAGCCTAAAAAAACACATACAAGAAACATAAAAAAAGAACAAACCAGTTTTTGGATGAATACAAAATGGTGCCTTCAGCAAGTGATTCATATGCTTTCACACCTGATAGGACATTAAGAAGATTTTTAGTCTTCCTCATTGAAATTAACTAACAAAAACCAGGAAACCAATATTATATACCTCCATGTCTAGCGAGGGGTAGGTATAAGAGAAAAAAATTCTCAATGCAATGCCAAAAAATATCAATGTGTGTGTAGGTTTGTATTGCTCAAAATATCTTTTTCACTACCTAAGGGAAAAATACCAAAGTGATGTTTTAAATTTAAATCTCATACATAGGCTCCTTATTGCTACACATGCATATACAAGAATTATTAGGAGCTCTAAACTATTCAAATATTAAGGATTTAATTAGCTATAAGATGGAAAGTTGTTGTTTAGACATAATCCATCATCTTTTACATATCTTTATTCACTCCTAGTGCTTCAGATAAATTTGTGTAAATGAGACAGAAATGTGAATCTTTAATGACAAAGAAAATTCTTAAAAGGAGGGGGGAGAGAGAAAAGGGTAGGAGGAAAGAGAATGCTTGAATGTATAGCAAAGTATAACATTTTGGTCAATATAACAATGAAATGAATCTTAAGTTTGAAGCATTAATATCATTTACAACATTTATGATCAAGAATGAATGTAAGTAGAGAAACTTTTGCATACCTGCAGATGGTAAAAAATTTCATGGTTAAGTGGAAGCCTCCCATCAACAAAAGATCCAATCCATGTATCTATCTCAATCGAGCCTCCTAAACCTTTTAGAGTTGTCAATTTTCCACTAACTTTGTTATGCACCAAAGTCAAGAATTTAGAGTTATGTCACCACTAAAGAAGTAGAAGAAGCGAGGCTTTGAAACCAAATCCACACACAACACAATGTGGTATTCATACAAATCCTACAAACCAAGCTAAAAGATCAAAACATTGGAATGGAAACAACTTCAGAATTATGATGAAGAGAATAGTGGGAATTATAAAGAATCATTTTCTGCCACCATAGTGAAAAGTTAGCACTTTTATTTCATGTTATATATTGGTTTGATGCTTCAAAATGATGCATTTCTTATATTGAAAAGTGCATTACCTTATTGGGCTTCTCTTTGTTTAGATAATAGTTTAATATTCTCTACTTAACAGGGCCAACCACGTGACGGTGGAAGCTCATTTGGCCCTTCCCCCCCCCCCCCCTCACATCACTCTCAATTCCCCATACCCAATCATATAACATTAATCATTCATTCATCCATTAATAACATATAACATTCATTCATTAACATATAACATTCATTAATTAACATATTCACATTCATTCATTAAGATATAATATTCATTTTTTCAGTTTTTACATATTATCAAAAATATGGTTGTCATGATATGATTACAATCACACTTTGTTTCTTTTTTAAAGCTAAAAAAATATGAAGTGGAGTACCATTTTCTAAATCATCTGTCCCACCTTTAGTTGTTCTTCCCTCTTCTTGTGATCTTAATGTATGCCTAGTCCTCTGCTCATGACGTGGGCACCACTGCAAGGGGGGGTCTGCTACAATAACAAAGAAATGTTAAATTGATATGTTTTATTATTATTGTTACAAGTATTTAATTAATTAAAAGAAAATTAGAGTGGTTCTCTTTACCTGCTGGGTCCACATCATGTTCCTGAACTTCTATTATAGAATCATGCTCAACATGCTGAACACCCTCTAAATCCTGATCTGCAGTTGAAACATGAAAGGTTACATTAATTAATACACCAATTGAAATTAAATATGTTTAAAAGAACATGAGAGTGGTCCTCTTTACTTGATGGGGCCACATCATGTTCCTAATCTTCTCTAGCCTAATCATGCTCAACCGTTGATCATGCTCTACAAGCTCTAAAGTTGAAACATGAAAGGTTACATTAATTAATACACCAATTGCAATTAAATATGTTTAAAAGAACTTTAGAGTGGTCGTCTTTACCTGATGGGGCCACATCATGTTCTTGATCTTCTCTAGCTTGATCATGCTCAACATGTTGATCATGCTCAACATGTTGATCATGCTCTACATGCTCTAAAGTACAGGGATGCACACCATGACCTTCATATGCAGGTTGTGCTCCACCCTCACTAGGCTGCATTCCAATGTCATGTGCAATATTATCATTTATTGAATGTTTAAAACAAATAGGAATGTAATTAATTTATGGTGGAAATTAATATTGAATAGATTGCACAAGTACTCAATTTTAAATAAACTTTATTGAGTTTATTTACCTGTGTGTCAGATGCAGTGGAAGATTGTGTTTGCCTAGTCAAGACTCTTAGGCGTTCAACCATGAATCCATAGCCTTGCTGGAAGGCAATCTTCAGGTCATCTTCTATGGGAACTCTGTTGAATTCAGAGCCCTACATTTTTACATAAGATCATGAATTTTGCTTCTATGGTGTGATAAAACCAAAATTGTTTTCAATTTATTATTTGGATACAATATTTCATTTATTGATACTTACAATTCGTGCAGGTAATTTCATATAACCACCAGAGCCAAGTTTGTGCTGCCCGTGTTTTTCTAGTCTTTCCTTTATTGCCTTCGATGTGTAGGGAAGCCTACGAAAAGTTTGAAATACCTTAGATTATGTAAAAAGAAAGAGTAATCAGTATATAATTACATTGTTGATAGTATCACATACCTTCCTTGGCTCGATGGTGTCTTTCCTTTTTTCTTTTCAGCCTTCTCCTTTCCATTCGACACCAGGTCCTTCCACTCCCTCTCCGGAATCATGGGGGGACGCTCGTAATTTTTTTTCTTCTCTAAATTTGACCTATATTGGTCCCTCACATACTTTACATAGGTACCAACTTTCTTAAGGACCTTGGTTCGGTTGAATGTTTTATCACCGAAGAGAACAACTAAATGGTTAATGAGCTCATCTTTTAAATCTTGATTTTGGGCATTCCACCATGTATGTATGGTGGGGCCGAAGAGCTCCAATGTAATATCACTTATATGTTTATAAAAAATATCATTTCCTACAAAATGATCATGGGATCAATAGTCTAAAAAGAGCGATCAATAAGTAAATTTCAATTGGATTATATATAATAATAATTAAAACATTTTAAAGTACCTGGGACCTTCTCTATCTTTATGGGAACGAAATCCTCAGTCACCACAAATGTGACCGAAATGTTCCCGTACTAGTAATACGGGAAGATCCAGGAAATGCTACTAAAATATCACCAGTACTAGTGGCCTTTGCATCCCAGTACATGTCGATGTATGTTCTGGCATGTGTTCGCTGCCAAAGGGTGCACTAACGGATGCCTGCATGGTATGTGTTGCCGACATTTTAGATGAAAATATAGGACAGATGATGGGGTGATGATGTGATGTATGCATAGGAGGGATTAGGATGGACACTTGTACCAACCCCTACTCCTCGGGCAACACTTGCAGTATCCTGATCATGGCCAGGAGCATCATGAGGACGCAGAAAATCCTATAAAAACAACACATAGTTTAGTTCATGACATAAAAGAGTACAAAATATAAAACCATGAATGAACTTATGTTATAATTAAAGACCTCATGATAGCTTACTTGCAAGTTTTGTGATCTCTCAGTCAATATTTTAACCCTCTCTCTTATCTCATCTATTTGAGGCACTATGGATAACAACTTAAGGATTTCTTCATTGCATTTTTTTTGGGTCTTCCTTATCATATTGAGAGGGTTTGTTGAATAATCGATTCCATCATCACATAATATTGATTGAACCTCCCTATGGATGCTCTCATCTACTGCTGGTGCCTTTCCCCGATCAGTTGATTGCAACAAGAATATTAAAAACATTATCGAAATTAACCCAATAAACTTATGAAAACAACATAATAATAAAACATTTTGCTCGTATCTAATTTGTACAATTAAAATGAGGTAAACCTGTCGGGTAGAAGCGCCTGAAGATACATCATGATCTGTGCTTTGGGTTGGAGCCTTCTCCATATGATCAATGTCCCATTGTGACAAAAATTAAATATAAAAAAAATTACCGAAATGAAACCAATAGAATTACAAAAAAAACATAAGAATAAAATGGTATATTGGAGTCATTAATTAGAGGTTGGGTAAAATGGTACATAGTACGTACCACCCCCATAGTAACTTTTGTAACTAAGCGATTCAAATTGTAATCAATTAGCAACTCTTCCCCTGCAGCTATTGATTTTATCGCACATACGAATACATGGTTTCCCTTGTGCGCCTCGAATATGCAATTGGGTTGCTTATTTGTTGACCCAAGTCATGTACTATTTATAAACCCTGTAATATTCCTTGATACTTTTGGCCTTCCATCAATGTACATAGCCACTCCTTTATTTTGATCCTTATCTTTTAGTTGTATATAATTTGCTGACAGTGCATACCTACGCATACTTCATGTATATCAAACCAGTTGCATCCAATCTTTGTAACTATAATAGGGTCCAACATACTCCATCAATTTAATAAATTTTTCATAACAGACCTTTATGCTGTCCATGCAAAATAGGCCCAAACCATGTAATGGTGATGGTGCTATGCGATATATCCTCTCATTGACACAAAAATCAGTGTTTATTGGAGTAATTTCCTTGGGTACCCATTGTTTCCATAGATGTTTGTACCTCAAGGGAACCTCGACGTCGCTTATGCTCTCATCATCATAAGAACATCACCCCCCTTCAACAAGAAAAAATTCCATGTGTTTACAAAATTTTCTTCTAATATTTTGACCTCTAGTTGATCTCCCTCTTTTAGACATACTACATATCTCGCTTTCCTCTTCTCTCTCTGAATTTCCCTCGCTCGAGGAAGACATATCTAAAAAATACCTATTTGGTGGTACCTGCATTCATAAGGATGTTGGATGAAGTTATTTCATGGTGATGTGATCCTAAGGTGACATTATGATTAATCTATCATTTCATCGCTAGAATTTCACAGGTTATAAGGTAATCAAGTCTTGATAGGTTGCAAGTTATTGTTACTACCATCCAAATGTGTCCATCACAAATCAAATCTACTTAATGTTTTAACTCCCAAAATTTGTAACAATTGTTAAATGTGACTATGGTCCACCAGTTACACAACCAAGGCCTCAAATGTATTCTCTAATTGTAATCAAAGGACTTTTTCTCTTCATTCAAGTAAATAAGCTTGAAGGGAAACACCACCAAGTGGTTTATTAGACACCTACATGACTAAAAATAGAAGAAAATTTACATTTAATTTCCATATGTCTAAGTGGTTAACAGGGAGGGAGTGTGTACTAGGCCTGGTTAAGTCATCATAAGTTTATGCTTTGGTAATAATTTTTTTTAAGTCATCTTAAATATTCCTATGTCTAATTGCTAGGAGAATTTTGGTATGTTTTAAGGTAGGATGATTGATGAAAGAGCCCAAAGAGCCTTTCTCCATGGTATCCAGGTACACATAACAGCAGTCTTCTCTTATATGGTTGGACATGATTTAAATAGCTTAGCTAGGAATTATTCATTTAACCTAAGATTTTCTCATAATGCCATCACTGGAAAAGTATGATCAAATTCTTCTATTATGAAGAATTGGTCTATGTGCCTCTAGTAATCACTATAAATGTTTGTAAGGATAAAATGAATAATTGCATCAAGTAGGAGAGAATCAACTTTGAGTTCTTCAAAGATTATATTCCTCTATTCATAATTTTTAAGGGTTGTGTGTGGAGGAGGTTATCACTACCAAGAAGGGAGGAGACCTTTCCTTGTGATGGAACTTCAAAATTTTTCTTTGTGTTCCATTTTTATCTTGCCTTATGTCTTTGTTCATTTATGATGTTTGGGAAAAGCCTAAGGTTGGGGTTTTACCTTTTTCTTCATGTAAAACCCTAGTGTTTATATTACGCCTTGGGTGGGATCTTTTGGGCCGTTAGTTTTGGAATATCACAAGGTGGTCCAATTGGCTGGTGACACGTGTGCTTTCTGGCCCAATGCTTGTTTTCTCCTTCTTTCTCTATAAGAAGGATTCAAGGCCAGAAGTACAGGTTAGCAAGTTAGATATTTTTGGTCGAGTCTAGATGAAGTTGTAGAGAAAATTGTAAAGTTTGATGGTTTTAGGGAAAATGCAATTTAGGTTTTGAGTCATTCTATAGTAGGTTTTGAATTCATGGGGATTTGATGTTTTATGATAGTACTAGAATTTGAATTGATATGATTAATTCAAACTCATGTCTCTCCATTGTACAAGCATATCTAAATTTTGAATAAAATGATCAAGGGTTGTTTTGTTCATCTCCCTTTGTTGTGGTGTGTATGATTCTTGTTTAGCTTTAATTCAAGGAGTTAATTAAAATGCTTGAATGGGATTGTAGTGGATATGTTACGTATAAGGATTTGATAAGTAGTATTGGGTTAGAATACATATTGATGAGATTGTAAAGCAATGTCATCAAGGATCTTATATCTTTGTGTTAAATATGTCATAAACCCATAGATGCTTATAAATTTGACTCCTCCAATGGATATATGGCACTGATCTAAGTTGTACTTATTATATGGTTCAATATTTGTTTTCCTTTACCTAGAGCTTGCTACAAATTGCAAATCAATGACTATCTTATACTGTGAAATGTTGTTGTAGTTATCTCATGCTCCAAATAGTTGATATTATTGATAAACAACCAATTCTATTCGGTATTATCCTATTAGGTTGAGCTATTAAATAAGATTATCTATTTTTGTTAATGTTGTTTATGATGATGGTGGAGAGGATGTAAACACATTAAGGGATCACCTGCCCGGGTCTTGCAGAGCCCAAAGTGTAGGAGGTCTTTAAAATCCTCGTCAATTGGTCCAGGTCCTTTGAGCTGCCCTTTATTGGAATTAGAAATTCCATAGGTAGATTAGAAGATCAACCTACTTACCATAAAAACAAGAAACATCTTGCATATGTTTGTGGTGGAGGTATTAAAGAAGAATTGTATGCCTCTATTTCCATTCATTAGATCTACCTTAGCCTAGCATATACTTGGGCTAAGTCTACAATTGCTTCAGACTCATGCGATGAAGGCTATGTGTGATGAAATCCTAGATCTCAACCAAGATGTGGGTAGATTATGGGAGTTTTGCCAAGACCTGAGGTTGGTCGATAAAAAAGTGAAAGAATAAGCTATTTTATTTTTTCTGTCTTATCTTATACCATTTTACGAGAATGGGGGTGCCAATGTACGAGAAGATCTTTGGAAACTAGGCATGAAAATTGCAAGTTAAAGAGAATGGGGGTGCTAAAATTATAGTACTCATTGCTCCTTGGTCATCGATTTTCCCTGAGTTCCCTCAACCTTGTCCTCGGTGATGGTATTGACCTTGTTTTCACTACTCCAAACTCTTCCTCGGCACTGATATTGACCTTGTTTTCACTCCTTCAAACTCTTCATTGACGCTGGTATGGACGTTGTTTTAACTCCAAACTCTTCCTCGGCGCTGGCATTGACCTTGTTTTCACTACTCCAAAATCTTCCTCGGTGCTAGTATTGAGCATTCACCTCTCCAATTTGATGAGCTACAACCTGGTTTTGTTAGGTTTAAGAGTATGTTAATTAAATTGAAAATTTTGGTGCCATTAAGCTAGGTTTTAATATTCTACAATATAGTTAAGTATATATTAGCTATATTTTACATAATAAATAATATAATTATTCAACTTATTATAATTATATATTATATTATTTAACAAAATTATTAAATACGTATACAATTATTATAATTAATAATTAATAATAAGTATATTTTTATATAATACAAAATATAATTAATATAATATATATTTAATATAATAGTAATATATATTAATATGAGAGAGAAACTAAATTTTGATTGGTTGTTTCATGTCAACAATCCAAGGATGGCATGTGTCCTTGGGATTTATGCTCAAGGTAGCATGCCATTTGATTAAAGATATGATAATTCTCCTTTAAGAAGTCTTCAATGTACCCATTGCACACTTAAGGAGACAAAGATAAATATAGGGAAGAAAATATAGAGAGAGAAGGAGATAATGACAAACATACAAATAGAAAGGGAGACAAAGAGATAGAGAGAGGTAGAGAGATAAAGAGATAAGGATGAATAAATAGAGATATAGGGAGGGTGATTGATATATCTCTCCCCATCACTCTCTATATCTCTATATCTCCCACTATCTATGTCACTCCCTCTTCCCCCCTATATATCTATTGAGCTATCTCTCCCTCTCCCCCCTTTCTCTCTCATTCATTCCATCTCTCCCTCCATCTCTCCTACTCTATATCTCTATCTCTATTTCTCTTTTTATCTCCCTCACTCCTCTCTCTATCTCTTTCTATCTATATACCTTTCTCTCCCTCTCCCTCTCTATCTCCCCCTCTCTATCTCTCACCATCTCTCCCTCCCTATCCCCCCTATCCATCAAATCTCTATCTCCACCTCTCTTCCTTTCTCTTCACATATATCTCCATCTCTCTTTCTCTTCCCATATCTATCTCTCTCTCTCTCTCCTCATCTATCTTTATCTCCCCATATATTAACTAAGAAGCCATGCAAGCATACAATAGTATATGTTGGTAAAACTATAATAGTGTTTTATTAAACTATAAGTAACACTTATCTTTCTAATGTCAAGCCTTCTTATAAAAATAGTGTTTTATTAAACTATAAGTAGAATATTGTCACCACTCTTCATTCAACATGAAATTCCAAATGTAGCAATTGTTTTGTTGCTTTTGTCAAGTTTCATTAACCAAGCTATTTACTAGGTTGAATAAAGTTGTGTTATGACCCTTCATCTCTTTAAAATAATTAGACAATATTAGCGAGATCAGGAAGGGGAGAAAACTAAACTCCTTCAAAATAGGGGTAGTTGTGGGTTTGTTGGTTTTCTTTGTATACTATATACTTAGTTCCTCTAGGATAAATAAGTTACTTTAGATCCCTTTTCTTAGTTATTGTATCCTAACTAATATAGAGTAAGCTTTTTCATTTTAATTGACTACTACATAATAGTTTATGTGTTGAAAGAATTGTTTCCATTCTTTGTAGTTTTTACATTGGAATACAAATCATATTTAATTTCATGCCAATATACTTCTTTCCTAAAGATATTTGTTTGAAATAAGTGCTTCATAACCCATCTAATCAAATCATAATTAACCTATCAAAAGGAAATAGGAATTTTCTAAAGAAAAGAACACTTGACTCAATCATAAGTGTATGGCCTTAGAAGAAAGGAGTGATCCACCTTAGCAATAACAACTACCTGATTTAGAGCTGGGTATGTACAGGATCATGATGGGCCAAAAAGTGGCAACATGAAAAAAGTAGCGTTTTAAACTCGCCAAAAACCAAAAAAATCTCGAGTTGACTTTTGGTTTGGGTTGGGTGTCAATACATTGCTCCATAGCAATGCACAAGCCAAAGTACTACAAATCGGATATTCGATT
>VDFB02000015.1:291854171-291868274 GCA_007258455.2 Sequoia sempervirens
AGTCTTTTGTTGGTCCTGTTCCCTCGTTAAAAACTTATGTCATTGTTTGTCTTCGTCTAGTGATGTCCTTATTCCTTTAGGGGAGAGGGCCTGAAAATGATAAATTGGCTAACTTTCTCGACGTAGCAACAATTGACTAGAATATCGTAGAACCTTCATTTTTTTTGGAATGTGGCTGGTCTCTTATTTATCTATAACTAAGGTTTGGAACGCGACTCATCATGCAACTCACCACATCAACAGACCTTTTGAGAAGTGTCTAAAATTTGAATTTTTAAAGGTTTGGCCAAAACTTAATCATGGAACCCCCAATAGTTGAACCAAAAAAATATCATTTGTTGCTTGTAGAATATGATATTTTTGTTTAAATTAAAATTAATATACAACCTAAATGGACCAAATACTTATTGATAACCATAAATGTTTGATATCTCTACCTTTTATATTCAACACATATGGACTAATAGTTGAACACAAAAAATCTATTTGTTGTTATAAAAACAACACATAATTATTTAAAATACAACTTATATTGAACAAAAATGGACCAATAGTTGAACACTAAAACTTTTTGAAAATCCTTCACATTTAATGGGAAAATACATGTTATTTATTGTGCTCACCTTTTATATTTGTGATAGGACAAACTATTAATATAAAATTATCCAATGCTTGTACATTGCTACCCCAATTGTTGTACACATAAGAACAATATTTTTCACTATGATAACAATACTTGTTTAAATGAGTGTCTTATTTTATTAAATGAGCATTTTATTTTTTAAATGATATACTTATAGTGGAGAGTTATGATATTTTATTTGAAATAAAAAAATACTTATTTCACTTCTTCATGAATGTATTTATGCTTTTTTCACATAACATTTAGAGGTTCTCATGTGTTCAAGTATGGGTCCATTTTTTGTCAACATTTGGTTTTTTCTTTATTTACATTTGGACTATTTATTTACAATATATAGTATAAATATGTGGTAAGACTGGGTATTATCATCATGATTGAGTGCGCGACTATTGGACTCCGCATGACTACTAGGCCGTCTCCCCTAATAATTTTTTTTATTTTGTAGAGGGACAAGTTCGCATGGTCGTAGATCAATCGTTGTGTGATCTCAGCCATTCCCTACCATCCCACGATGACCCCACCACACTATCTTTGTTGATCGCGATATCATGAGCGAGTGCCATGTGTCTCATCTAATGAAGTTGAAGGAATGATAAATACTTTGATGCATCTTCAATACATTATCCCATGAGTTACTAAAGCAGTTATAAGATGCATGTGTTTTAAATCAACATAGATGTTATAATCTTAGTAGAAAGGTGCTCGATGGTTAATAACAAGGCTGGCGATTGTATTGAACGAACAAGATTGCCTATGGTTGAGATCCATGGTTGCCCACCATCGCGTGATCAAAAATTGTGAGGTCTTTATTGATTGCGATATCACAGGCGGGCGCCACATGGATCTCCTTGGAAACGAGTATTATGGAGGGCCCCTTATTGCCACGATGGAGACTATGTCAGTTTTCTTTGAAGGCAGTCGTCCGATGATCTGACCAAGGTGAAGGATCGATGACTAATATTTGAATCTGCATCAAATGTGATTAGAGCCATTCGTGCAACACGTGAGTAAGCTTTAATGGCAGACATGACATCTACTACCATGGTTTGATCAAAATAAAGCAACTATTCTTCTGATTTTGGTATCACAAAGCATTTAAAACATCTTAAATGGGGATTGTAGGTCGATATGTTCTGTATGAGGATTTGATAAGTAGTATTGGGTTATGATACATGTTGAGTTGATTGTAAAGCAATGTTCTCAAGGATCTTATATGTTATGTGTTAAATTTTTCATAAACCCTTAAATGCTTATGAATTTGACTCCCCCAATAGATATATGGCACTGATCTAAGTTGTACTAATTCTTATGGTTCAGTATTTGTTTGTCTTTACCTAGAGCTTGCTACAAATTGCAAATCAATGACTATATTATATTGTGAAAATGTGTTCTAGTTATCTCATGCTCCAAATAGTTGATATTATTGATGAACAACCAATTCTATTCGGTATTATCCTATTATGTTGAGCTATTTAAATGATATTATCTGTTGTTGTTAATGTCATTTATGATAATGGTGCAGAGGTTGTAAACACATTAAGGGATCACCTCTCGGGTCTTTCAGAGCCCAAAGTGTAGGAGCTTTAAAATACTTGTTAGTTGGTCTAGGTCCTTGAGGCCTTGTGATTGGGCTAAAATTCCATAGGTAAATTAGAGACCAACTGGTTCACGGTTAAAAACCAACATGTAGAGAGAGATAGAGGGAGTGTGAGAGAGATAAAGGGTAGAGGGTAGAAGGTAGAGGGTTAAGGGTAGAGGGGAGGGAGATAAAAGTGAGTGAGAGAGAGACTTGAGAGAGGGAGAGGGGGTAGGAGGGTGAGGGTGAGGAGAGGGAGGAGTGGGAGAGATAGAGGTGAGGTTAAGCATAGAGGTTTAAGGGTTTAGGTTTAAGTTAATAGTTTAGGGTTTAGGGTTAAGGTGGGGAGAGATAGAGGAGTGAGTGTGAGAGAGAGACACAAAGAGAGGAGAGGGTAGGAGGAGAATCTTGCAGAGAGAGAGGAGGGTGGGAGGATATAAAGGAGGTAGAGGGTTAAAGTAGAGATGGTTTAGGGTTTAGAGTTTAAGGGTTAAGGGTTAAGGGTTTAGGGTTAAGGTAGGGGAGAGATAGAGGAGTGAGTGAGAGAGAGAGCTGAGGAGAGAGGGTAGGAGGAGGTCTTGAGAGAGAGAGAGGGAGGAATGGGAGAGATAAAGGGTAGAAGTTTAAGGATTTAAGGGTTAAGGGTAGAGGCTAGGGTAGAGTGGAGAGACTTGAGAGAGAGAGAGAGAGAGAGTGGGAGATGAATGGGGAGAAGGTTGAGGGTAGAGGTAGAGGTTTAAGTGTTTGGGGTTTAAGGATTGAGGGTTTTTAGGGTTTAGGGTTTAAGGGTAGAGGGGAAGCACATAGAGGGAGTGAGTGAGAGATACCTAAGAGAGGGAGAGGGGGTAGGAGGGAGATAATTGAGAGAGAGAGAGGGTAGAGGATAGAGGGTTTAAGGGTTAAGGGTTTAGGGTTTAGGGTTATGGGTAGAGGGGAGAGAGATAGAGGGATTCAGTGAGAGAGAGAGGGAGGGAGTGGGAGAGAGATAGAGGGTAATTACTTATTTTATAAAATTCATTCATTAAACATGATAAAAAATCAATGTCATGACTTATTTTATGCTTACATTAAAAATTACCAAGCTCCTAAAGACAGGGTCATTTCTAGACCGAAACCTAAACCTTGAGGGTTCATGGTGACCTAGCCTACATATCCCCTTATGGGAATTAGAGGCTTTGTAGTTATCCTACTTATGTTATAGGGATTTCACTCTCTCCTCTTGTATGAAATCTCTGATCTCATACTTAAACCATGACTATTTGTTAAGCATAAGCTATCACCTAGTCAATTGTAATATAATGATAAAATAACATTGCCATCAAGTCCTAGGTCCATAACAAACATTCAAAATATTCACAAGGGGAATATCATACCATAATATAAAATATCATACACAATGAATATCATGAGAAAACCTCTATATACACCACTTGACTGGCTCATACACATCACAAGTACAATAATCATTGGGTCATACACAAATCACGAGTACAATGGTGATTAGCTCATATGTACATTACAAGCACAATAGTGACTATCTCATTTACACATCACAAGTACAACTATGGCTATCTCATTTATGCATCACAAGTACAATAGTGAATGGCTCATACACATATCATAATTACATTATTGACTAGCTCTAACATACATTACAAATACATAGTGACTAGCTCTAGCACATCACACATAAACAATGAATAGCTGACACATCACAATGGTTGACTAACACATGCCCATAATGCATCGCAGATAGAAAAGAATGTTTATGTATTATACACTAAACCATGGGTCCCATCATTTCCTTTGTTCTTTTGCACCACTAGACAACTAGCAAGAGGATTTGATGCATTCCATACTACACCATAGGTATGTCCTCAACCCAACAAGGCCAAGTATACAATCTGAAAAATAGGAAGGTGACTCAATGCATCCCATACTACACCCTAGATATGACCTCTATCCCAAGGCATTCCACAAGTAGTAACCTTACCATAGCCATTGGATTCTAACTTCAATCCCCTATAGGCCATTGACAACATGTCTATCCACTGTAGAAGAAGTAGCTTCAGACAAATACCACCTAGTGATGGTACTAATAGTTTTAACTATATTCTTCACAATCCTGGGTAGAACTTGGTGTTGGTCACTTTTGTAATTATCAATGACTAATAGTGAACTCCCTTTATATAATAATTAGCCCTAGATTTATGTTATCCACAAGGGTGGGTCTCTACCAATGCAACCATTACCACATCATAACCAACATAATCCATAGCAACCTTCACCTTTGTGAACTAGATGAATTCTTGCTAGTCACTAGTAGTATCCCAAATATCGATCATTGGAATATTCTAATGACTACCTATCATTGCTCAAATATCTCAAAGGTTCACACTTGGATGGGTCATACATAACATGAATCAAAATCACAATCAATAGATACACATTATTATACGTAGATACCTCTAGATATGCAGTGAGTTTTACAACACATAAACATTACATGGAACCAACACAAGGTGAACTTCATCCAACACAAACATATATTAAAATACCGATTAGAAAGTAGTCAAATATATTACTTCATTAAAATTACTATTCAAAAGCATATTATGTAATAATTATAAGTTATCATTTTTGTTTAAATTAACCACACCTATTTGGTATCCATTTCAGCCTCAAAATAAATCCTTCTAAAGAGAGAAGGTCAAGCCAATTAGGAACAACCCTAACCCTTGGAGTTATCCCCTTGAACCCTCCCCCTAATGGTTTGAGGTCAGAAAGAAATTCTTCGCCCAAGGACCGGCTATGTACCCAATTCCAAACATATCAAAGTCACATGTAGTTCTACTTACAAGGTTCTTCAAAGTACCTATGCATAGGTTCCCATAACCCAATTTTTAAAAATATTTCTATCAAATAAAAAATCTTAGTGGTAGTTAGGGAAATCCTAAATAAGAATATAATTTAACATCACATCCAATAACACTTCCCTTTAAGGATATCAAGGTCTTGAATTAAAACCTACCTAGATTATTATTCATAAGTCAATTTGAACATAATTTGGTTTTTCCTATCAAAATAGGGGCTAGGCTTATTTCTCAACAAAAAATTACCTTGGTTCACACAAACCAATAGGAAAGTACTTCCATTTTAAATTTACACAATACATTCAATCTTGAGGTTCTTATACTCAACGGGTCAATTGATATATTTGAAGGACATCCAATAGTATTTATAAGCTTGTTTTAAGGATAATCAATACTTGAAAATTGATTAAGAAAGTTTGAAACATCATATACATTAGACCAATATATAAAAACATAACCCATTAATAATATTATCTATAATATTCTTGATATTCTAATTTCCTTTACCCCACTGTGCAATCCCATATCTAATAATAGTCTAGCTCATAGATTGGGTAATTTATTGATACTAAAGACAACAAAGATGGTCAATAGTAAGGTATCATGAGATGTTACATAACATGGTTACATCGGGTTTATCTCTTAAACTATTCTCAAGAATATTGTAAAATTAAATGGAATTTTCCTTCTATTTAGTATGCAATCATATTGCAGTTCACCATAGCTATAACATCATTCCTTCTCTAATATAATAATTCGAATATCAAGGTTCTTGTATTTAAAATGTTTTGGTCATATAAAGAATTTACCATGGTATCGATAAATAATCAAAAGAACTAATTTTCAACATTAAACATATTTTTAATAAAGTGTGGTTATAGTACCCATAAATTAAGTCACCCTTACTTACAATATTATGCAACTGGAAGAGACAAGGCTCATATTAATTATATACGATTCTTTGTTTACATTATAAGGCTATCTTATATCTAAATATTTGACCTATAACTCTTTGCCATCTTATTTACCTTAAGACCCAACATAAATCTATTCAAATAATTAACCTTTGAATTTAATAAGATCTTGGTTTATGAATTTCTCCCGAACCTGAATTCTTTCACATATGAAATGTTAGAGTGAACAATTTATCTATTCACGATACTTAAGTGTACTTATGTTGCTGAGGTTAGAAAAAATCTCGTGTAACTAAAAGTGCAACCTTAGTCCTCAATAGGTTACCAAGTTGTTTGGTAAACCTCATGTGCATACCTTGGGGTTGAAATAATTTCCATGTCATCTCAAAGGTCACTCAACATTTGGCATCAAGGTTGATGACTTGGTCAAATGGGTTGTTTCTTTGCACATTCCAAGTGATCCTAAATTTGACACCAATAGGACACTTGTCTACTTATTTGTGCCACATGATGGGAAACTTCTTAATCCACATGATAGGAGGATTTCCTCTTCCTTTCTTATTTAAGAAAGCTTGTAATATACATTTCAATTAACTCTTATCAATCCCTTTGATAATGGCGAATTAGGCTCATTAGTTTATGCAAGTGTTATTTTTGTGGACAAATAAGGTTTTTGTTGTTATGAACTTGTTTAGGAATTCCAACCTCAAAGAGGTAGCACATGAGGTTCAATAAATAACTTAGTAAACTCTAGAGTCTTAAAGAGTGCACATTCAATTAGACAAGATGTTGTCTAAACTCATCAACCTAAGTAACCTTAATTATAGTGAATAGATATATTATTAATTCTAACACCCCCCCTTAAGTGATACTTAGGGAAATCACAAAAGTGAAAATAGATAGAAATGTGTCTTGGCTACTGGGTCATGTTAGGTACCCATGTATAAGGTAAAAGGTAGATGGTTAAGGGTAGAGGGGACAAAGATAGGAATGAGAGAGAGAGAGAGACCTGAGAGAGGGAGAGGCGGTAGGAGGGTGAGACTTGATAGAGAGGGAGGGAGGGAGGGAGGGTAGAGGGTTTAAGGGTTAAGTGTTTAAGGTTTAGGGTTAAGGGTAGGGGAGAGAGATATAGAGAGTGAGTGAGAGAGAGACTTGAGAGAGGGAGAGGGGGTAGGAGGGAGAGTCTTGAGAGAGAGGGGGTAGAGGGTAGATGGTAGAGGGTTTAAGGGTTTGGGGTTTAAGGGTTAAGAGTTTAGGGTTTAGGGTTATGGGTAGAGGGGAGAGAGATAAAGGGTTAAGGGTTAAGGGTAGTGTTGGTTATTTTTATTGTAACCAGGTTGGTCTTCTAATCTACCTATGGAATTGCCAATTCCAATCAAGGGCAGCTCGAAGGACCTGGACCAAATGGTGAGGATTTTAAAGACCTACACTTTGGGCTCTGCAAGACCTGAGAGGGTGATCCCTTAATGCGTTTACAACCTTTGCACCATTATTGTAAACAAAATTAACAACAACAAATAATCTCATTTAATAGCTCAATATAATAGTATAATACTAAATAGAATTGGATGTTCATCAATAATATCAACTATTTGGAGCATGAGATAACTACAACACATTCCACAGTGTAAAATAGTCATTGATTTTCAATTTGTAGCAAGCGCTAGGTAAAGATAAACAAAATAATGAACCATACAAATTAGTACAGCTTAGATCAGTGCCATATATCCATTGAGGGAATCAAATTCATAAACATCTAAGGGTTTATGATAGATTTAACATATAACATATAAGATCCTTGAGAACACTGCTTTACAATTTCATCAACATGTATTCTAACCCAATACTACTTATCAAATCCTTATACAAAACATATCCACCTATAATCCCATTCAAGCATTTTAATTAATTCCTTGAATTAAAGCCAAAATAGAAATCATACACACCAGAACAATGAGATGAACGAGACAACCCTTGATTATCTTATTCAAAATTTAGATATGCATGTACAATGGAGAGACATGAGTTTGAATTAATCATTTCAATTAAAATGCTAGTACTGCCATAAAACATCAAATCCCCATGAATTTAAAACCTACTACAGAATGACTCAAAACCTAAATTGCATTTTCTTTAAAACCATCAAACTTTACAATTTGCTCTACAACTCTACCTAGACTCGACCAAAAAATATCTAACTTGCTAACTCGTACTTCTAGCCTTGAAATCATTCTTATAGAAAATGAAGGAGAAAACAAGCATCGGGCCAGAAAGTACACATGTCACTAGCCAATTAAAACACCTGGTGATATTCCAAAAATTGTTACAACATCAATCACCCTGAAGAATCTTCTTGTTCATAGTGCCTGCTGAGAATGGTTGATGTAGCAACAAAAAACCTCAAGAATCCCGTGCCCAAATTGCCACCAAAAACAAAACTGGAATCCATTGTAATTGCAATAGATGATTTTCCAACCGTTAGCAACCCACTCTTTTACTCCTCCTTAGTTAAATACTTATTTACCCATTTCTAATATTCCTCATCAGTTGGCCAGTCAAAATTAATTACCTCATTCACCTTGACATTATAAGGTGTGTATTTAACTGCTACCTGATTTTCCTCTCTTTCAAAAGATTCCAAAAATGAGCTGGTGCCAATGATTTTGTCCATACATCTCACCAACAAATCATAATATGAGTCATTACAAATTAATTTAAGTTTATCATTGATCACCTCATTTGCCTAATCCTACCACTGTTGGAGTGACCTGATATTCCCCTGCTCATCAATTATATCAAGTAACAATGTGTTACCCCAATCATCAAAATTCTTCACCAACTCTTTGATCTTCCTACTCAAGTCATCTGGTAAGGTCTGAAAACCTTGCAATGATTTAACTAACACTTGAGTAGGCCTTAATTATTGGGGCCTATTATTTATATCAAACCTTGAGGCCTTATACATTATATCTAAATCACTGGCCCTAGAGATCCAATTTTCAATTAATGGTATAACTACCTCTTGATCCCTATCAATATTCTTTATTGCATATAATAATAAAGAATATAAATAATATATAGATGATAATCTATTATCAACTTTCTCATTCAAATGCCTTAAGACAACAATAACAATCTCCTTTTTCTTTAAAAGGGATCCCTCCTCACTTACCTTCAATGATTCCTGTAATTCTTCAATTTTGTGCATTAGCTACTTCTTCGTAGGATCAATAGAGCATTCTACCTCTTCATCAATTTGTTCTAAAGAAGGGGTGAGGAAAGGATTTTGACTAGGAGACCTTGGTGTGGAAACAATAGGAGAAGCAGGAGGCACTGACCTTGATGTAGAAGGAAATGTACTCATCCTTGGAGCACTTGATGTTTCCCCAATTTGTTTCTACCTTAACCTATCCACCTCAGTCTGCAGTTCAATATTCCTTTGCTGTATCTTACTATAATCCTCAATTAAAAGATTATATTTCTCCATTGGGCTTTTCTTTTCAACATCCTCTCTTTCAACTATCTTTTGGGCCAATTTGGCCACATTTACAGTTAAATTAGTAGCCTCAGTGGTTGAGGTCTCTGAAGCCCTCTTTATTATTAACCCTCCTCTAAAATTTGGGTTAATATCAGTAAAATTTGGATTTTTCCCTTGAGGGGCCAATGCCCAAATTTCCAAGGTCTCATATTCTTCATTGAAGGCAGAATCTTGCAACACTGCCTTGACCTCTTCTTCAAAGTCTTGCAAGGGATGCTTGGACTTTAGAATAGCATTAAAAGCTACAACATCTGCAATGCCCCATTTAGGTAAAATCAAGACACTAGCTTGACTTACCAGTTTTCTTCCTTCCTTAGGAGTGATGTTCTTGAATTCATCCATTAATTCAACTTTCACTTCATCATCATTCTCCTGGTCTGACATGTCAGGCCTCAATTCTCTTCTCTTCTTACACTTATCTTGGTATTCTTTGAATTTCATCCTCCATACCAATTGTAAGAAGACAAGAGTTTTTACAAATGCATTATCATCTAGAAACTCCTTACATTCTTCCATCCTTGCATCTTGCACATATTTACCTTTCATATCAAAGTTGGATAAAACCAACTCAGCTGGCCTAGGAGGGGAAGGCATACCGATCTGCATATCCTGATCAATAACAACAATTTCATCCATCAAATCCTCTTGTCGTTGATCAGTTCTTTTCCTCTTAGGGCTTGGCTCAGATGGTGGTGATGAGGGACTATCCTCAGGTGATGATTCCAAATCAATGATTTTAATTGCCCTAGGTATTTTGAATTTTGGACTTGGCTGTGTAGGCAATTTAATTATTTGTTTTCCTTTTCTATCCACTTCCTCCTCATCACTGCCGTCATCCTTTTTCCTCCTGTAAATGGGCCACCTTTCTATAGGTTGGTATGTTGGCCTTGTCTCAATTGGCCTGACACCTTGTTCCTGTACGCCCAGACTCAATTCTAAGTTTATCTTCTTGGTCCTCAAGGTGCCCATAATTTCTTTGAATTTCTCCATCAGAAAGTCAATTTTCTTATGGTGTGGACTGAACTCCAACAATGGATCATACTTTGGATCCATTTTGTGAACAATATCTAATAGCTTATCATAAGCTATCCATTTCTCCTTGTTCAACTCCTACCTATTTAGGTCATTCATTTCTAATAAAATCCTCAGGAAAGTTTAACTCATGCACAAACTTACCACCTTTTATTCTTTGTCTAAAAATGGAAAAGAAACCCTCAGGATCATGCTGCCGCTTTGGACCACACCTCAAATGGTAATCTTCAAATAATTTTCCAAAATGCACCCAACCTCCTTTTGAAAATACAAAATCTGATACCACTATATAATCTAGGAAAAAAGTTCCTTTACCCTTCCCAGTAAGGTTGTCCTCATGGATACAACCAATCTGCCACATAACCTTTGCAAACCCCACTCTTGGTGGCACATTGTATGACAATATATGAGGGGTCCCTTGAAAATTGTACACCCTCAAAACAATGCTGACCGGGTATGGAATAATGTCACCCCAATTATGATAGACTTTCAATTTTGGCCTCCTCCGCTTTGGTATGAGGAAATCATGCAATTCCTCAAGAATCCTAAGAACATTCATCATCAGTCTGGCCCTCAATCTAGAAGCAAAACAATTATCAAATTGCACATAACTGGTGCTTTCCTTATGAAAAGATAAATCTGTAGCCCATATCTGTACTGGCAATCTTTCTCCATCAACTAATTGCCTTAATTCCATCTTCTCAGAGAAAAAGTTTGCATTCTTGACCAAGAACATATACATTAACAAAGAATACCAAAAGAATTGAGTGCCTGTATCATTTTTTTGCAACTTCGACAACCCTTCATGTATCCTTTCAGCCAAGAAAGAAGCAAAATCATAAGTTACAAAGAAGTTAGGGTGTTGTTTTTGCACCCCCATGAACATGTAAGCAATGGGAATCATAGTACTAGGATTGAAACCTAGAATTTGGCATAATGAATAAAAAGTGGCCAAGAGATGATTTTCAAAATAGTTTAATCTGAAAGGTTCTTGGTCACTAGGGCTAATATGAAATCTTGAACCTCCTGCTATAGCCAAATGAGATGGGAGCAACTTGGCTTTGAAAAGTGACTTCAACTTCCCATATTCCTGCTTCATCTCCTCAAGATTGATCAAAACCAAGTACACACTAGGCTCACTCAAATCAAAAACTTGTTGGAATTCTTCTCTATTAAAGCATAACATAACCCTTCCATCATTATCTTTGATTACTCGTGTGACAGGGTCATATCGTGTAGCAACTACCCTAAGCAAGTCTACATCAGGGAACACATTTGGCACCATGAGCTTCCCCAAATCATACATCCAACCGTTCAAAAAGGGGTGAGTAAAATACCTCTGTCCATACCACAATCTGAACATCTCCAAACCTGTGAGAGGAACCTTAGCATCGACTATATTGGAACAATTATATACTAACCCTTCCCCTAGGATTTTTCCTCACATCAAAACCAATCCCTTCTTCCTATCATTTGTTGACAAGGGCAATTGATCTAGGAAGTCATCATATAGGTTCCTATTTAAATAATCAATTTAGCAAGAATGTTGCTTTGGCGGTGCCATCTTAGATAAACTAGGGCCTCTTTACAATTTCAAACTTTAAACAACTAGGACTAACCATAAATATGAAATTATAGAATAAAACCTTACAATTTCTCACAATTCAGTTCACCTATAGCCCTAAAAAATTTAGCAACAAGCCCTACGACAAGCACACAAATTTTTTTCCCAAATTCAAGTTCAAAATAACCAGGAGATGCATAAATTAACTCACGACTTTGTGTTTGTAGAAACTCCAACTTCTTGCTGTAGCAATTCTTAACTTCGTCTTCGGCTTGGACACTGCTTCACAAAGATACTTGAATGCATTATGATACAATAAAAGTAGGAGAATTATTTTTATTTCGATCAAATCATGCCAAAAAGTGTCTCATCCACCATTAAAGCTCACTCGCGTGCTGCATGAATGGCTCAAAATATATTTTATGCAGATTTAAATATTAGACATCGATCCTTCACTTTGATCAAATCATTGAAAGACTGCCTTCAAAAAAACTGACATAATTATCCACATGGCCATAAGGGCCCACCATACAATACACTACCAAGGAAATCCACGTGGTGTTTGCCCGCGATATTGCGATCAGTAAAGATCTTGCAACTTAAGATCACGCGATAATGGACAACCACAGATCTTGATCATCGATAATCTTGTTCTTTCAATATAGTTGCCAACTTTTCCATTAATCGTCGAGCATCTTCCCTACCGAGATCATAACATATCTGCTAATTTGAAACACGTGCATCTCATAAACAATTTAGTAACTCGCTACATAATGTATTAAAGCCAAATTAATTTACCAAAGTATTTCATTGTTCCTTTGGCTTCACCAGATGAGACCACCAAATGAGACACATGACACTTTCCTGCGATATTGCAATCAACCAAAGTAGTGTGGTGGGGTCATCACAGGATGGCGGGGAGTGGCTGAGATCAAATGATAATTGATCAACGGTCACGCAAATTTGTCCCCCTGCAAAATAAAACATTTATTAAAAGGAGGAAAAATCACTAGGCAAATGATAAACAATGACCTAAGTTGTTTTAAAACGATGAAGCACAGGGCCATCCAAGACTTAGGGAAAAATAAAATCATGCGAAGGAATTAAAACAATAAGACCAAGAGGACCCATCCTAGATGAAACGATGGGGCATAAGTTGTTTTTAAAACCCCTCCAAAAGTTAGAGAAAAATAGATCCCACCCAAGGCGTAAGATAAACAATAGGGTTTAACATGAAGACAAAGACAAAACCCCAACCTTAGGATTTTCCCAACACCATAAAAGACCAGTAACATAAGACATGACAGGAAAGGAACACAAGGAGAAAAAATTGAAGCTCCATCAGGCTATGTTGGAACAATTATACATTAATCCCTCCCCTAGGGTTTTTCCTAGCATCAAAACCAATCCCTTCTTCCTATCATTTGTTGACAAGGGCAATTGATCCAGGAAGTCATCATATAGGTTTCTACTTAAATAATCAATCTGGTCAGAGTGCTACTTTGTTGATGCCATCTTGAGTAAACTAGGGGCTTCCTTGCTATCTCAAACCTTAGACAGACTAGGGCTAAAAAAGATATGAAATTACAGAACAAAACTTTGCAATTTCCCACAATTTAGTTAACCTATAGCCCTAAAACAATTATCAATAAGTCCTACGACAAGCACACAACAAATTTCCCCCAAATTCAAATTCACTCACTCTTATCTTCCTCCCATCTACCCTTAACCCTCTACCTTCTACCCTCTACCCTTAACCCTCTATTCTCTATCTCTCTCCCACTCCTTCCCTCTCTCTCTCTCACTGAATCCCTCTATTTCTCTCCCCTCTACCCATAACCCTAAATCCTTAACCCTTAAACCCCAAACCCTTAAACCATCTACCCTCTACCCTCTCTCTCTCTCTCAAGTATCTCCCTCCTACCCCCTCTCCCTCTATTAGGTCTCTCTCTCTCTCACTCAC
>VDFB02000015.1:291869327-291898161 GCA_007258455.2 Sequoia sempervirens
ACCCTTAACCCTTAACCCTTAAACCCTAGATACTTAAACCCCCTACCCTCTACCCTTAGCCCTTTCTCCCTCTATCTATCAACCACTCCCCCCCCTCTCTCTCAAGTCTCTCCGTCCTAGCACCACTCCCTCTCTAAATCTCTCTCTCCCTTCCCCTTCCCCTCTTCCCCTCTCCTTCCCCTCCTAACTCTCTCTCTCTCCTATGTCTCTCCACTCTACCCTTGGCCCTCTACCGTTAAACCTTAAATCCTTAAACCCTTAAACCCTCTACCCTCTATCTCTCTCCCACTCCCTCCCTCCCTCTGTCTCAAGACTCTCCCTCCCACCCCCTCTTCCTCTCTTAGGTCTCTCTCTCACTCACTCACTCCCTCTATCTCTCTCTCCTCTACCTTTAACCCTAAACCCTAAACCCTTAACCCTTAAGCTCTAAACCCTTAAACCCTCTACCCCTCTGCTCTTAACCTCTACCCACTCTATCTCTCTCCCTCCATCCCTCTCTCTCTCAAGACTCTCCCTCCCTACCCCTCTCCCTCTCTCCCGGGTCTCTCTCTCTCCCCTCTGCCCCAACCTAAACCTAAAACCATTAACCCTTAAAATCCTAAACCCTTAAACCCTCACCCTCTCAGCAACCCTCCTATCTCTCCTCCCTCCCTTTGTCTCTCAAGTCTCACCTTCCTACCCCCTCTCCCTCTCTCAAGTCTCTCTCTCTCTCTCTATTATCTCCCTACCCTCTACCCTCTATCTCTCTCCCACTCCCTCCCTCTCTCTCTCACTGAATCCCTCTATCTCTCTCCCTTGTACCTGTTGGTTGTTTTTACTGTAACCAGGTTGGTCTTCTTATTTACCTATGGAATTTCTAATTCCAATCAAGGGCAACTCGAAGGACCTGGACCAACTGACAAGGATTTTAAAGACCTCCTACACTTTGGGCTTTGCAAGACCCATGAGGGTGATCCCTTAATGCATTTACAACCTCTGCACCATTATCATAAACAACATTAACAACAACAAATAATATAATTTAATAGGTCAACATAATAGCATAATATTGAATAGAATTGGCTATTCATCAGCAATATCAACTATTTGGAGCATGAGATAACTACAACACATTCCACAATGTAAAATAGTCATTGATTTTCAATTTGTAGCAAGCGCTAGGTAAATACAAAAAAAATACTGAACCATACAAATTAGTACAACTTAGATCAATGCCATATATCCATTGAGGGAGTCAAATTCATAAACATCTAAGGGTTTATGATAGATTTAACATATAACATATAAGATCCTTGAGAAAATTGCTTTACAATTTCATCAACATGTATTCTAACCCAATACTACTTATCAAATCTTATACAAAACATATCCGCCTACAATCCCATTCAAGCATTTTAATTAATTCCTTTAATTAAAGCCAAAACATAAATCATACACACCACAACAGTGAGATGAACGAGACAACCCTTGATTATCTTATTCAAAATTCAGATATGCATGTACAATGGAGAGACATGAGTTTGAATTAATCATTTCAATTCAAATGCTAGTACTGTCATAAAACATCAAATCCCCATGAATTCAAAACCTACTATAGAATGACTCAAAACCTAAATTGCATTTTCCTTAAAACCATCGAACTTTACAATTTGCTTTGCAACTCTACCTAGACTGGACCAAAAAATATCTAACTTGCTAACTTGTACTTCTAGCCTTGAAATCCTTCTTATAGAAAATGAAGGAGCAAACAAGCATCGGGCTAGAAAGTACGTCTCATTTCACATGCTTTTCTTCACAAAACTGTTGAGGACAACATCTATACCTTCTTTATTTCTCATCCTACACCCTATTCATGCATCCTACAATTACAAAAATATCCATGGAGCCTCTTGCACAAGCTATAGTAATCACAAAAAGTGTAAGAGCCCCTTTATATCATGTTTGGACTATAAAACCCTCAAAAACAGGGTAATCGGGTTGTATGCAAATAAATGAAGCTTTCTAACTCAAATCAACGCCTTAAGCCCTCAAATCAGATTCAAATCAAAGCTAACATATATCCTCATGACTTGGAATTGATTTAACATCAAAATATGGCTACATGTGACCGTATAGTGCTACAGATAACAGGAAAAATATAAAAATTTTGAAGAAAAAAATAGATTTTTGAATGTCAAGAGCTTGTATTTTAAATCCTCAACCATCAAAAACCATTACAATGATCACTTTATTCCTTTTAAAGGCCTTTACATGTCAACCACTGAACAACCACCTCTGCAACTGACTTTTTTAATCTTTTATGATCACATGAAACATAAAACATACTAATTTCAAGTTTGTTAACATCACTATTGAAATGTTTTAGTTTTTTGACCTTTCAAATATTAAAAAGTACATCATTAAATTAATTATGTAATGGCATAAAAATTAAAAAAATCATGAATTAATTATGTAACCACATAAGTCAAATATAATTCTATCAAGAAATCAATATCAAATAGATAATATAATATCATCATCTACATCATCTTCTAGTTCTTCGGTATCTTCTTCTTCCACCACATTATACTTTACCAGCCTTCCTCTTGGATCATGTCTAACAAAAAATGACCAACCTGGTTTACCTGGAACCTCTAAGTAAAATACTTTCTCACATTGGCTTGGAAGAACATAGGGCTCATTTCCAGCTCGCTCGATCGACCTTGTATTAACCATGGTAAATCCATTATCATGTTTAATAACAGTTATTTCAGGATCATTTTCATTCAATTGTAGCCTATACCATAGGACGACGAACAAAATTAATCTGAAGGACTTAAAGTTACACTCAAGTATATCACCCAAAATCCCATAGTATCGATTTTCTGAGACTTCTGAATGTATGTCGCTTCTAGATGAAACATTAGTCACCCAAAAGAATGTAGTTATACCAGAATCACAAGTTTTCTTCATGTCATCCAACATTTTGATTTAAAATTTATGACTATTGCACCACATAGCCTTGTGGTGTTTCACCTGCAATATGTCAAACATGTAAAAATTATTGCAATATCGTCAATTGATAAACATATTTATTCTTGGCCAAATGTATGCAAAGAAAACAATCTCAACATATATATACATCAATATAATTGAAAATAATTAAATAATATGGGTGATTAATATATTTATCGTTGTTTATCTCTTAAACCATATGCTAAATCAATTTCCCTTTGTGTAACATTGGAATCTCCATTACGATGAGCTTCTTTAACCAATGAAGCCACACCTTCCCATGTTAATGCGTGACCAAATTGTTGACATCGTTCAATCCATACCATCGTCCAATAAAGATTGTTTGTGACATACAAATGTAGTGCATCCCACTCTCGACCAACTGTATAAATTTTTTTGAAATTCACAAACGACGTATAATTAGTTAAATACCACAGTATACGACATTAATTTATAATTGATGTATATTGAAGATTAAAAATTAAATAAGTACAATACATAAAAACCATATGTAAAATGTATTCCAATTAATCTCCATGACCATCTTATAATTACCTCTCACTTTCCTCAATGTACCTTTCCCCATCAGGTACTCCCCTTTGAATTTGTTAATGGAGTTGGGATCCCAAATGTGATCTACATGGATCTTTGCTGCAAACTTAGGAAGATATTCACTAATGTACACCATGGTCTGGTATACCATATATCCCTCCACCATAAAACCCTTAGGATGTGCTCTTTTTCTAACCAAAGCCTTCAAAAATTTCATGTGCCTCTCAACCATCCACATTGACCTTGTGTGTACAGGTCCACACAATTCATTCTCCTCAACTTGGTGTATGAGGTAGTGTTCTTGTGCATTGAAAAATGTCGAAGGTAGACACTCTTGTATTTCACACATTAGACAAGGAATTTTTCTCTTTCAATAATTTATATCTTCTTTATGTATTTCTTTAGATGAAATCCATCTACAAGTGATTCAAGACACAAATATATTAACGAGATTTAACAAAAATATACAGTATATTACATAACAAGTAAAACAAATGGCAATTATAAGATGTATACAACGAATTGAACAAATATTGCTACTTACCTCATGTATTTTCCAAGATCATATATAACTTGCTTGACATTGTTGTCTAAGTTGTGGGAGAGATAGAGGTAGAATCTTGCAACAATTATAAAATGATCTTTTCATTATTTTTCCAAAAGTAGTAAACATAATACACTGAAAAGTACATGTATTATACAAGTGTATATAATATACTAGAATAATTACCTTAATGAAGGTATGCTAATCATGTTTTTTTCATCCCTGACCCAAATTCACCTTTCTTTGTTATTATATTGTTTATGTTCTAACAAATTATGTGGGAAATTGAATTTTTCGTATGACTTCTTTTATAGCATTGCTTTCTTTGCTTTAATAACCAAGGAAGGACACTTATATTAATTTGGTCTCCATCGCTATTTAATTGAATGACATTTTTCATTGCATGATTGGCTTCCTGAATGTCACTACAAATTTTGACAATTTTTTCTTTGTCATGCCTTCCATCCAATATTTTCCATAGGGTAAAAGTACAAAGCTATGTCACACTTTCAACAAACTTATCAGTACAACTGAATTTAAGTATTTCTAACTAAAAATCAATTTTGGTCAAACATATGTTCTAGTAAGATTCATTCTAGCTAAATTTTATATGTGCACAACTTTTCCAACTAAAATTGTTAGATAAATGCATATGTAGCACCACTTTGAATCCAATTTACCAAAAAAATAAATTATTTGAAAAACTTGATGTTTTGACTACTCCTAGTCATGTAAATAACATTTTAAAAAAAATATAAAAAAACCCTTTTGTAGATCTATAAGTGTAGTTTTCAAAAATATATTGTTTAAATATTTTAACTATTATTTATATTTTATATTTTATTTTTACTAAAAGTAGGTTATCAACACAAAAATATCAGGTAAATTACCATGTCAATATAAATACTAAAACTTATTAAAAAAAATTGAAAAAAATATGATGCACTAGATAAAAGAATCTATAGCAAGATGGTATAATTTTTTTTCTATTTTAGATAAATAATCAATATAAAAGTTGACGTCGAATGGAAAAAACTATGTTTCCGTACACACATTTTAATATTTATTTAAAAATATATATTTATGAAAATTGAAAAAATAAAATCCATGCTCTAAAGTTTAAAATTATAAATACACACAAAATTTTTGAAGGAAAAATAATAAAATTTACTATATAAAGATTGACATTTCATGCAACTTCATTTTTTAGCATTTTATCAGCAACAAAATTGTAGTGTAAATTTATAAAAAACTATACTCAAATAATTTTTTAATTTTTTCAAAAAAATACAAACATAAAATATACTAAAAAATACTCATTTTATGAGTTTACATCATTTAAAAATTCAAAACATATATGCCACTTTTTAGTGATTCAAGTTTAAAAGTTGGATCAATGTTGGCTATTTCCTTTATAAAGTGTGACACAACTTTGTGCTTTTACCCCATAACATTTTTGCTATATTCTTTTCGATATGCATTGTATCAAACAAATGCACAATTTGTAGTTGCTCATAGTAGGGCAACCTACTAAATTGTCTGGGATAACTTTTTAGTCCCTGTGGAAGCCGACCATTAATGCCTTGATGACCTTCATGAAGCATATAAGTTAAACAAATTAACAACAACAATCATTGTCAATTACAACATGAGTAAACACAACACAATATAAAAGTATAAATTCAAAACATATCATATATGATAGATAAACAATTTGATCCGATACATATAACCTTGACGATTAATTCTATTATATTCCAACTTCCATAGGTGAGGTGTCATTCTTCATGGTTTTGATGTAGTCTCTTCTTTCCCATTGAAAAAATGTTTTTCAGTAGTTCAATACTTATGATTTCTATGGAGGAAGTTCCTATACTCTCAAACACCTGCTTTCCTAAACTTGTTGAACGACAAGATTTCATCTTTGGACCACAAATTGGACATGCAAATTTTCCTTTGTTTGAATACCTGGAAGATCATATATAATTGGATTAAATATGTCAATTTTTATAATTATATATAATGAATAGATTATTTTAAAAACATGCATGATATCTACTTCATAAAATTAAATATTGTTAAAGTGCAGTCGAAGGTTATAACATACCACAAAAATGTGTTAGCCCTGGGGCATCATGAATTGTCCATACAAGCATTGCATGGAATTGAAATTGTCTTTGTCCTATTGGTCTAGAGACGTCATACATAGTGATGCCATTCCATAACTTTAGTAACTCGTCGATAAGAAGTTTGATATATACATTCATATCTTTAACTTGGTACTTACCTAGTTGAATGAACATAAACATTACATAATTATTATAACCATTTTACTACAATATATATAAATTAATGTACATGAATATTGAATGAAAAAAATATAAGTCATTATGCAACAAATAAGACAAATGAGATGCTACTATGTTAAAAAAAATTGATGTAAACAAATACCTGGAACAATCATTGACAACATTATGTGCTCCCTCTTTATTGACATCCATGGAGGAATGTTATTGTTGATAACAAAAATAGGCCACATCGAGTAAATAGATCTCAGCTCTCCAAATGGATTGACACCGTCCGCTCCCAATGAAAGCCTGAGATTACAAGGTTCTTCTTTAAAGTGTGACCATTTTTCCTCCATGTCCTTAAATGCAGAACCATCCACAAAAATTTGAATAATGTCATCTCCACTTCTATTCCGTGCATGGTAATCCATAAATTGCTCTAAGATTTCACACCTAAATAATTGTTGCATATGTGGAATATGAGAATTTAACAAAGAACCTTGTGAGACACCTTTTTTGTTAGTTGATATGTTCGATATCTACTGATATAACATTCCAGGAATTTTGTTGCAAATTCATGTTTATGATATATAATATGATCATTGGGACATGCATCTATTGCTTGATACTCCATTCCGATATCTTTCATAATGCCAAATAAATCTTGGTATGAGCAAGGTAAAATATTTGATGGTGGTAACAAAAAATCATCAATCAATCTACAACAAAAAATAATTTGTTAATATAAAGAATATTAATGGTGCATATTTCATCCTTTATTTACTAGTGATGAACTAACAACAATTAAAATAGATGAAAAAAGATGACATATATGACATACCTTAACATCTGTGAGATTGTGAATTGTTTGTTGTGTACGATTTGATTTTCTTGCACATTTACTACTTTTCTAACTTCCTTTAAGACTGGGTATTGCACCTTCAGTTGCAATCTCAAACAACTCACTCACTATCACTTGAAGATTCCTGTCATGAGCATCCTTCTATAAAATCAAACTATGCCCTATAGACTGCCTACTTACTATAGGGGACTCATTGTTTCATGGTATTGTAGATCTTAAGATCTTTGAACCTTATTGACACTACTTCACAGTCCATAGGGTATTATTCACTATTCTCCCATCTTTGATGAGTCTCGAAACATTGCTCAAACATGCAATCCACTACCTCCATTATACATTAATGGCTAAGAAGAAACATTGAACCTATGATTACCACTATTACTTCATTTGGACAGTCATTCCCTAATTGCATTTTCCTTGTATAACATTACCAAAAGCATTTGAAAAACCCTTAAGGTTAGCAAGGGGGTAAGGAAACTCATGCTGTTAAAATCTCCACTTTACTATGCAAGGTTTGAGATTTATTATCTTGTCACTGATCAACCTCTTTTTGATTGTCACATCTCAAGTGATTGTCATTCTTCTTACTATAGATTGCATTTACAAATGTCACTAAGCTACATAGTGTGCTTCATGTTATTGGCTACAATATTTAGATTGCAAGATTTTGTTATTAGCTACAATGTCTCAATCTTTCTGGTATTGCAACCTCACTAATCTGCTAGATTTATTGTTTATGTTTCTACGAAGGCCTAGGGTTTGTACCCTAATCATGCTCTTACCAATGCTTCTATTGGTATTAAAAAACAACTTTAAATCTTGGGTTAGAAAATTAGTTGTCTTGAAAAATTTATGGTATGATCTTGGATTGTATCCTAGAGTGTGTGGGAAGCTTGTGTTTAATCATTAAGGTATGTAAACCTGATCAGGGAAATGTATCCTATATAGCATGGGTCTTTCTTTAATACTTTCCATAATGGTTATTACCATATCATATTATTATAGTTTGCGGTAACCCAATATTGCATTCAAGTATGTAACAAACTTGCTTTGTAGTTTAAGCTATACACTTTTAAGTAACATTCATAAGGTTTAGAAAATATTGATCACTCTCTAGAATAACCCATTAAACATGGGTTGTGCTTGAATGCACTACGTAATTGATATAACACAATCACTCTGCATATCAACCAGAGTTATAGGTTCTTTATTGCAGCAAGAGGTAATCACTCTTAGATCATGCTATAATTACATCGTAACCTGTTAAACTTGAGACAACCTGAATGCACCCAATGATGATTGACACCTACATTATACAACCTGAATTAACTACATTATATGAGTGCCTGCATTTCTATCACAACATAGCCAAATTAAACTTGGGTCACACATGAATGCATCTTGTATTTGTTATAGTACAAATGTGCCACATGACCAATAGAGTTATGGATCACATAATTACAGTCACAAGAATTTGTTCCTTGGTTGTGATCTTATGGTGATTCCACACAACAAAATCTGGACATGAAATTCTCAAAACCCTAAATCTTTAAAAATGAAATCTGATGAGATGTTGCTTTAAAATATGATTTTCAAACTTGGAACTACAAATCTAACTTCACAACTGAATTCTGCAAAAAGATAATGACTACCCTCAACTTGGCGATATCTTCTTGAATTTTTTTGATTTTTCCCAAGAAAATCGTCCTTAGTTCTCCACAAACTGTCTCAAGTAGAGAAAAACACTATCACAATAAATCAATGAACTCACTTTTCTTTATGTCGGCCACAATTTGATTTTTTCTTATTTTTCATGTTTGTCAAAATTTTGACGAAGCTGCTAGTCGAAATTTCGACGAAACCTAGGTTCGTCAAAATTTTGATGAACGTTGGGGATAAAATTTTAAAAAATTGAAAATTACACATCAAATTTTACAAGCACCTGACGATACATCAAATTATACATATTTCATCAGAGATTTTTGTCAGATTTTGCAGTCAAATGAGTTAGTGTAGAGTGGAGTCTCAAAAATTACACTACTTTGATCAAATAGTTACATTAAGTATTCCTACTAAGAGTCATCTATCACATACAGTACTCAGGGCTGATTTGACTTAAGGCTATCTTAAGCTATGCATAGGTATTTCGTTCAATGGATAGCCCATCATCCTAGATAACCTACAACCATATTAATCTACTTGGGATAAACCTACTTAACTGGTCAGCACACAAGTTAGGTATTTCCTTCTATGGATAGTCCATCATTCCAAAGATAACCTATATACTTGGATAAGTTCCCTACTTACATACATAAGTACTTAAACTCCCTCACATACTGGATTATCTATCCTAGGAGTAAGCATAAGCTTTCTAGTTAAATCAATAACTTAGCTAAATGCACCATATGTAATTTTCATGTTCAATCAAGCCTAGTATATAATACCTATGATAAACACCCATCTCCTACTATGGAGTGCATAAAAACACATTATGAAAAAAACATAACAACTTCACTTTCCTTTTCAAAGTAATCTAAACTCTCTAATGCATATACTGGAAAAGACATATCAACCATGCATGCAAAACACACCATTCAAAGTAAGTAAAAAAGAAGAAGAGATCCTCATGCTTGTTATCGCTTTATCCAAACTAAAGACAACAATGCAACCCTCTCCAACATCAATTAGCTTGATAATCATATTCTCACAAATAACTCTATCTCACTTGTTGATAGCTTACTTCTCTCAAACAACAATGTAACCTCTTACTCACAATAGAACACTCTATATCTCAATCATAAAATAAGTATGGCTAGTAATAACTTAGAAATAGTGAACTACAAAATATATACAATCTCTTAGAAAGAATGCATCCCTCATAAATGAAATGGTTTAGCTATTTATAGAACAACCAAACAACCTCAAATCCTATAGTTTAGACATGTAAATGGAGAACAAGCTCCATGTAAAGCAACACATGAAACTCAACAATAAGGTGGCAATCAAATAAGCTCAGACTTAGTAAAACCTCCTATGGATCGACTTTTTTCCTTGACAACAATCCAAAGACTAATTCAAAATGCACATGGAGAATTCAAATTATACTCTAGCAAAGACATCAACAGGAAAAATGTTTCAAGAGGTGGTGCCAAAGCCTCTATTCATTTGTCAAGTTGGCACGATTTTTGATGGAGAGAAACAGTCAACAGTAATTCTATAACACTTAGCACATATCAACTAATTTAAGGAATGAGTTGATTAAACATTTAAAGGCGTTTAGATAAATTCAAAGTTACTCTTTATCACAACGTCAACCAAGTCAAGCTAACCATAGAAAAAAATATCAAATGAAATGCAATGTCATAAACTGCATGTCATTTGAAAGATAATTGGTTTACACTTAACAACCATAAGCTATTAAATTGGCTTCATTCAAGACATAGTTAATAATGACTATTTTTGACCTCTATTTCATTATCTTTATCGACTACAAATCAGCCCTATAAATTGGCTTCTTAAGATCTGCTTGAGTATGAAACATGCATTGGAAATACCTATTATTTCAAAGGCTTCTATCAAAGTATGCTTATGTTTATTGATCTGCATATAAACTGATCTCATTTTTATGTGTTACTAGCAATGAGGCTGGGACTTTAATCATCACTCAATATGGTGTGTGGTAGTCAATCCTTCCTTCATACCATTCATTGTTGTTTTAGTTTTCATACATCATGCATTTGCAATAATGTACTAAGGACATGGTCTACACTTTCTACTTATGCGCTTATTACAACTATGAAACCATATATAATATCTCCACTATAATATGTTCTAAAAGATATATATAACAATGAAATGATTCCCCATGCTTTATAATATACAATCACTTTACAAATACATGTATATATGTAAATGTATAGGGTATATCATTTAGTTCATATATAAGAAAAGCATATATTTGTTGACAAATAGATTCAAAGAATGTATCAATTGATATATGATTGTATGTATCCTCATTATCACTTTCATTCTAATGCATGTGTGTTTACATATACATACATATATATATTTATACACTTCTCCAGTAAGCATTAACACTTACGTGTATACACGTATATGTTTATGTATATACTCTCACTCACATATTTAAGAATATATATATATATATATATATTCTTGTCAATACACATACTCATTAAGCATATATATATCCATATATATATAATTGATCCCTTGTGTGAGTAGGTTTGTAAGTATTTCTACTTACACATACATGGGTATGATTATGCTCTCAACATGGATTAATATATGCATATACTCATATATACTTTTACATAGATATGTATCGACAGAAAGCTCAAGATACATAAACCACAAACACATAACTACATCATATGATTATAAATACATATATTTATATATGCACTTATACATATATATATGCATGCTTTTTAAATAGAATTAGTTTTCTATCCCTCATATATATATATTTATATATACTAATACATTGAAAAGAAGAAAATGGCATATTCTCTTTCACTTCTAGGGTTTTGGACCTAAAAGGAGAGATACAATTTTCTTATTGTTCACTCAAGAATAAACCCTTGAGATTTCAATGCAAAGGAGCTTGAAATCTGACAAAGGGACTATTATAGGGATTGAATGATATCTAATGAGGGGTTCACCACCAAGTTTAAACTTGGAAAATATATTGAATTGGAAAACACAATGTGATATGAAAACTAATGCTAGATGACCTAGAAAGATGAACAAAATGTAGTAAAAAGCTATGAGCTTGGAAGTGTGCACCTGGAAGACTAAAGAAGGAAAAATGGAGGTCTAGATCACTAAAAAATCCATAGTTGAAGCCGACTAGGACTCATTTGCCAAGCTAGGTGAATCAATCTAGTTTCTAGGAAAATGCATTGGAGCAAGTTTCAGCCAAAAGGGTATCCAGATCTTTAAAAATATTGATCATGCTTGTATAGTGGTACTCATTCACCAATAGTGGAACATTAGTCCACTTCTACTTTTCTAGAAGTTATGAATTGGATTTTGTGCCTCTTGGTTTGCTTTGCTCTTTTTGACTGGATTCTAGATTCGAAACTGCAAAATGCCACCTGTAGGTATTCTCCAAGCTTCTCCAAGGCTTGATGACAAATTTAGCAACTTTGACAACTTGACAACTTTTCTCCAACTTTTCTTCATGACAAATCTGCAACCTAGCTCTACAAATCACACACAAGAAGAGGGAAAAATGTTGTGGGGGTTAGTGAATAGGGGTTTTCCTTGGTAAAACCCCTTGTTGATAATTAAACCTTGAAATGAAAGCAAATGTAAAAGGAGAATGATGAATGAACAAAATATGATGTTGAAACTCACCAAACCCTTGCAATTAAGTGCTACAATTATGCTTGAAATGAATGCAATGGATGTGGTTCTTGACTCTAGCTTGAAGGAGATAGATCTTGAATGCAATGCTTGCTTGGATCATGAAATCTACATCACAAATGTTAGCACAAAAAAAAAAATGAAGAATGCAATCTTTGACATGATGATTGATGCTCTTGAATGCTCTTGAATGCTTGATAATCTACCATTGAAATGCCTTGAATGCTCTTGTGAATGCTTAATGATCTCTTCTGAACTCTTGAATTCTAAGATATGAATACTTGAATGCTTGGGATGAAAATGAGTGAAAGAACTTGTATTTATACTTAGTTATGCAAGAATTCCCAAAATTAAAACACTACAAGCCGACGTCAGATCTAGGAGAATAAAATACCACTGGAAATTTGATTTAAATTTGAATTTTGGCCACACGAGAATTAGTTGTCCAAGGTGGAAAATGAGTCCCATCACACATAATGTATGGGACCAAAAATAAAAATGCCTAGAAATGTGTGAAACCTGCATTGGGGCCAAAAAGACCTAGGTGAGACTCATTTTCCCAAGGTGGCAAATGAGTCCCAGACACTAAATCTAGGCCACACAAGCTAGGAACACCTAAATTATGATTGGTTATTGATTTGTGTCAGGATTATCTTGAAAAGATGCAATAAATGAGGCTTGTGGATGCAAAATAGGGCCAATTAAAGCATAATAAAGCCCAATTATTAATGAAAAGCCTAGAGAAGTGTGAAAGTGTGTTACAAAACTTTACAAAACTCCAAAAAAGACAAGATTAAAATTAATTATGATTAAAATTATGTTCATTATGCTTAATTAATTGATAAAACCCTAGAAAAGTGTGAAAGTGTGTTACAACACTTCACAACACTTTTGCAAGGCACCATTAAATTCCATTAGTTCACAAGGGCCTAAGACCTAATGTGATTGTGTTATCTACATTGCAACACTAAATCAAGGCAACATTAAGCCAAAATCCACAAGGAGGACCCAAACGAGTGCAAAAATGTCAAAGGACCCATTTTTTGACACTACATATATATATTTATATCCTATGTCAATCAAGTATGTATTCATTCGATATACAAATGAATACAAATGAGTAACCATTCACACACAATAGTAATATTATATATATGTATATACACACTCCTCTATTAAGATTTTACACTTATGTGTGTATTTGTACATATATATTATATAGCAACATGCTAGTCGAATGATCCATTCTAAATTCAAATGATCATGACCACATGATTATACTCACACAAACACCATAAAAACATTTATATACATATATGCATATCCTATACATATGTCATCATACTCGTATGGAAATCTTATTATATCCATCATATGTGTATGCTGACATATGCATACATATGCATATATACCAATACTCATTCAATCATTTAGTCACCCAATAATGCACTCAATAGTAAACAAGACCTTTACTAATGTAGATATTTCAAACTAGGGATGAATTACCAACTTCCCACTTTTATGTCTAGACTCAACCAAACTACTGTGGTGTGTGTATGCTCAAATAGTTTATGTTATTGGTTTCCCGACCAAGATCTTCTCCCGAGTGATACTTCCCCTCCGCTTGGAGGAATGGAACACATACCTACATCCACTAACATATGCACATGATAATTAATTGTTCATAACATATGCAGTACATATAAGCATCTCCAAAGTTAGAATTATAATAATTCAATAACCATCTATTCACATATATGTAGTATTTCACCATGAATAACATCAACTGAGATAACATCAAATGAGATAACATTCATATTGATAACAAGGTACAAGCATAATTCATTCATCTCCAAAATTCACATTACATTCACATTTTACCCTACATAGTAATAGTAAATAGTAATTACACAACTAGTGTGTAACACAAATATTGGTGTACATCTTGACCCAAGACCTAAGCACCTCAAAATCTTGTGAGTTTTTTTAGGCTTGACAAGTTATTAACAAATTTTATTTGTTAATATGATAAAATTATTTTCCCCTTGACTACCTTGCTAAACAATGATGTAGGAGCATCCTACGATGTAAGAGTAATCTTGCATCAACAAAAAATATTTCTTTACTTATTTTTTATGGGTTTTCTTTTACATTGGGTAGTCACTAAATTTCCCACTATATTTCACCATAACTTGATTTTTCACCTTGTAATTAGAAACATATGATCATCATAGATCCTTAAATACTAATCTCATGAGATCATAATCACCAAAAACTCATATATTAAATTTTTGTCCTTTATTGACACATAAAATAGAAAATTAACATTTAATTTCATTGTTTGAGCATTGCACCAAATTCTCAAATCTTGTAATAACTCTTTAAAGATTTGAAAGGTACATTGGCCCCAAGATACATTATGGTATGAACCAAATTGAGATATACTGACCCATCATTATTTAATTTATCCTAGAATATGTACTCACACCTTTCATTAGGCATTGAGCTTTGTGCCATGTTATGATTGAAAAAGAATATCTTAATGACTAAAGATGATACATAAACATTCTTTAATATCATTAGAGAGAAATAAGTAAACTTGAAGAGAGTTGGGCATGAAATTATATCGTAATATATTTCAAATTCAACAAGGGTACATGATGCCTAGTCCATAAATGAAAGGCAATACTCAGGTAAACAACCAGGAGGAAAGGGTAACCCACTCTCCCCCTTCAATTCTTTAATGTATAAAGTTCTTATTGGCTTAGCCAAGATTCACAATATTCTACTTCCAAGAGGCATGTCTTTTGATTCACTCCCCTCTCTTTACACTCCACAAAAAAATAGGAGTTGGCATCATCCCTTAGAGTGATTACTTCTTGAGGTAGGCCCTCTAAAAAGAAAAGAAAGATCACTTATTTATGATCCTCAAGATCACTATTGGATGTGAGAGGAAAGCATACATAAGTAGATCTTAGGGATTAAAAGACACTTTTTTAATTTTAATGCCCAAATCCAAATGTGAAAGATTAATTTTTAGCCCATTTTTCAATGTGAGGAAGAAATGTCAAACAATATTTGATTAAAGAAAAGGAAATATTGTAACTATTAAGCACTTTAAAAAATTAAAATTGATAGGATGATTGGGAATGATAGAACCTAGAGTCCAATGCTATATTTGAGGTGATGATTTGATGAAGAGCTCCAAATCCACTTTCATTCACAATCCTTTTGATTCCCAAAAGATCCAATTTGTGTTTACAAAGATCAATAGCAAAAGAGACCAAAATAACGAGATCTTAGATCTGGGGTTAGATTCAGTTCAAATTTGAGGTTAGTTGTTAGGAATTGAAAAAAATTCAAATCTAAACTAAATTAATCACAAATTTTAATTTAACCCTAAATATTGTTCAAATGCATAGTGAGAGAGCCTGAAAGCACAACATAATAGATCAAAAGCACTTCACCAGTGACTAAAGGCATTACATAATGGACCAAAAGCATTATGAATTTGATTGGAATAATTACAATATTGACCAATAACGTATAATTTTTTTCTAGATGATAAAAAAATATGTATATTCCAAATGCGTAGTGTGTCAAGCCAAAAGAACCTTCGGTCTAACCAAATGCACCACAAAAATGACCAAGAATAATGTAGAATTGACCAAAAGTGCATAACTACCTTGTTGATAAAAATTTCTACGAGTACAAATAGATCTATTATATATACCAGATGTGATTTGTGTTGGCCCAAAAGTGATGTATATCGGCTCAAAAGTGTCATAAATAAATCTGAATGCACAAATCTGACCTACAACTTCAAAGAAATACTTATTACATTTTTTTGTTAATGTTAAGGAAGTGGGTCCCATTGGAAGTGCCAAAATGTGAAGGATGAGAATGTGAATCACAAATAGTAACAATGCAATGAAAATACAAAATTCACACTTCAATAATCACTAAATGAAGCTCAAGATCTTGGTTCAAAAATAATTAACGAAGTCATCATAGAAAAGATCTTGATTTGCTCCATTGGGGGTTGCTCTTCAAATTGATAATAATTATGAAAGAAAACTAATGATATGATGCAATGCTAATGATAAAATTCTCAAAGATAAATGATACATACATTTGATAATAATAATGATAATGATAACTTGATTGCTTGATAGTGCTCTTGATAATGATAATGATCTAGTTTCTAGGAAATATGAATGAATGAAAGATTTGAATTTATATGATTCACTTGATATTTGATCAATTTGGTGAAGAAAAATTAGAAAGATCAATGGATAGGAAAATTCAAGAAAGGATAGGACCTATAATTTGAATTTTGATGGAGGGAAAATTAGAAGAATTAAATAAATGAATTTATTTAATTCATAAGGATAGTTGGAGAAATAAATAAATATAATTTTTTTTATTTTAGAGGGAAAATTTGATTTAAATAAATTATTTTAATTTATTTAAAAGAGGAGTGTTAGCCAATTATTTTTTTTGAAAATTATTTAATTATAGAGGGCCAAAGATAAATTGAATTTAATTAATGTTGGAGGGAAAATGATAAATTAATTAAGTAACTAACAATTATTTAACTAATATATATATGATAAAAAAATAAAAAATATTTAATTATTATGGATGAAAAAGAAGAAATATTAGATTATAGATAAAAAATGATAAGTATAATGATGAAAATACCTTAATCATTTTTAAGTGTCTACAATATACATATTTACACATATATACACATATACATATACATATATATGTACGGATATATAAATATAAATATATGCATCTATATTTATATATATGTATATAATGTATCTATATCACTACATATATGTATATACATACATATGTATATATATTTATATATCTATATATATGTATATATGTATATACATATATATATATATATATATATATATATAATTTATAACACACACATACACATACATACATACATACATACATAATTCTTTGATTAACATTGCATAAAAATAAAAAAAATGTGGATGTTGACAATTTAACATTTATTTCTTATATATAATCAAAATAAATTATGTAATTTCAACTATAATACAGATTCTAATAACCCATTTTTGAAGTGTTAGAATAGTCATTTTTTATTATTAAACAAAAAATTAAGAGGTATCTACCTTGTTAACACAACTTCACTAATAAACCAAAAAAAACCACCCTACAACAAAATCAAATTAATATAAAAACTTAAAAATAGATAATATGACCATAATCTATTATTTTGCACGGCATGCAACTAATATTCGTCTAACCTTATTATTTTACGTTCTATTTTTCGTATTTAATTTAAAGTGATAAGTACTACGTTCTATTTTTCCTATTTAATCTAAAGAGGTAAGTGCAAAGAGCATCAAATCCGGGGAAAAAGAAAAAGAACTACGAAGTCAAATGACAGTCAGCTTAAAAATATAAATAAATTAAAAATACTTTATTCCTTGGACGGATCGACCTACGAAAATGTGTTGGCTGGTGGGACAACTAAAATAGGCCTAGTTTCTTTTTGGATATACCTACACTAGTGTAATTTTTACCATAAATTGATCGAATATTTCCAATACTTCCAAAACGGATCCCACAATTTTTTTGTTTTTTCTTCCGATTTGATACTGTTTGCTCATGTCAACAAAATTAAATCCATAAAAGAGAAAATAGAAAATTAAAAAACGTGCCAACGCCTCTATAAATTTGAGATATAGAAATTGTTTTCTGCATCTTTGTTGAATATGTCTTCTTTGTCTGAGTTTCCTGCATCTTTGCATGCAGCAAAGGTAGTAAGAAGCAGTGCTTATGTAACTTCAACGCCTACGCTATGTGCACTCATAGTTTTCTTGTGGATTTTGTATAGATTTAGCGTGCAAAGGCAAAATACATTGAAATGCAGATTGCCCCCTGGACCGTTTGCATGGCCCGTTATTGGAAATCTGAACCAGCTGAAAAGGCTTCCTCATCGTGATCTTCACGAACTTGGTAAGAAATATGGGCCGATTATGATGTTGAAATTGGGTTCTGTCCCCACTGTAGTGGTTTCTTCTTCTGCCATGGCGAAGGAGTTCTTGAAAACCCACGATGCGGTTTTTGCCAGCCGACCTCCAAGTGCTGCAGGGAAATACATTGGATATAATTTCCAGGACGTTGTATTGTCTCCTTACGGGCCTTATTGGAGACACATGAGGAAGCTGTGCGTGGTAGGATTGCTGAATACCAAAAGGATCGAGTCCTTCAGATCTGTCCGAGAGGAAGAGGCGCATCTCCTTGTTCGTTCAGTGTGGGAGATGTCAGGCAAGGGAAGGACGCCTGTTAATCTCACCAAGATGTTTTCATCGTATGCGTTAGCAGTGATGTGGCGTATCCTGTCCTGGAACAAGTACTCTTTTCACAGTGACGCTCATCGGGGTGATGGTGGTGAAGAGATAATGAAGATGGCTGCAGACGTTGCAGCTCTAATGGGCGAAGTCAATATCGGGGAGTTCATTCCTTACTTAGACTGGATGGACTTGCAAGGTGTAAAGCGGCGCATGGAAAAGGTACACAATTCTATGGACAAATTGATGAAGAAAATAATAGAGGAACACCAGGAGCGCAGGAGGAAGTTGCAGGAGCAGCAGCCTGCTACGAAGGACATCATTGACGTGCTCTTGGAAATGGAGAGTCTCGATGGAAGGGAAATCACAGAAGAAAACATCAAGGCCATTGTTTTTGTACGTATATATCAACTTTCAAATTTTAATTGGCAGTAGTTTTTTTTTTTAACTTGATCCAACAAGGATGTATGGTATTTTCAGGATATGTTTGTGGCTGGAGTTGAATCGACGTCTACTACGTTAGGTTGGGTGATGAGCTTGGTGATTAAAAACCCTGATGTGGCGAAGAAAATGCAGGAGGAAATCGAATCGGTAGTAGGCAGAGAAAGGATAGTGAGTGAGGATGATGTAGCTAGCATGGAGTACGTGCAGTGTGTGGTAAAGGAGACTCTGAGGTTATACCCCGCCGTACCCTTCCTGATTCCACACGAATCCACGCAAGATTGTACGGTTGGGGGATACTTTATTCCTGAGAGAAGCAGACTTATTGTCAATGCTTGGGCTATTGGAAGAGACACATTGTTGTGGGACGATCCTCTGGTATTCAGGCCGGAGAGATTTATGGGTAAAGATGTTGATCTTGTGAGGGGCAAAGACTGGTTCGATATGGTGCCATTCGGGGCAGGACGAAGAGGATGCCCCGGGGCAAACATGGCCATTGTGAACATGAACCTTCTTTCGGCTCAGCTACTTCACTGCTTTGAATGGAGTGTGGAAGGGGATTTGGATATGAGCGAACAGGGTGGAGCGTCCATGCCCAGAAATGCTGAACTTGTGGCTCTTCCTCGTTTCAGGCTCGCCACCTGCCTCTAGTGTTTTCTGTTATATCCCTGTCCCTTTCAGAACATGTCCACATTTGTGAATTGTGTTATGTGTGTAGGTAGAGTGTTTGAAATATATTTCATGTTTTATAAAATGTTCATCCCATATGTAGGGTAAGTAATTATAAAATAATTAGTTTAGGATTTAGTATTATTGAGATTATAGTTGGAGTGGAGGTGAGGGGTTGTTGAGTTGTAGTAATAATATATAATTGAGTGATAAAATATGTATTGGGATTGTAGAATAAGTGATTTGATAATGTATCTCGAGTGGAGGTTAGTGGTTGTTGAATTGTAGTAATAATATATAATTGGGTGATAAAATATATATTGTGATCGTTCATATTATTATTTGGGATGCTTTTTTCATTACTTATTCTTACTTTCTAAATTATGTGTTTGACCTCAAAAGACATAAGAATAATATGGGTTTTTTGACTTTTTCTCTCATGACATGTTAATACTTTTATACTCAGTGAGAAACAATAATTTATGTTAAATTTTACATAACGAAAAGCAAATAAACTATTTATTAATAATGGTGAAAGGAACTACACGTGATAGGCAAGAATTACTTATTAATAATGAAAGCATGAGTGATAATTGAGACTTAATCAAAGTGATTGTGTAAGAAAATGAACTTCATTGATGCATGTTAAAGAATTGAATTTGATTGCCTTCCTTTTTTAGTAGTGGAATTGATTTTTTGGGTAAAAATAAAATTTCAATAATAATTAGATAATTTTTATTTTATTTTTATAATATTTAATAATTCAATCAATTTTTTTAAAAAACATATTTTTTAATAAAATTGAGAAAAAAATATTGTTTAAAAAAATAAAAAATTATATTGATAAGTAATCCATTATATAAATAGGAATACGAAGTTGACAAAGTAATAGATTTTCTATATCCTTTATAAAAGTAATGAATATAACATTTATGACAAATAGTGATAACTTTAAGAAACCCCCCTCAAAAAAAGATATGAAATCCTGGCGAATCTTTCAATTTTTTAGAAAAAATAATTAATTTCTATTGGCGAATCTTTCCTTTTTTTGAAAAAAACTATTAATTTTATTGGCGATTTTTTTACATAACTAAAATTTTGAACAAGATTTTGGTGAATATTGAAGAATAATAGGAAAATGAATTAAATATGATGGTGAATCCATCCAATCTAAGAAAATAATTCTTATGGAAAAGTAGGGTCCAAAGGGTGGAAATTATTGATGGGTTTAAGGGATATACTATAATATTTACTTGTCACCATTGATTTAAAATATAATCTAACGACCCTCATTGTGTTCTACAAGAAAAAATGTACTTGTGATCTGTAATGTTCATGGGGCCCAAAAATTCTTTTGGATCATTGATCTAATGACCCTCATTGTATTTTGTGAGGTAAAATGTAACCATGATCTACAATGCTCATGGGGCCCGAAATTGTGAGCCCCATGAGAATTACATATCACAAGTATATTTTACCTCACAAAAAAAAAGGGCCATTAGATTATATTGTAAATCAATGGTGGAAACTAAAGATTAGAAATATGGCCTTAAAGAAACTAATAATTATGATATGTTATTGGCGAATTAATATAGATTTCTACTATAATTTATAAAATTTAGAAAAGTCTAATCTAATCATGTATCAAATTTTATGGCGATTTTTTGAGTTAATTTTTTAATAAAATAAATTCTTTGGCAATTTAAATAAGACTATAATAAAATTTTGTAAAAATATGGCAATTCAAGTTAGGTTATAGCTCAAACTATTAGCCAACTTTGAATTCCCAAATTTCAAATATTAAAGCCAATTGGCGAATATTAGCCACTAAAAAAATCACCGATGACAAAATACATGGTTAAAATAATTGACATTATAGTCAAGTATTCTATTATTATATTTATACCAATGAAGATTCTAATTGAAGTGAACATATGTATTTATAATAAATATCAAACTAGAAGTATAATTGTTTTGAGAAATAAAGTTTGAATGTTGTATATTATAATTGCTTTGAAAAAATAAGCCCCTATAAATTAATGGAGGGAACACTTGAGAAACTTAATAGTTATCTGGAGGAGCTTCTGGTCAGATGATAAATAAGCAAAAAAGCTTGTTGTATTTCTTTAACACACCTTTGCACAGACAGAGGAAGATAACTGAAATTCTTGGTTGCAAGATAGAGTCCCTTCCTGCTACTTATCTGGGGTTACCTCTATGCTTAAAACCTCCAGATTCTTTCTGGATCTCTCTGGTTGATAGGTTTGGGAAAAAAATTTCTGGCTAGAAAGGAGCACACCTAAGCCAAGCCATAAAACTCTAGCTTCTTAAAGCCTCCCTACAGAATCTTCCTATCTATGCACTTAGTCTTTTCAAAATTCTGACCAAATATGCTGAAACTATTGAAAAGATCCAAAAGAGATTCCTTTGGTCGGAAGTCGAAGAAAGAAAAATAATGCCTCTTGTTGGTTGGGACCTGGTTTGCAGATCAAAAAAGGATGGAGGCCTTGGGCTAAGAAAAATCAAACTGCTGAACAAATCGCTCCTAGCTAAACAGATATGGAGACTATTATTTTCCTTTGGGGAATGGAGTGAAATAATTAAAAGTAAGTATTTGTAGAATAACAATTCCCTCAAGGATCTTATTGAGAAACCTCTTCTCCCGAAAGGATCAAGTTGCTGGAACTATATGATTGACGGGATTAAGGTGGTGGAATTGGGATTGAAGTGGCAGGTTCGCAATGGTAACCAAATCAGATTTTGGGATGACTGTTGGCTATGCAATGAACCTCTGACTTAGGACGAGAATCTCAATAGATGGGCTGATTTTTGCAAAGACACTTATGGCCTCTTTGTCAAAGATTACTGGAGGGATGGTAAGTGGGTCAATCTCCCCCTGATAAACCCTGCTTTGGTCTCTGTTTACTCTTCTTTGAATGTTGTTAGACTTTGCCTGAATAAGGAGGACAGTCTTATTTGGAAGTATGAACCTTCTGGGTGTTTTTCTGTTTCTTTCGCTTTTGCCCGTCTCTCACATGCTCTTAATCCCCCCCCTCTGTAGTCGCATGCTTGGACTAAGCATCTCTTACCTAAGGTTAACATCTTTTTTTGGTCTTTGCTTCAAAATAAAGTGCTAACTATTGATAATCTTTGCAAAAGAGGTTTTCTGCTCCTTAATAGATGCTACCTATGTAAAAGCGAGGCCGAATTGGTTAACCACCTCTTTATCCACTGTCCTTTCTCCTCTCTGGTTTGGGATAAGCTTCTAAAATGCTAGCATTTTTCTTGAGTTCCTCCGGAGTCGGTTGAAGAATTTTTTGTTCAATGGAAAGCCCCTTCTCTCAATCCCTTTATAAAAAAACTTTGGGCTTTCTCGTTCCCCCATGTGGCGTGGGGAATTTGGAAAGAGAGAAACAACAAGATCTTCAGGGATAAGGAGTCATCGGAGGAAGTTGTGTTTGAAAGAATTCTTAGGATGATTAAAGAGAACTTCTCTGTTGTTCCCTTCAGGGAGGGCAAGTTTGAGGCTGTGGTTTGCTCTCCTTATGATAGCCGGATTGCTAGGGAATGGAGAATTAAATGGGATATTTCCAATGCTCCAAATCCAACCAAAAAGTCCAGGGAGGGAGTTTGCTGGAGTTTTCCTATGGATGGCTGGGCCAAAGCCAACTTCGATGGTGCGGCCAAAGGAAATCCGGGGAAGGCTGGGTGTGGTGGAGTCCTAAGGGACTCGACAAGTAACTTTATGGGAATTGTTGCCACCCCTTTGGGGGTCCAAACTAATCACATGGCAGAAGCGGCGGGTGCTTATTATATAATCAACCTTGCAATGGAAATTAAATGTAAAAATTTATGGCTTGAAGGTGATTCAAAAAATATAATAGACAGCCTTTGTGGTAGGTCCCGACCCACATGGTCGATTAAAAACTGGATTGAAGATGCTAAGTTATTACTTAGTAAGTTTGACAGAATTAAAATCACTCATGCTTATCGCGAGGCGAATGCAGTTGCAGATTTTTTTGCTAACGAGGGAGTTAAGAGTGATAAAATCCTCACGTGGCACAAAAGGATTGACCTCCATTATGATGTTCAAGATTTAATGGTGCTTGATGCGGTGAATGGAAAAGTGGCAGCTTCTTGTAATAATGATGAAGGTACGAGTCATGACTTACAAAATAAGTAGACTACATGGGGCTGAGAGTATCCGTCAGAGTAATTATTTACCTTGGCATGATTTGTGGGTCCTGTGAAGCAAAGGAACTATCTGGAATAGGTTCTCCGCTTGCAATAGTATTTGCACCGAGATTTCAAAAATGGGTGGAGAACGGAAGAGAGTTGAACCCATCAGTTTCGTGTCACACACCAAGAACACTAAAGCGTGGAGAAAAATAAGAAGTGGTGGCTTACTTCCGTTCATCAAGAAACTCCACGGCCCTTAGGATGAGATTATTGACTTCTTTGAGAAAAGCTGGAACAATGGGGAGGTTTTCCTCTTCGAGAGGAAAGTTTAGATTGATGAAGCTTTGATTGCGGAGGTTACTGGTATCCCGATTGAAAAGCATAAATTTTTTAGAGACAGGAAATTCTCTGATGAAGCTATGATAAGGTTCCCTAAGACTGAAATGGAGAAGCATAAACTTGTTAAGATGTCAAATAGTTACTATGAAGTGGACACCATAAAAGATTTATGGAGAAAAGTGCTAAGGGTTATCATGGAGTACATCACTCTTGACGACCGCTTCACTAGGGTTTATGGATACCACTTCGTGCTACTCAATCACTTCTGGCATAAGGTGCATGTTTCCATCCCTTTCTTTTTGCTTTGTTCCTTGAGAAATAGCTTTACAGACCACAGTAGGAGCCCTAAAAGATACCCGATTCTTCAGGCTCATTTATGAGCACTTTCAGAATATGCCTGCCCTCTCAAACCTTTTAGCCCCTTCAAATCCTGATGAGGATGATAATGAGCCTAGTATATCTGGGACTAAAGTTACTTCTGGCCATGTTAAGCTCTCCTTGCTTCCCTTGCCCCCCCTTTTGCCTCTGGCCGCTCCCCCCAGGCTTCTAGTGCCTGCTCTGTTCCTGCTCCTGGTCACACTAACCCTAATGCTATATTGGTGGGCTCTAGTCCTCCGACTAACAAGTTAGTTTCCTATCCTGAAGACTCTCCTGTTGTTTCTGCTAAAGTGGCCGAGGTTAGTCTTGAGGGTCCCCACTCCCCTCAGAATGTTCAAAAGGAGAATTGTAGCCCTCCTAGAGGTGCGAAGTCGATGAATTTTGGTGTCAATTTTGATAGTGACCCCCCTTATGACTTTGTTGGAACTGCCAAGAGATGCTTTGAGGATCATTTTAATTCTACCAAATGGTTATTTTATGAAATCAGTGAGTTGAAGACCAAAAATCTATCTCTTCATAGTAAGTTGGGGGAAATTGAAGCCAAAGTTGTTGGGCTAATACAACTCGAAGTGGAGAAGAATACCTTTGTGAAGGATAGCATGCAAAAGGACAGTACTGTTGAAAATGATCTTGATAAAATTAAAGGAACTATGAAAAAAATTATTGATCAGAATTGCAGAATAGCCAAACATAATTCATTAATCATCAAAGCCATGATCGAAAGAGTGGAGAAAACCCAGAACAGAGCGCTGATTGTCGACTTAGATAAGGAGAAAGACCAAGATGAGGATGCGGGGATTTCTAGGCACACTAGATCAAGTATGAAAAGAAAAGCCCTGTCTACCTCAAATATGACTCAGATTTTCATGGAGGGGGTCCAGAATATGGTGGACCTGGAAGCGGTTGCTGACGAGCTCCTGAAGACAATGGATTAGCTGTGGTTGGGCCCTGGTTTGACTGACAACTGGCTTTTTGTTGGATTTTTTGCGGCTTTTTGTGGCTGCCAGTTTTAGCTGGTTTTTATCTCTTTGGCAGCCTTTTTGTCGTTTGGACCTATCTTTTTGGTCTTTGTTTGTAATGTTACTTTGTGGTTTCGGGTCCCTGTAAAACTCGTTTATCCATTTTATCAAAAACTTAACAGTTATCTATGTATTTAAATTTTTTTTTTTAATACTTTTGATTTGAAGTCAATTCATAGAGCCTACAATATATTATTAAATCCAATATTACAATCCTTTCAACCTATGCTTCTTAATGTTGAATTATTTCTAGCAATTTAATAATTCCATAACTTGCATTAAGTTAATTAAAATGATTTGTTAATTTTTTACACTATTTGAATTATAATTTTATAATAATTTTTTCCAAAGGTACAATATTGGAATAGTTAAAAATAGAATTCCTTAGAGTGACTCAAATTTATTATAAAAAATATTGTATAGGTGACCTATATGTGCATTAGAAACTCTATGGGATGTCCTACAAAATTGCTTCTTTTCCATATGTGCATATAATATTTTTAATTGATGAGCCAAAAAATTCATTTGGTATATTTAGTTTTGTATATGTTGTAAGATGCAACATGCATATTAGTTCCTATGCCCCATAGTTTACCTTATGTTGAGGATTCATAGGGTATACATATATGATATATATAAGTTATTAGCATAGTATTATTTTTATTAGTTTTTATCCTATGCAAATGTGAAACAATAAAAAGTTAAAAGTAATAGTTAGTTTCCCAGTTGTTAGGAAGTTAACATAAATTATAAAATTATTAGGAAGTTAGCATAAGTTAGTAAATTGTTATTTTGTTATCATTTGTACACTTCACGTGAAGATTTGGATGATGTTCCAAATCTTTAATTTTGGCATACATAATGCCTATATAATAATGTATTTTCCTCCTTCTATGAGCATATTGGAAATATATGTTGGAAATAGGATGCCATTTAATTGCAATCCTAAACATTATTTATTTCATGTGTCTCCTAAGTCCTTGGAAAGTGTTCTCAAACACTAGGATTAGAGAGAGATTAATTTTGGATGAAATAATCATGTTAATTGACATTTGTAATTAATTCTAAATAATAAGAGCATGTGAGGGTGTCCAGGATGAGTACCTAAATAATAGGAGCACATGGGGTACCCACATGGAAGGTGGCACTCACCTTGAGTTCAGTTAACTATTTGGAGTAAGAGATAACACTTCTATAATCATGTAAAGATCCTAGGAGTTAGGGTTTGATGTTTACATGCATGAAGTTCGGTTCAGTTTAGTTTAGTTCAAATCAGTTTAGTTTAGTTTAGTTCAGAATCAATTTAGTTTAGTTTAGTTTAGTTATGGTTCAATTATCTTTAGTTAGTTTTAGTTGAATGCTAGTTGACTTCAGTTAACTTGGAATGCATGACTAATGACTTGTGTTGCATGACAAATAACATGTGACTTCCTTCAGTTAATAGGGGATGACCATTCTTGCATGAATGGTGGAGAGAGATATTTCATTTAACAGAAAATGACTTGGACCCAACTTGGGCGCTCGAGTTGGCTTCTTGGAATTAACTCCTTTGCATGTTAAGATATTTTAGAAGGATCTGTTAAGTGGGCCCACTCTTGGGTGCCTACTTTTAGGATAAAGCCTTGAAGATATTTACAGAATAAAGGTTGAGTTACTACTTCAGTTTGGGATACCCAAATGGATGAAGATGATGATTTGACATTGTTCTTCACGGTTAAACTCTACTTGGAAGAGATAGGTGTACCTTTTAGGAGATAGGGATTGAGATTTGTAATTGTAACTCTTTTGGAGTTTACAAAGTTGTTTATTGCCTATTTATCTCAAGCAAGTTGAAGAGAGTTTGTATTAGTTTATTGCAAGTTGTGAAGAAGATTTGTTGAAGGTAGAAGAAGCATCTCAAGGAAGAATTGGAATTATTGTAATCTACTTCAGAGATTAAATAATACATTGATTCTTGGTGGAGTTTTTTTCTGAAAGGGTTTCTCCACAGTATATGTTGTGTATCTTCTAATATCTTGTCTAATTCTTCTACAACTTCTGTCTTCATTCTACAAATGATAAAATGAATTAATCAGATAATCACCCACAAAGAATCTATTAAAAAGAATACATATTTAGATCAGCAAGTATAATAGTTTTACAAAGTATTAAGCTACATAAACACCTCAATTTTCAACATTTAGTATCAGAGTTGAGGTTGGGTAGAGTAATGGGACACCTTTCTCTTAAAAGATTGAAGGTTTTTTGGCTGTAGTGGGAGCTTTTACTATTTTTTGTTATTGCTGATTTTGGAAAATAAGTTTGTTACAAGAGGTATATGGGTAAGTGCACCAAGATGGTTCCCAAAAAGGGGGCTTAAGTGGCCACTTTTTTTTTTCTTTTGAAATCAGGAAATACTGACCTTGGACATGAAATTGAGGATAGTTACTCTCAAAATTTTGAGATGGAACAAAAGCAAGGATCGAAGTGCTCTGAGTCTACTTTCTAAACTACTAATTTATTTTGAAAATGGATGAGATTAAGGGGTTCAAAAGAGGACGCATAACAAATTGGTATTGTTTTTGTCAGAAAATATAACATAGCAACTCTTGTACGACCTTAGCATGATGAAATTTTTTGGAGTATTTTTAAAATTGCTACGGTCATAAAGGCTAACAATATCTAGTTGATGCATAATTTTTCTTCGATAAATTTTAAATGAATATTTGATTTTTTACTACCTTTCTAAGTGGGCACTTCCTAAAATAATTTTTGGTCAGTGTCTCCTTACAAATTTTGGAAAATAATTGATTTTTAAATCTAGTAGAATGGAGTCTAGTTTCTAA
>VDFB02000015.1:291899588-291954568 GCA_007258455.2 Sequoia sempervirens
GAGGGTAGAGGGGAGAGAGATAGAATTAGGGTATAAGGGTAGAGGGAAGAGAGATAGAATCAGGGTATATAGGGTATAGACAGGGTATATAGGGTATAGACAAAGAGAGGGAAAATAAATCTATTAAAAAACCAACTTTCACATAATGCGAGCATGTTTTTAAGAAGTAGAGATATGGCTGTTTTAGGAAGAAATAACGTGCTTGCATTATAATGCGAGCTCATTTTGTGTTGCACTAAAAACGGTAAAAAAATCAATATACTCGTGATCTCAAGGCCAACATTCTGCATATTCTCCTGGTTCTGCGCGTGCTCCGACAAAAAGTAGCTTTTTGATGATGTTGTGAAGTGTGTATGCATGTTTTTCACATTGCACTGCCTTTTTAATGATATTTCTACCACCTTTACATGAAATAGTAGAGTTTTCACATTGAAAGACATATATTATCAATTCAAGTTTGAATTCTATTGAAAACTGATATACAATTGAAGTTTGGAGGGGAACAAGCTTTTGAAAAAGTCAAATTGTTGAGGAGTTTGAAGAAAGAAGAAGCTAAGGCTACATAATTGGGTTGAACTCCTCCATTTGAAACTTTGGTTTTTTTAGGTATGTGAATTCTTTACACATTTTCTTTCAATCTATTATGGCTTCCTTTCATTTTTGTTATTTTGCATATTCCATGTTAATAATTGTTTGTTTGTCATTATAACCTTAGGTTGTCAATGCACATTTTAAATCACACAATTCTATACAATTGCCAATTACATTTTTAAACCACATCTCTTTGAGGCATTTTGTTATTTAACAATTGACTTACCTTGTGTATGCTTCCACATTTTATATACACATATATATGACATACGTTTAAGGAAGTGAAATAAAACATCATTTCTCAATCCTTTATTATGGAAGTGCATACCACCCTATGAAGCTTTCATTGAGGTTTTTTGTCAAACAATTATACCAAACAACTCATTGCTTTGTGTATGCTACCAAATTTTCCATACATCTCTTTAAAAAATTGGAATATACTCCTCCCACATTGATAGATCTTAGAAACTATTTTGGTTTTCATCTCTATTTCTAAATTTGCCTCATCACTAAACCTACCTCATCACTTTTATTTGTGATATATTTTAAATGTTTCCTTGATTAGTCTACCTATAAGGGATTCTAACCCTTCTCTCCACTATTAGAAGATTCTTTATTGAAGGCTAAGTTAGCAACATGGGGAAAGGTGTAGCATCATGGCTCAAAATGGAAGCATGGTAAAAGCATTTGAATTGTGATGCAACTAGGGGAGGTCCTGCATCACAACTAAACACAAAAAACCAACCAACAACAACAATTCACAAGTCACAATTCTCAAAACTCTTCACTTTTCACCAAATCAACACTCTTCCTTGTAGCCTTTCAACATATCCAACAATCACCAATGTTTGTTTTGTACCAAACTGCACAAATTAGGTTTTCTACGCTTTTAAGGGCCCAAATTAGCCCACTTTTACAAAGGGACCACCTTCAAAACTTGTCCAAATCTCCTGAAACCTTGGGGTAGCACTTACAAACTTACATGTTTGAGGTTTACAAACTTACAAGAAACCCTGTTTCAGCCGGTTAGAGAAATCTGAAGATAAATCACACAAAACTTAATGGAAAAAACTCAAAATGGATTCAAATGAGAGAAGACATAATATACTATGCTATTCCATAAGAAAATGAATCAAAAAGATGTTGTACGACCTGTACCAACTGCTGCTATACAGGAAAATATAGAAAAAATGGAAAAATTCTGAGTTTTATTGTTCAAATTCTTCTTTCCAATCCAAGGATCATCCTCCATTTGAGTTTCTCATGGCCTTTTATAATGTTTCCCTCCTAAAACAAACCACTTCAACTTCCAAAACTAACATTTGAAAGAGGTGACCGTTGCTCTCCCTCTTTAATACACTTTTACAACCCTTCACTATTTGTTAATTTGACAACTTAGCACTTTTTGCACATTTTGAAAATTCTACTACCTAAACCCCTAAATACTATTGAAAAAATGACCAATTACATCAGCACATGGTCTTATAGACCTTATTAAGAAAAAATTCCTCCAAAACTATAATCTAGACCTTATTCAACCTTAAATGGATTAACAACTTTAAATGGTGCTTTTGCACTAACTCCCACATTGATAGCACCGATTTAAACTATTTTTTTTTTCATCTGTATTTCTAAATTACCTCATCAGTAAAGCTACCTCATCACCTATATTGTCTATTTATGAAGCCTTGAATGACATATATTTCATTTATTTTAATGGATACATTTTTGAGGAACTAATATTCATCTCATTACCATGCTATAGGTAAAATTATCCGCCATGCCGAAGAAAAAAACAAGGAAGAAACTAACAGATGAAGAGCTCCAAACCTTCAAGGAAAAGGAGAGAGAATGGTTGAGGGAATATTGTGAAAAGAAGAACTTGGAAACGATTGATGAAAACAAGCCAATTGAAGAGGAACCTCAACCGTAAAAAAGAGAACAAAAATTGGTAACACAAAGGGAACGAATGCGAGAGCGTCATGCTAGGATAGATGTAGATACCATAGTTGGAGACACACCCTCTACTGCAAGTGAATACAAAGGGAAACCATTAAGCACAAGGGAATATGGAGGGACACCATCTACCACGAGTGAATACGATTGGACACCATCCACCGCATCTCAAGTTGAGAGTACATCATCACTCATATTTGATGAAGAAGGTATGCCATCATCCACATGTGAAGATCAAGGTATATCTTCTACTCCACCCTCGATCGTACGCAATCTAGCCCATCTCAATTAAATATTGATGAAATTGCTAATGTTGAGATGTATGTACTTAGGAGAACACCACCTAGAATTTTGAGTAGAAAGCCAAAGTTTTTTATTAATATTGATGAGGATATTTTGTAGCACATGGAAGGTAAGATTCCAAAACGCACTTGTAGAAGATATGCTGATAAGTTTTTGAAAATCTTCTTTGAAAGGCTAAATGAGACTGCAAGATGCCAACTATTTGTTCAAATGATGTGCTAATTCCATATGAATTGATACTAAAAATCATGTGTCCATCACTCCAACAATGACACCGAAGATTGAATGGAGAGTCCCTATATCCTTGTGGTTAGTGGAGAACAACCATCAAACCGAATTCTAAAAAAATGTCAAATCCTCTTCATTAAAAAATTAATTCTTATCTCTTGATTAGAGGTGCGAGGAGAACAATGAGGTTTATTTGGTGTTGTACCAAAGATCTCTTCCTCTCAATCATCAAATAGAGATCATCTATTTGGGTGCGGGGTTTAAAGTATAGAAACATCATGAAGATTCTTGGGTTGAGAACATCGAATGCATCAAGTGAAAACACTATTGTGAAGAATCTAATGGATGCTTATGAGAGTGTAGGTAAGACCTCACGCTCAAAGGATAGTAATGTCACCTGACATGTCATTACATCGACTTTGGTAAGCTATCAAACAAAGAGAGCTCGTCTCATTAAAAAGACAAGTGAACAAATGGGAATTAGTAGAAAAACTTTATCAAAAGTTGTTCAAAGGCGACAAAGAATTGAGGGCACAAATTCAAATGAATTATGGGCATTCTCGGGGAGACTGCGACATAATGATAAAAAAGTTTTTGAAGCATTGAGAAAACTAATTGAAGAGTATTGGAAGAATAATACAAGGCCATCTTCGAATCAAAGGGATGTCGTAAGAAGGAGAATCGGTAGTTGGAACCGTGAGCCACATCCAAAGCATTTTTTTGATATGACTCAAACCTAATTTTTTCATAAATTTCAAAATGATTATCCTCAAATTAGTATTTCTCAAAGATTTTTTGAAGTTCTTAAACCTTTTTATGTCAAGATAAATCACACACACACTACTTGCTGCTGTAGACTACATATTGAATTCTCTAACCATTATGATGTTTATCATTCTATATGTTTAGATTTGCATACTAATTATGTTTTGTAGGATTGTGGCATAGAAGCCCCACCAAAATATTTAAGAGAGTTCTTATCAAAATATTTATGTGAAATAGAGGATGGCCAAATATTCTATAGGAAAACATGCTTGGATGGTTCATGCGAGTGCTGCGGTGATTGCAATGAATGCCAGTATGTCAACATATGGAAAGTACATAAGAGGTGGGACAAAAACTAGTAGAGTTCGGGAAGTATAAAATAGTGGAATATGCTACAAAAGATGGGTCTCAAGCAAAAAGGTGTGATTTGGTTATTCAGAAGATTCCACTATATCAGTTTATGTCCATGCTTCGTGAGAATCTAGTGTGTGAGTATGCAAGGCATACCCATAGAGCCCGATGGATGGACACACAATTCAAGATATGCAAGGAAACCTTTCTAGTTGGAAGCATAGTATTAGTGGTTGAATTTACAGAGAACTACACTCTACAACCACAGTTTGAGGTGCAGTCATAGTATTACAACTCCACATAGGTTTTGATATTTGTGCACATAACATTCAATCATGCAGCTGATAGTACAGAGGACCAAAGGAAGGTATTGAGGGAGTATCACTTTTATATTAGTGATGATCGCACACATTCTCCAGAGTTCATGCAAGGTTGCTTCTAGATGTTCTACAGTGATTTGGCTTAGAGGGGCATAACATACAACTGACATATAATATTGTCGAATAACTGTGTAGCATAGTTCAAGAATGCACACATGTTCTACTGGTTGTGCAGGATGCATCTCACTACAGGTGTTTAGCATATGTGGAAATTTTGTGAGGTCGGTCATGGAAAGGGGGAGCATGATGGTGTAGGAGCATGCATGAAAAGAGCATTAGCATGAGAAGAGTTAAAGTATAAAGACAGTGCAAAGATGATAGATGCAAGATCAATCATTGAATGGTGTAATGCTTCGATGGGTCCAAGTAATGAAGGTACATCTTCAGTTCATAGATTTTTTTGGTTGATGGATGATACTAACATTGCACCATATGAGGATTGTTGTACACTAATGGGATTGAGTGAGCTACACTCTTTCCTTAGATCAAATGCAGGTTCATGGAGTATCGATACATGTAAGATGGCATGATTTTGTTCTTCATGTGAAATGAAAGCCTGGAATGATTGCAAGTTAGGGGAGTGGGTTGACAAATGGTTGACAAGTTATCTTAGCCCACTTCACACATATCACCCTCTGATGACATTGGAACTAACACAGATGGAATCATCGATTGAATTTGGCATCAGATCTAGTTCAACTAGGTAATATATCTAGTTGCTTAGTTTTTGAAATTCCATATTGTTATCTTACTTTGTACTGTATTCGTAATGTTGACTAATTTCAAGTGATTTTTTGCACATATCAATGCAGGGAATTTATATGTAGTTATTACATATGAAGACAATGAAGAGGGAACAAACTATTACTTGTGTCATTGTGTTGAGGCCAAAAAGAAATTGGAAGCCCGAGTTATAGATGGAGAAAACATCGAATACCCTACAGGCTCAGTTGTTGTTACTGGAGCATGGCTTAGAAGGTACCCACATAAGAGTGTTAAACATTGGCTGTTTCAGGACTTTGACACACATTGTAAGATTCTTCATTACTCGAACCTTGTCATGGCATCCAATGTTTGTTTGACCAAATATGGGGGTAGACCTTTGAACAAGACCTTGTGGAAGGTCCATGAGTCTGACCATGAGGCAATACTTGACACAATAAAGAGTAGAGCAGACCCAGATGGTTCATTGGATTATTTTGTAAGTATATGCACAATGGTTCTTATTAATTTATACTTGTATCCATGTTAATTTGTTTGATTCCAATGCTATCATCTTATTTTACTTTGTGCATCTATAAGTAACCTGGTAAACATTGATTGGTGTCCCCTTTCAAAAAATGTAGATTTATGAGCCATCCAAGAGAATCTCAAGCAGAAAAGCAATGCAACATACCTATTTTGATGATCTTGACAAATATTAATTATGATTTTAAGCCATTACAAAAGTGTGTGCGAAGCATGGTGAGGGAGTTTCAAGTTATTTATTTGAAGTTAACCTTATCATGAGCACCTATGATGTAGAAATTATAAGAGCATCTCGAATTTCAAGATATTCTATTCATGAGAGGTGTTGTGTGCAATAGGTATCTTGGAACTCCTAGTGAAGATGTATGAATAGGAGTGACTAAGTTGAGAGACTTCCATGCCTATCTATAAGTGCCTTCCATCTATTTTCATTTCATTTCCATTTTGGATGAGCTGTTTCTTTTTATTCTTTTACTTTTCATATCTGTAACTAAACTAGTAAAAATTGATTGGTCTCTCCTTGTAGAAAATGCTGATTTTTGAGGCATCAAAGAGAATCTTAGCCAAAAAAGAAATGAAACATCCTTATTTTGATGATATTGAAAAATCTCAATTCTAATTTGAAGGCATTATAAAAGAGCTTGTGAAGCTTTGCGAGGGAATCTCAAGTTACTCATTTGAATTTAACCTCTAAATGAGAACCTATGATGTAGACATTATAAGAGAATCTCAAATGTATGAGTGACATTGTATTTAAATATCTCTGAAAACAAAGTACCTAAGGATTTGTAATGAGATTTACTAAAATACTAAAATTTGGTGCAGGGGCACCAAGGTTATTGAGCAAATTTGGTTCATGGAAGTTTTAAGTTATTTTTGTGTTTTGAGTTTTGTCAATTGAATAAGGTCATATTAGACCAATTGATTTATAATGTAATAAGTCATTTTAGTTACAAAAACAATATTTAGGCATGATTGGAAAGATGTAGAATCATTTGTAAAGGCTATTTAAAGCCTCTTGAAGGCTCAAACACAATGTAATTTTGGTGCAGGAGCACCTAGTCTCCTAGTTGCAAAATTTCACTTTTTGAAGGTTGATAGGTGGTCAATAGATTAGATTAAGGTATTTTGTGTTTATTTATGCTAAATAAGGTCAATCAAGACCATTTAAGGTGTATTAGGGTGAGTTTTTGAGTCTCGGTGGTCAAATGTGCAAAAAAATGCATTCTTGCTACAAAATTGTCAATATTTGAATTTGTAGCCTTTTGAAGGAAAATCTTTGAATTTGGTTGTAAATGTGAAAGAATGAGGTATAATAGGTTGTAATAGGCTGAATTAAAGGTGTTTGAGTGATTTAGGAGTCCTTAGGCATCAAAATTAAAAAAAGGTACAAAATTCATGTAATGTTGTCATGTGTAAAAGGTCTAAAATGCAACTTAATGAAGATTAGAAGGTCTTAATGATTAAAAATCAGTTATGGGAATTGGAGGGAGTTGGAATGCAATAAAAAAATGTATAATAACCTTCAATTCCTTGAAGGATAGGTTGTTGGTTGATTTGTAACGCATTTTTGATCAAGAACATTATTTTCCAAAAAATTATTGGTTTTTCTCACTTTTCTTGTTGCTGTACGACTTGTACAGATGCTAAGATGATCTAAAACCTGTTGTATGTTGTGTATTGATGAATTAGATTTCATTTTCACCTATTTAGAGGTTATAACTCTTTGTATAGTGAAAGTTATCTTGTTTTTACTACTGCTACCTACTTTCATAGTGTTCATGGATTGAAGGGTTTCATGATGTAATTCAACCCATTCCACTTTTTGTGCCTACTGTAACTTGTGGAATGGGTCCAATAACTTGTAAAATACATTCCTAAACTATTTATAATGTTGTGGAGTCAAGGTTGGGTGTTTGGGATGATGTTCTAGGGTTGTAGCAGGGTATTTTCATGATGAAAATGAGGGTTTCAAGTGGTGTTTTGACAAAATGTGGGAAGGACTGTCCATGTAATGTATTATTCACCATGTTCAGGGTCTAGTATGTGTGTTTGGTGCTTTGTTTGGGTCTGTTAGGTCCGAGAGATAGGATTTTCATTAAAACCCCAAGTATTTTGCTTGAAATCAAGGGTTTGGTGTATTAGGGGTCTAGAGGTCTTGGACTTGGAAAAAAATAATGGAATTGGAGGTTTTGACACATAAAATACTACTTTTTGAGGAGTTTGAGTGAAGATCTAGTGTTTAAAAGGTCCTCTCTTTGTAAATAGGGCTAATTTAGTAACCTTTGTGCAAGGTGGTCTATTGGATCTTAATGATGGTACAAAGAAAAATGGTATGATATCTTGGGAATTTGTCTTAGGGTCTATGTTAAAGCTTGATTGATGTTTGGTTGGCCATTGGATGGCCTTCTCTAAAAGATAAGCCCATTTGATGAGATTTGGAGACTATAAGCCTATTGTTGATAGTTGATTCAATTTGTGTGATTGTGATTTCAAGGTTGGTGTCTTGTTGAGGTCTGATTAGTTGATGTTGAAAAAAGTTCCCCCACCTTGAATTGCATCAACAAGCCCTCTAACATAACAAACCCCAAAACCCTCCTCTTTCACAAGTTAGGAAAGGGTTTATTGAAAACCCATACTCGAAACCTTCCCACAACCAACCAAAGCCTAAAACACCTTCCAAAAGGTCTGCACAAGTTTAAAAGTTTAAGAGATATCACTGCCCCTAAATATTTCTTCAAACCCTAGCAGTAAACCACCATTTTCCACAAAAAAATGCACCATTTGACATATAGGGCATCACCTAAAAACCCTCTATTCACCTCCCTTGCACACAAAGCTTTGAAAACATGTTTAATAACCATGACTAAGCCTTTCCATCATGTTATAGAAGCATACAGTGGGTGAAAGACTTAATATGACATTTTAATGCATTTAAAACCCTTAAAACAGGGTATACAAATTGACCCTCAATAATTGGCTTCTAAAATGCACAAAATCACTTGAAATCCAACAAAACCAAAACTAAATTGAAGTTAAGTCTACTTCCCACTGAATTCCAGTGAAAAGAGAGCACAATCACCCTGTATGAAATTGTATAGTTCAAGGAAATATCAGATCCCAAAGTGTAAAAGGGTAGCAATATTTGACAGGGTATTGATCGGATACCATGGCACTTACGAAATATCCATCTAAACCTATGGGATAAAATTAGGGCCCTCTATAATAACCTCTCTCAGTTTTTGTTATCTTAGAGTGGTTTTATCGTGGTGTCCAATTTTTATTTGATGGAAAAAGTGTCAAATGCAAGCCGTGGAAAGTTGCAAAGTGGTGCAACTTTTGTTCTACAACTCATGTGACCAAATGGATTGTTCCAATGCATCCGAATAGGTATTTTTACACTAGGATTGGTTCTCTTTTGCACCCAAACACGCGGAATCGCTTCGAGCTACGTTCAAATGGATCAATCCCTTAAGGGTCCAAAGTGCAAAATGGTTGCAAACTTCAACATGCTGTTATTCAAATACTGTGATGCTTAGAAAATTCTCATCTGATCCTATAAGATCGTGTTAGGCCCCTATACAATAAAATCTCTCGGTTTTTGTTATCTCAGAGTGGTTTTCCTATGGTGTATAGTTTTTAGTTGATGGAAAAAATGTCAAATGTAAGTAGTGGAAAGTTGCAAAGTGGCACAATTTTCGTTCTGCAACTCGTGTGACCAAACAAAATGTTCCAATGCATTTGAATAAGTATGTTTACGTTAGGAATGGTCCTCTTTCACACCCAAACACGTGAAATCGCTTTGAGCTATGTTCAACCAGATTGATCCCTTAAGGGTCCAAAGTGCAAAATGACTGCAAATTTCAGCATGTTGTTATTCGGATACCGTGGTGCTTAGAAACTTATCATTAATATTATGGGATCGTGCTGGGCCCCTCTATAATAACCTCTCTTGGTTTTTTTAATCTCAGAGTGGTTTTCCTGTGGTGTCCAATTTTTAGTTGATGGAAAAAGTGTCAAATGCAAGCAGTGGAAAGTTGCAAAGTGGTGCAACTTTCATTCTACAACTCGTGTGACCAAATGAACTGTTCCAATATTTACAGATAAGTATGTTTACACTAGGCATGGTCCTCTTTCACACCAAAAGATGCATAATCACTCTGAGCTACGTTCAATTGGATCGATCCCTTAAGGGTCCAAAGTGCAAAATGACTACAAACTTCAGCATATTGTTACTTAGCTACTGTGATGCTTAAAAAATTCTTTTATGATCCTATGGGATCATGTTGGGCTCCTCTACAATAAACTCTCTTGATTTTTGTTATCTCAGAGTGGTTTTCCCATGGTGTTTAGTTTTTAGTTGATAGAAAAAGTGTTAAATGCAAGTAGTGGAAAGTTGCAAAGTGGTGTAACTTTCGTTCTGCAATTCGTGTGACCAAATAGACTGTTCCAATGTGTCTAAATAGGTATGTTTATGCTAGGCATGGTCCTTTTTTGGACCCAAACACATGGAATCACTCCGTGCTATGTTCAACCAGAGCGATCCCTTAAGGGTCCAAAGTGCAAAATGGCTGCAAACTTTAGCATGCTATTACTCGGATATTGTGATGCTTAGAAGATTTTTGTCTAATCTTATGGGATCACGTTGGGCCCCTCTACAATAATCTCTCTCAGTTTTTGTTATCTCAGAGTGGTTTTCCTGTGGTGTCTAGTTTTCAGTTGATGGAAAAAGTGTGAAATACAAGCAATGGAAAGTTGCAAAGTGGTGCAACTTTTGTTCTGCAACTCATGTGACAAAATGGAATGTTCCAACATGTCCAAATAGGTAAGTTTATGCTAGGCATGGTCCTCTTTTGCACCCAAACACGTGGAATTTCTCTAAGCTACGTTCAATCGGATCGATCCCTTAAGGGTCCAAAGAGCAAAATGGATGCAAACTTCAGCATGCTGTTACTCGGATACAATGATACTTAGAAACTTATCATATGATCCTATGGGATTGTGTTGGTCCCCTCTACAATAACCTCTCTCAGTTTTTGTTATTTCAGAGTGGTTTTTCCATGGTGTCTAGTTTTCAGTTGATGAAAAAAGTGTTAAATGCAAGTAGTGGAAAGTTACAAAGTGGTGCAACTTTCGTTCTGCAACTCGTGTGACCAAATGGAATGTTCCAACGCATTAAAATATATATGTTTACACTAGGAATGGTCCTCTTTCACATCCAAACATGCGGAATTGCTTCGAGCTATGTTCAACCAGATCGATCCCTTAAGAGTCCAAAGTGCAAAATGACTGCAAAATTTAGCATGATGTTACTCAGATATTGTGATGCTTAGAAATTTTTTGTTTGATTCTATGGGATCACGTTGGGCCCCTCTACAATAACCTCTTTCTGTTTTTGTTATCTCAGAGTGGTTTTTCTGTGGTGTCCAGTTTTCAGTTGATGAAAAAAGTGTCAAATGCAAGCAGTGGAAAGTTGCAAAGTGGTGCAACTTTCATTCTACAACTTGTGTGACCAAATGGACTATTCCAACACATTTGAATAGGTATTTTTATGCTAGGAATGGTCCTTTTTCACACCCAAACACGCAGAATCTCTTTGAGCTACGTTCAACCGGATGGATCCCTTAAGGGTCCAAAGTGCAAAATGGCTGCAAACTTCAGCATGCTGTTACTCAGATACCATGATGCTTAGAAACTTCTCATTTGATCCTATGGGATAATGTTGGGACCCTCTACAATAACCTCTCCTGATTTTTGTTATCTTGGAGTGGTTTTCCTGTGGTGTCCAGTTTTCAGTTGATGGAAAAAGTGTCAAATGCAAGCAGTGAAAAGTTGCAAAGTGGTGCAACTTTCATTTTGCAACTCATGTGACCAAATGGACTGTTCCAACACATCTGAATAGGTATGTTTATGCTATGAATGGTCCTCTTTTTCACCCAAACACGTGGAATCACTCCGAGCTCTACGTTCAACCAGATCGATCCCTTAAGGGTCCAAAGTGCAAAATGACTGCAAACTTGATCATGTTGTTACTCAAATACCGTGATGCTTAGAAATTTATCATTTGATCCTATGGGAGTGCGTTGGGCCCATCTACAATAACCTCTCTTATTTTTTGTTAGCTCAGAGTGGTTTTCCCGTGGTGTCTAGTTTTCAGTTGATGGAAAAAGTGTCAAATGCAAGCAGTGGAAAGTTGCAAAGTGGTGCAACTTTTGTTTTGCAACTCGTGTGACCAAATAGACTATTCCAATGTGTTTGAATAGGTATTTTTATGTTAGGCATGGTCCTCTTTTGCACTCAAACACACAAAATTGCTCCGAGCTATGTTAAACCAGATCAATCCCTTAAGGGTTTGAGTGTAATATGTTGAAATAGGCCATTCCACCTATTGTTTAGGCTGTGCCTCGGTGATATGGGATTGATGTAAGTAGGATAGAGAGTAGGAATAAGAAAATAGCATTGGTAAAGGCATTGGAAGAGATTACTAACATTTCCCCTGTTGAAAATTCAGAATTGAGGCCCCTTAAAAGCAAGGCTAGAAGAGGTGAAAAGAAGAAATTACTTGAAAAAAAGTTAGAATAGGTTGGAAATAGGGTGAGGTTGTGGATTTTGATGTGTTCAAAAGGTCTTCAAGGATAGGGGAGGTCAAAATTATGTTATGGAATGATGCCCTAGTTGGGAAAACATGGGTTTTGAATGAAAAAGAGAGGTTTGAGGGAGTAAAAGTGGGTAAAGTCAAGGGGCAGCATAATTTGGTGGTCAATTAAGTTTTTGTAGGTAGAATAAGAGTGTTGGAATAGGTTTTGAGGTCTAGGTTCGGGTTTGGGGGTTTGGTTCGCTAGTTCGACCAAATTTTTTTGGAGGGGGGTTTGATTTGTTTTGGGTTCGTTGGTACAAAAAACATGTAAATACAATATATATATATATATATATGCTACCTGGAAACATGGATTAGGATTAGAATATCACATAACATCATATAAACAACAAAACCACCATAAACTTGAATGTCATTTAAAACATGCATGATAAATATTCATCGTTGAAACTTGAATTGTGGTAGCTTGATATACAGAGTCTATTGATGCTAGGGTTGAATTTGTATGATTTTGAAAAAAGAAGCCAACTAAGTAGAGTTATCAACGTTCTTCATAAATCATAAGAATTTGTTTAGTACACTAGCCATTTTGATGTTTTCTTGCTGTCTCAAACATTATTTTGTATCATTGTTTACCATCAATCAATTAATTTATTCAAGACAAACCATGAAGGAAAACAATGATCAATGCTAGGGATAACCAATTAATAAGTATACATGTGAATAAGTCAAACATGTACATGTGAATAAGGGAAGCACAAGTAGTCACAAACACGTAAGCCTTGAAGTATACACACAGATACATAGTATACACAACTTAATACAAAGTATATGCACGAATACAAGGTATACACATGAAAACGCGTAAGTCGCAAAGTATACATTGGAACACAAGTAAGTCACAAAGTATACACGTAAGTTGTAAAGTATACACTTGAATACACGTAACTCATATCTATTGAACCATGAATTTATAATGCAAATATGGACACCATCGATAATTTTTTTTTGTATTAACCAAATAGCCATGTACACATACATTAATATATGTCGATATAAGTATAAAATACAGTTACAAAATATCCATATAGGCTTACGAGAATGCCATATAGGCAAATAATGTCAAATATATCCAATACAAAATATGTACAAAACTGCCATGTAGGCATACAACAAAGGGCTCTGGAATCAAAATTCATTTCTCTCCATGCTCTAGAAATAAATTCTTTCCCTTTGTTTGTTGATTTGATGGCGATAAGTCCATCACTCATTTCTACTGTGCTCAAGGAGTGCTCTTGCTACTCCTCCTAGTACTGTTAAGTTCTTGGTGAAGTTTTAACTATTACAATAAGAAGTAAAGACATTAATATATAGAAATTACATTATAAAAATGATATATTTAACAAAATAATCACTTACGACCATCTCACGATCACTCTCCATGAGGGAAATATTTGCATGCCAATGCTAAGGCATGCTTAAGCCCTGTATAAACCCCAAATATAAATTAAACTACGAATCAATAATGGTTTTATTTTTCACTAGAACTAACATCTATAACAACGAATGTAAATTGAAATTTAGTAATTTTCCTCATACCTCCCTTGTTAGAGCCATCGAGGATTATATAGCGGATGAAACACCGATATCCATTTCCCTCGTAACATTTGGAGGTGTTTCCGCCTCCAACATCTGAAAATAAAACAACAAATTATTCAATCACAAAAAAATTACAATAGCGATCCACGCCATGACTTATAATGTATGAGATCTAATGAACAAAATTTTGAGTACTTATTAAACTATATATTTATGATTATCATGCTTACTATTTTCCCTATCCATATCTTGTTTGAAAGGATGTGTTTTTAGGTTTTTACCCATAGTAGCAAGCTGCTGAACTATTTGATTAAATGCTTTCGTAGACATGTACGATAATTGTGGTGGCATAGAGAAGGCAGTGAACTATTTGAAAAATTCCTCAAAAGAAATGGGGTCTTGTGGTGATGGAATGCCATTACAAACAAATGCACGTCATGGAATTCCATCACCATAAGATCGCATTTCTTTAAGGAATTTTAAAAAAAAGTTCATTGCCTTCTCTATGGTATTATTGTTTACTATTATGCTTTGATAGATATTTTTCCAAGCATCCATAGTTTGTTGGAAAGCACCTATTTTAGGCTTTTAGCCATAACAGCAAGGAAGTGAGTAGTTTGATAAAATGCTTTGGTGCACATGTATGAAAAATGTGGTGTCATAGAAAAGGTGGTGAACAGTTTGAAGAAATGCCTCGAAGAAATGTGGCCTCATGGTGATGGAATGGAATTCCATCACCATGAGACTGCATTTCTTCAAGGCATTTTTTCAAACTACTAACTTCCTTTTCTATGCTATTGCTTACTACTATGAAAAATTCCATCACCATGAGGCCGCATTTCTTCAAGGCATTTTTTCAAACTACTAACTTCCTTTTCTATGCTATTGCTTACTATTATGGTTTCATAGATTTTTTCCAAGCATCCATAGTTTGTCATGCAGGTGTACCTTTGCAAGCACATGCCTCCATGTGAAGTAATTGCATCACTACTTATGTTGACTTTCTAAACAACTATATTATAGTTGAAATTTTATCATCTATCAACATCTAGTTATTAGTTATGGAATGTGATGTAATGCTTTGAGTTTGAATGATGTGCAATGCAATGTAACCAATGATATGAATATAAACTACACAGATCTATTAAGTACAATTCATTAGTTAAACTCTTTATTCTATTACCTGCATGTAGGTTTGAGTAAATCCACTGGCACTGGGAGGTGTTCCCTCGAAACCTCCAATATTACCCTGTTCAACATCCAAAATCACATATTAAAATACCATTTGTAAAACAATGCTATTAACATGTAATAAATTTATAATTGTCTACTAGTTACATACCCCACCGATAGGCGTATTGTAGAAAAAAGTAGGTGGAGGGCCGACGTATCCAGTCTCAACACTGTGACCCTACAATTTTATTAAAATCATAAAACTAAATTAGTTAATTTCTTGCATTTTCAAATCAAAATTTAATAAATTAAATTCAATGAACATGCTAAATTTTACCTAAGTATCAATGCCATACACATCATGCAAAATGTCAGCTACCCTCTCCATCTCCCTAGCTGCATATGGATCCTACGTAGTAGCCTCCTGAGTGCCGGTGGAGTCATATGAACAAGTCACCCTGCAAGATTGACACACATGGGTTCGAAGGCCACCACTCGAAGACTCCCATGGATGACATTGTAGAATATGGCTAGTATGATGGATGACACTCTAGATCAAAGTACTGATCACCTGCAATGTCTCTACATCAGCACTCTCCTTCGCAACGACAGGCATAACAATGTGCTCATGAGGTGGCCTAGCGAAAGCTCATCTCCCTTGTCACGTAGGATTCGACTGTGCACCGGGTCTATCCTGAGCCGACCCCCCACCTCTCCATTGGAAGTCCCTCATATCAAAATAATTTGGGATTTTGTTCAATATGAATTCACTGTATAGTTTCCTAAGAAAATACTGGGGAACTTCACAATTGTTGCACAGTCAGTCATCAAAGACCATGTTCCACCTATCATAAAATGGTTCCTAATCTCTTGGTGGTGGCACTAATGAATAGGAAACCTCTTCACATTGAGGCTAAGATTTTGATTTGTGTGCGGGTCAATGAATAATGAGCATAAATCACCTTTTGTAATTTTTAAATCCTTTACTTGTTTATATGATAGTTTATCCGCATGATATGCCCTAGCTACCTGCCTCCTATCTTGCCATCTAGTTATTTGTTTGCTAATTGAATCTACATTTTTTAACATATATTTCAATGAATTTGCTAGGGTCATTCTTTTTGTGGTTGAACCATTTGGATCACTCAACCTACTAATAAAATCCTCAATATGTTTTTGGTTGTTCTCAATTTCACTCATTAAATTTTGTTGAGTGCTAGGAGGGTGTTGAGTGATTGGTGGAGGAGGTTGTTGTTGAGGATTTTGTTCTTGAGGATTTGGTTGCTCTTCTTGTTGAGGATTTTGAGGGTTTGCAGGTTCATTTGCATCTCCTACAAATTCAAAAAAAATAAAATCAAATATAACCTAAAACTAACAAAATCAACCTAAAACTAAGAAATTCGAAACAAACAACAAACAATACTTACCTCTCCAACCTCTTCCTCATCGTGGTGCCATCCTTGCAGAGAAATAACAACTATTGTTGAATATTTTTTCACAATACCTCCTCCTAGAATGCGAGTGCGAAAGATGGGGGTTTTGGCTACAGGCAGAACAAAAAAATAGTCGAAATGAAAATGAATGACTTTCACTTTTTTTTTCTTTTAATGTGAAATAACGTGAGCATGTTATAATGCACTCGCACTATGAGCTTTCAAACTTTTTAAAAAAGTGGCCACAAATATGCTACCCAACTTCATGCACCCGCCCATATATTCTTGCTTTAGAGGATGTTTATCATGTGTCATTGAGAGTTTGGATTCATAGGTTAGGTGTGAGCTTATGAAAAAAATGTGGTTTTGATTATGTGCATCATGATGCCATGGGATTGCCGATAAGGGCGTGGTTCGGTGGTCAAGTCGCTTGGTTGTAGTGATGGCCACCAGGGTTCAAACCCTCGCTGGGTCAAAGTGCTCGCAGGCCTTGTGCCTTCGCTGGGCCTTTGTGCTCGCGGGTTTGGTTGTTTCTTGTGGTTTGTTGTATCCGGTTCATAGCTCCGGTAAAAAAAAGCGTTTACCCCTAATAATATGGGTGCATTGCACCTTTTCTATTCAAAAAAAAAAATGATGCCATGGGATTGCTCAGTATCACGAGTCAGTGGGAGAATTTGGAAATGAAGTGGATTCTTGGTTGTAGGATGGTTTTGTTATTATGTCATGGTATACTCTTGATTAGAGGTTTAGAGTTGTGGCATGGTACATGTTATGATAATTTTGATCATGAGGAAATATCTGAAATTCCATATGCTTTTGACAGTGATGGTTTGATGTTTATCTTGTTGCCATGTACAACTCAGTATCACAGTTCAATGGGAGCTTTGTAGGATATAGTGATCTTCATGAAGAGGATGGTAGTCACAATGCCATGTGTGACTCGGTACCATGGTTTAGTGGGAGTTGTTGGCAGTGACGTGGGTGCATCATTGGTAAGGTTATCCTCATGTGATTGGGGATATGGTTTTTTCTTGGTTTAGAGTGGTTGCTATTATGTCTTGGTTTACTCTTGTTGCATTTAGAGTTTGGCATGGTTCTCTTGAGACTAGGATGTTTAATTGTGTTATGGTGCATGTGATTTCCTACGAGGAGATGGTTAGATCATGGATGCCATGTTTATGTTCAAGTTTGGAGCATTGACATTGATCTTGTGTAGTTCTCTTAAGTATTGGGTACATTAATCATTTGCTTGATTACTTCATGATAGTGCTATGTTGCATTTGGAGTTTGGCATGGATTGGTTGTTTACAGGTTCTCATGGATACTTGGAGAAATAGGTGAGGCTTGAGTTCTCTTATGGTAAGAGATATATGTTGGAATAGTTACTAGTAAGTATTTAAGCTATTTTCAACAGAAAAGATCGAGGAGTCTACACCTTGGTTGAACGTGAGTTCAACACACTCAGCGGTTTCACATGCCTCCAAAGAGGCAGTTTGGATACAAAGACTTGGGAAAGGTATTGGTTTTAATTGCAAGTAAGTTAAATTTGAATGTGATAGTTAGAGTGCTATGTATTTAGCCAAAAATCCTATGTATCATGCTTGTACTAAGCATGTTGATGTTAATTATCACTTTGTGTGAGAAATGGTTGAGAGTGGGGAGGTATTAATTGAGAAAGTTGACACTTTAATTAATGTTATAGATTATCTTATGAAACTAGTTCCTTCAGATAAGTTCTCTTGGTTTTAATCATTTTCTTGGAGCTTCATGATTATGCAGGTTGCATTTGAAGTTGGCATGGATTGATTAGTTGGTGTAGGAAGGCCATTAGCCTTAGTTCTGTACTTGATTTATAATTATTCCTTGTTTAGAATAATTGCAATGTATAATGTCAAGTGGGAGAATGTTGGAAATATGATGCCATTTAATTGCAATCCTAAACATTATTTATTTCATGTGTCTCCTAAGTCCTTGGAAAGTGTTCTCAAACACTAGGATTAGAGAGAGATTAATTTTGGATGAAATAATCATGTTAATTGACATTTTTAATTGATTCTAAATAATAGGAGCATGCAAGGGCATCCAAGATGAGTTCCTAAATAATAGGAGCACATGGGGCACCCACATGGAAGGTGGCACTCACCTTGAATTGAGTTAACTATTTGGAGTAAGAGATAACACTTTTGTAATGCATGTAAAGATCCTAGGAGTTAGGTTTGATGTTTACATGCATGAAGTTCAATTTAGTTTAGTTTAGTTTAGTTTAGTTCAGTTTTGTTCAGTTCAATTCAATTTTGTTCAGTTTAGTTAAGAATTAGTTTAGTTTAGTTTAGTTCAGTTCAATTCAGTTTAGTTTCTAGTTTAGTTTAGTTTAGTTTAGTGATGGTTCAGTTACCTTCAATTTTTTTTAGTTGAATTCTAGTTGACTTCAGTTAACTTGGAATGCATGACTAATGACTTGAGTTGCATGACAAATAACAGGTGACTTCCTTCAGTTAATAAGGGATGACCATTCTTGCATGAATGGTGGAGAGAAATGTTTTAGTTAACAGAAAATGACTTGGACCCAACTTGGGTGCCCAAGTTGGCTTCTTGGAATTAACTCCTTTGCATGTTAAGATATTTTAGAAGACTGAGTTAAGTGGACCCACTCTTGGGTGCCTACTTTGAGGATAAAGCCTTGAAGATATTTATGAAATAAAGGTTGAGTTACTACTTCAGTTTGGGATGCCCAAATGGATGAAGATGATGATTTGGCATTGTTCTTCATGGTTAAACTCTACTTGGAAGAGATAGGCATACCTTTTAGGAGATAGGGATTGAGCTTTGTAATTGTAACTCTTTTGGAGTTTACAAAGTTGTTTATTGCCTATATATCTCAAGCAAGTTGAAGAGAGTTTGTATTAGTTTATTGCAGGTTGTGAAGAAGATTTGTTGAAGGTAGAAGAAGCATCTCAAGGAAGAATTGGGATTATTGTAATCTACTTCAGAGATTAAATAATACATTGATTCTTGGTGGAGTTTTTTTTCTAAAAGGGTTTCTCCACGGTATATGCTATGTATCTTCTAATATCTTGTTTAATTCTTCTACAACTTCTATCTTCATTCTACAAATGATAAATGAATTGATCAGATAATCACTCACAAAGAATTTGTAACAACAGAAAAGCATATTTAGATCAACAATCTTAAAGTTTTACAAAGTATTAAGCTAAGAAAACACCTCAATTTTCAACAATATAGGTTTGCAACTTTTACTTGTAGAGAATAATGTCATTGTTTGAATTTGTTCTATGATAGTTGCAGAGATTATTGTCTCATTTGTAGAATTGAATCTTTGTTTGTTGCTTATTATTTTACTTGTTTCCATATCAGTTGGTAACAAAGCATTCTTTGATCCATGGGTTAATCTTTCCAATCAATTTTATTTAATTTTTATTTTGTAGATCACTGATTTTTTAAGCTCTTTGTAGAATTTTTCATAAAAAAAAAAGTTGAAGTGTTTTCTTGCAAAACCTTCATTTATTTTTATGAATATTTTTGTCAATTATTTTTAGAAACCTATCTATTGTTTGATAAGCAAATTTTTACAAAAAAAATATTTTGTAAAAGAATTTATTGGTTTTGAAGATTACTCTCTCACCTTTCTAGAACACTTTATGTTTTGAATTTGGATTAGATTTGAGAAAGTTATCACAACTTTAATATTTCTGCTACAACTGCTGAATTCAAAGGCAAACATGCAGTTTTTATTAGTGGTTTTGAGTGCAAAATGTGGTTTTGAGTGCAAAAATGTGGTTTTGAGTCAAAAAAAGTTGTTTTCTTCTTTTAGCATGGGTTTTCTTTAAAAAATATGATATTTAATCTCCCCCTTTTTATAAAAGTTTATTTTGTTGAGTTCTCTCAAATGTTTTCAAAGTATTTATCTTAAATTTATTTGAGAGAGTATTAATTCCATATCTTGCAAATCGTGAGGCATTTGATCTTGAAAATTTGTCACGTTGTGTCTAATGGAGTCTCAAACATCCTTGTAAATTGGGTTTGTTCCAGAACACATAGATTTTTCAATTTAATTATTTTTATCTAAGTCTGTTAGAGTGTTGGTACATAGTGTTTGCTCATTTTTATTGTTGGGAGGTGTAAGCTATTTCATTGGCTCTAACTCACAATAATATGGCTACTAATTTGGCCAAGCAAGTTGTTGAACTTGTTGGTGTGATAACCACATTGACTGATAAAGTCAATGATATTGCTTTTCAACAACTGGGTAAAAGCAAGAAGTTGAGTACACGAAGAGGGGAAATTTTGGGCAACAAAAAAAATCTCGCAATAAACGCGTACGCGTTTTTAAAAAATGCGTATGCATTACGGAACGGGTACCCGAACCTAAATCCGAACGCATACGCGCTTAGGAACGGGTACGCGAGCCTAAAATGCGTACGCGTTACAAACGCATACGCGTTTCATAACGCGTACGCATTACAAACGCATAAGCGTTTCATAACGCGTACGCGTTACAAATGCATACGCGTTTCATAACGCGTACGCGTTACTAACGCATACGCATTTTAAATGCATACACGTTTCTAAATGTGTACGCGTTATTGAAAAGTATTTATTTTTTTAAATAAACTATTGGCTTTTCATTTTATCCACTATTTTTGGCGAATCGAGAGAAGTCCAGCAAGAGCGCGTACACGTTTAGAGGCTGTTGCTCGCTCCTCCTGTCAACACACTTGACCTCTGAGACCTCCAGGTTGGTTGATTTCTGCCCTTTTTTGCTTTGTATCTTGTTTTTTTGTTTTTTAATTAGTATTTAAGTTTTTTTTTGTTTAATTCATTTTATTTCAATTTTTAATAGTTTTAAATTGTATTTAAAAAATAAATAACGTTAAATTATAAATTGAAAACTATATTTTATCTAAACCTAAATTGGACATAACTTAGAAATCTAAACCCTAAAACGTAAAACTAGAAACCTCTTAGAAACCTTTCTCCCCTTAGGTGAGCTAAAATTAGAAACCCTAATACAATTTTATCTCTAACCTTAACCCTAACCATAATTTTAACCCTAGCTCTAACCTTAACCATAACCCTAACCCCAAAACTAACTCTAGTTCTTACTCTTACACTAACCTGAACCCTATCCTCAACCCTAACTCATGTTTTAACCTTAACCTCAATCGTAACTCTAATTTTTACCCTTTTCCTAACCATAACCCTAAACCTATGCCCAAAAAATAACTCTAATTTTAACCCAAACCTAACCCTAATTCTAACTCTAACCCTAACCTTAACCCCAATATTAAGCCTAACCCTCACCTTATCCCTAACCCTAACCCTAACCCTAATTATCTATAACCCTAACCCTAACTCCAATCTTAAGCCTAACCCTAAACTTATCCCTAACCCTAACCCCAACCCTAACTCTAATTTGTACATGAATTACAAACCATAGGTTCCAAGAGAGACACTTAAAACTTATAAAAAAATAGGTATTGTAGGAGTCACTTGGATAATAATTCAATGTATCTTAATTACTATCCCTATATGGAATTTCTCATGATTGATTTATGAATTTTCATCCATTAACTATATATGGAAATAAATGGGGTTCCCTCCTCTAATCTCTAGTGATAGGAAAATATGGTGTCCAATCTATTCAAGTAAAATTAATGGATAAACAAGAATACCACTCTCAATCTTAGGATTTAATTAAATAGCTATCTTTTAATTTCTTTCCTTTTTACAAGCTCCAAAATAAACCTACATGTACAAACCTTTTTATCAATGCCACTTTAAAATTACATTCTTTATTATATAACACTAGTGGCCCCATAACTAGGGCACTCATAACATACTTAAATATTATAGTCATTTCCCTATTTTATTTTTGTAAGTCCAATGAGAAATAAGAAATATTTTAGGTATCATAAAATTTTATTGAAAAAAGGGTAAGGAGAAAAAGAGGAATTCTAAAAGAATTTTCAAATTCTAAATCAAGGCTAAAGGAGTCAAATGGGCTAATTCTAGGAAGTTGGTTGAATATTTAATCATAAAAAATCCCAAAAGGAGGGAAAAATCAACAAAAAAAAATAGTAGAGCAACATGTGACACCCTTTTGAATTCCTAAAACCCCATGTTTTATAGGAAGATGAAGAAGAATTTGAAACCATTCCCCTCATCCCTTAGGAATAATCTATTAAGGAGAAACAATATAGATTAATAGAAAAATATTTGAATCAATGAAAATATATGAGAGAAGCCTTATCTTTTGAAAAATGTTTCAATATGGTAAGAAGTTCCATCTACAAGAAATGAGCAAGGAATATAGAAAGTGAAGAATAGGGAGATAAAAAGTAAGCTAAAAAACTTTATGCACCTAAGTTTGATTGTAGTGACAAGATTTTTCTCAGGCCCAGTTGGAGAAATTAGAGACTTACTTCACCCTCAACCCCATAACCCTAACCCTAACCCTAATTCTATCTCTAATCTTAACCCAAACCCTAATCTTAACCCTAACACTAATTTTCACCATAACCCTAATCCCCACCATAACTCCAATTCTTATTGTTACCCTATCCATAACCCTTAATCTAATTTTAACCCAAACACTAACCCTAACCCTAACTCAATCTCTAATCATAACCCTAACCTTAACCATAATTTTATCTCTAACCTTAACCCTAACCATAATTTTAACCCTAGCTCTAACCTTAACCATAACCCTAACCCCAAAACTAACTCTAGTTCTTACTCTTACCCTAACCTGAACCCTATCCTCAACCCTAACTCATGTTTTAACCTTAACCCCAATCGTAACTCTAATTTTTACCCTTTTCCTAACCATAACCCTAAACCTATGCCCAAAAAATAACTCTAATTTTAACCCAAACCTAACCCTAATTCTAACTCTAACCCTAACCTTAACCCCAATATTAAGCCCTAACCCTAACCCTTATCTATAACCCTAACCCTAACTCCAATCTTAAGCCTAACCCTAAACTTATCCCTAACCCTAACCCCAACCCTAACTCTAATTTGTACATGAATTACAAACCATAGGTTCCAAGAGAGACACTTAAAACTTATAAAAAATAGGTATTGTAGGAGTCACTTGGATAATAATTCAATGTATCTTAATTACTATCCCTATATGGAATTTCTCATGATTGATTTATGAATTGTCTTCAATGATTTTCAATATTTTTCATCACTTGTTCTACTAACCTTCTATTTTTATTCAACTCTCATTTATAGTTCTTAAGTGACTATCGGTTTCTATTCAACTCTCATTTATAATATGAATTTTTAATGCTATGATTTTTTAATGTTATAAATTGAATTTTAATGTTATAAATGAAATATATTTTGAATTTGTGCATGTTCAATGTGATTTTTAAATAACTTTGAAATTGTGTGCATTATTTAATTAGTTTGTTGATATATATTTTTTAATTGTTTAACATGCAGTTGCCATATCATTTCTCGTCCATGGATCCACTTTTCACTTTAGAGGATTTCATGCCTAATCCAGAAATTCCTATAGATCCTGGTGCACACCCCACCCCACCACATGAGGATATGCCTCACTCACCTCCGCATTCTCCACCACCTGAACCCCCACCCCCTCCTCCATTTGACCAAAATCAACTAAGAGACAATATTCGAGCCAACTTAGTTGTGATTCAAGGGAACATAGATCTCATAAAAAATGAGACTAGAATCCCTCCACATCTCGCACGGTTTGCATCTACGATGCAAACTATTGTATTCTGATCTATCGATGCGGACCTAGATAGGTTCCATCAATGGAGAGAAGAGAGGAGACAATTCTATGCAGATGGGCTGTCATATAAAGAAATCAATGACCTAAAAATCACTAAACAAGCTATGTGCCAATATTTTGTGAACCCCCAAACAAACGAACCAATACCACCCACAAAAAAAAGAATTTCAATTTTATGGTGTAGGCACCCGCAGATAGCTGCAAATTTTTGGGAGAGATGGTGGATGGTGTTTGATACTCCACCACATGGCAACAGTGAGGTGCCCTTATATTTTTTGAGAAAGTTATGGGCTGAGTTTGAGTTGGGTAAAAAACCCAACTATTTTGATATGAGGTCATTTCAGGGAGTTGGGTGTGGCATGCCCCAACATAGACTAGGAGCACGTGTCGATCCTCAGCGACGTGCTCCAGTTGCGCCTCTTGTTCCTCCTCCTTCTCCTGGTATTCCCGCTGCATTTCAGCAGCAAACCATGTTATCTACACTAGGAGCATTGAGTTCACTTTCAGGACATCTCACTCAGCAGACTACACACGCGGCCACTGAAGTGGCCAATACAGAGCATGGAGGCTCGGGCTATAGGGATACTCAGACATCCACTTCAGGTGAGGCACATGCATCTGGGGCGGGATCATACCTAAATTTACTATATTCTGAGGATCGTCCCACACAGGTATGTTCATCTTTTGAACTTAAATTTAATTCAAGTTTGAAATGTAAAAAATTCATGTAAATAATAACATCAAACTATATATATAATATAATATTAATTCAATAATTTTGTGTTTGGTGTATAGACACATGATGACGTGATGCCCGAAACTCAATATCATCATCGTGTGTATATGTCGAGTGCTGTAGATTTGGGCTCACCTTTTCAACAGGTACTTGAACCAAAATATATTAAATAATTTGTGTGTCCATATATATATATAATTTAATTTGAATTTGTACACATGTGTGAATTGATATATTATATCTAGATGCAGGGAAGTCATACTATTCCTAGTATTGACGAGCCACAAGTTACAGTGGTGAGCGCTCCTGAGACATCATCAGCTCAGGTGCGTGCTTTCAAAAGTTTGTTAAGTTTAAATTAAATACACATCATAGATCTAATTTAATTTTTACATTTACATACACATGTGTGAATGATCTATATGAACTGTTGTACATCTATATGTAGGGATTTGATGAGATAACCATGGCGGGCCGCGCACCTGAGACATCATTGACATCTATTCATGGGCAATCTCAGGTGCGTGATCATGAGGTCATATCATTCGAGGTTGTAAACTTTACTTTAAATCTCCTATACAATTTTTACGAACATTTTATATATATATATTCAAGGTTTTCACATATTGTTTGCTTTATATGAATATGCAGGATATAGTGGATCAGGCATTTGCATCTTCTCAACAGACAGTTATGTTACCTGTTGAAGAAAATGTGCCAGTTGATTCACATGACCATATGGTAATTTATGCATACTAGAAATCATTTTTAATATATTTAGTCGATATTTAATTAGTTTTTTTAATCTAAAAGTTTATATTTTCAATTTTAAATATGTTTAATTATATCAAAATTTCTAAATAAATTTAAATCTAATTTCGAGTTTCTTGAACTCTTTTACAGCATGATGCAGGTACATCTAGTCAACGTGGAACAAAGAGGAGACTTGATTTGACCGATCAGCCTGAGAGTTAGATAGTTTTATATTTTATGGACTACAAACCTCTAGTTTCATTTCAATATATGTGTTGGACTTGACATATAAATTTTATGGACTATGTAGATCTCTAGTTTTATTTTGAACATGTTATTATCATATATGTGTGTTTATTTATATCAGTTGACTTTAATATGATGATTATATATGCAGTCAATTATGAGATCATGTTATGTTCATTTTCATAATTATATGCATTTATATACATATCTATATATTTATATTTTATCAAATTTTCAAGTAATACATGCACTATATAATAATTCTTATCTAGAATCAAATTTCATATATATATAACTTATCAGATGGTTAGGTGACAAATTAAAACATTCCTTAAATAGTTTCTTAAATCATATTCATAATAAATTAAGGGCAAGTAATTCTAACTATTTTCCAATTACATAGCAAATATCTGAATCAATAAACAAAAAACCATCTCCTTGTATGTATATTTAATGTATAATCTATACAATTGAATAATTATATAAAATGTGGTAAATAGAAGACACATGAAATATGTATAATCTATACAATTTGAATAAGATATTTAAAAAGTGACATCGAACAAACATATATAATGTACATCAAGAAGTTTAATGTACAACTATATAACATGATGAAACATATATGTGCATGTAGATACAATTAAAGCTTATCAACTTTTAGGTGAATACCAAAAATTGATATTTACATAGTCTCCAGATAAAATAGTTTTTCAGTTCAACAATCACATTGTAGACCGACTTGATGAGAACTTGCAAAAATAATTAATGTAAGTAACTACAATTTTTACGAGTCATTTAAGTAAAAAATTCATGCAAGAAAAGAATTGCATATAGTAAATTCCATACAAATTCAAATGATGTTAGCCATAGGATGGATTAAGGGGACCTAAGAGGTTGGATTAGGGGGATGAAAGAGGGTGGATTAAGGGGAGTTGATAAAATGAGTTAAAGTGATGTAAGAGGGTGGATTAAGGGGGAGTTGAGAGAATGAGTTGAAAGGATGTAAGAGAGTGGATTAAGGGGATGCAAGAGGGTAGATTAAGGGGAGCTGATAGAATGAGTTGAAGGGATGCAAGAGGGTGGATTAAGGGGAGTTCATAAAATGAGTTAAAGCGATGTAAGAGAGTGGATTAAGGGGATGCAAGAGGGTGGATTAAGGGGAGTTGATAAAATGATTTAAAGTGATGTAAGAGGGTGGATTAAGGGGGAGTTGAGAGAATGAGTTGAAAGGTTGTAAGAGAGTGGATTAAGGGGATGCAAGAGGGTAGATTAAGGGGAGCTGATAGAATGAGTTGAAGGGATGCAAAAGGGTGGATTAAGGGGAGTTCATAAAATGAGTTAAAGCGACGTAAGAGAGTGGATTAAGGGGAGTTGATAAAATGAGTTAAAGTGTAAGAGGGTGGATTAAGGGGAGTTGAGAATGGGTTGAAGGATGTAAAGTGGATTAAGGGGATGCAAGAGGGTAGATTAAAGGGGCGATAGAATGAGTTGAAGGGATGCAAGAGAATTGGATTAAGGGAGTTGATAAAATGAGTTAAAGTGATGTAAGAGGAATTGGATTAAGGGAGTTGGAAGAATGAGTTGAAAGGATGTGAAGTGGATTAAGGGGATGCAAGAGGGTAGATTAAGGGGAGCTGATAGAATGAGTTGAGGGGATGCAAGAGGGTGGATTAAGGGGAGTTCATAAAATGAGTTAAAGCGATGTAAGAGAGTGGATTAAGGGGATGCAAGAGGGTGGATTAAGGGGGGTTGATAAAATGAGTTAAAGTGATGTAAGAGGGTGGATTAAGGGGGAGTTGAGAGAATGAGTTGAAAGGATGTAAGAGAGTGGATTAAGGGGATGCAAGAGGAGTGGAGTTAAGGGGAGGCGTGGGAATGAGTTGAAGGGATGCAAAGGGTGGATCAGGGAGTTCATAAAATGAGTTAAGCGGCGTAAGAGGAAATGGATTAAGGAGTTGATAAAATGAGTTAAAGTGATGTAAGAGGGTGGATTAAGGGGGAGTTGAGAGAATGAGTTGAAAATATGTAAGAGAGTGGATTAAGGGGATGCAAGAGGGTAGATTAAGGGGAGCCAATAGAATGAGTTGAAGGGATGCAAGAGGGTGGATTAAGGGGAGTTCATAAAATGAGTTAAAGTGGCGTAAGAGAGTGGATTAAGGGATGCAAGAGAATTGGATTAAGGGGGAGTTGATGGAAATGAGTTAAAGTGATTCTTAGAGGGTGGATTAAGGGGTTACTGTCACGAGTTAAGAAGTGATGTGAAGGGTGGATTAAGGGGAGTTGAGAGAATGAGTTAAGTGAAATTACAAGGGTGGAGGAGTTGGACGTAGAATGATTAAGGGGAGTAATTGAGTTAAAAATGAGTTAAAGTGATGTAAGAGGGTGGATTAAGGGGAGTTGATAATACGAGTTAAAGTGATGTAAGAGGGTGGATTAAAGGGAGTTGAGAGAATGAGTTAAAGTGATGCAAGAGGGTGGATTAAGGGAGTTGATAGAAATGAGTTAAACCCTAAACCCCAAATTGAGTTAAAGTGATGTAAGAGGGTGGATTAAAGGGAGAGTTGATGAGAGATGAGTTAAAGAGTTAAGAGGGTGGATTAAGAGGATGCAAGAGGGTGGATTAAGGGGAGTTGATAGAATGAGTTAAACCCTAAACCCTAAACCCTAAAATGAGTTAAAGTGATGTAAGAGGGTGGATTAAGGGGAGTTGAGAGAATAAGTTAAAGTGATGCAAGAGGGTGGATTAAGGGGAGTTGATAGAATGAGTTAAACCATAAACCCTAAACCCTAAAATGAGTTAAAGTGGATTAAGGGGTGTTGAGAGAGTGACTTAAGGGGATGCAAGTGGATGGATTAAGGGTAGATATATGAGGATATTGATTGAGGGGTCCTAAGAGGATGAATTAAGAGGTGTTGAGTGAGTGACTTAAGTGGATGCAAGTGGACAAATTAAGGGTAGATATATGAGGGTATGGATTACGGGGTCCTAAGAGGATGGATTAATGGTAGTTGATAGAATGACTTAAGGGGCTGCAAAAGGATGGATTAATGGTACATAAGAGGATGACTTAAGGGGTTTTAAGAGAATGGCTTAAGGGGATATGAAATCAATTATAAAGTATCAATTAAATGTATCTAGAACTATATATAGTTACCTGTCTCTAGATTGAAATTCCATTGTAATATATGTGCATCTCCTCTCTTTTTTGTAAAGCATCTAATTTTGGGAGACCTGAAACAAAAAATGATATAAAACTTTAATTAGGAAATGATTAAAGACATATATATATATATATATATATATCAATTAAATATATATACGACTAGATATGCTTACCAATATTTATTTACTCTATTGTACCATCTGCATCCTCTCTTTTTTTTAATGCATCTATGATTGTCTCGTGATCATCCATTGAAATTGTCCATAAAACTTTATTAGCAGGCCTCCCTTGATATCTAACTAGTTTTATATTGGTTGCCAAAATCAAATGTGAATAATGCATAATTTTCTTGTGTCTTTCATAATCTTCAAATGTAGGCAAGCCATTCTTTCTCATCAAATATTTTCGAAGCCAGGTGCCAACAACAACCACTGAACCAGTTGGATACTCAAAGTTGTCATCATCTACTCTAGTATGTACCAACTTATGTTTTCTCTCAACACATCTAGCCAACCAGTACTCTATCTGCTCTTCATTCCCTTGAGGTGCAACAACAACATACACATGTCCTACAAAAATAAATACAAAATTCAATAAAAAGTGACTTATATTTAACTCATATAAACATGCATACATACAAAATTCAACTCAATAAATAATGTACCTTCTTGTACAAGATCTGAAACATGATCATAATCATCTGATGCGAACACTTGATTATCTTCAATTGTCATTTCATGTTGAACATGTGTCAATGTAGGCGTTAAAGCTCTTTGTTGCCATTGTTCGACCCATTCCATATTTTCACATGCCTGCCAATCACCTACAATACAAAATTGACAATAGCATGCCAACTCCCTTGTCCATATTGTCCATGTGTTTGCATTCGAACTCTTAAATGAATGCCATTTTGCACTTCCATTAATTGTTTCACAATCCTGTCGAGAAAAAATATCATTTTCTTCAACTAACCAAAAGAAGCGTCGAATTATTGATTTCTCACTTGTTCTTGTAGATAATTTGGTATTGCACCAATCTACAATTGCACGTGCATTTCTAAATTTTGCAGCATCCTCAAATTTTAGTTGCTCTCTAGCAAGAGCTCTTTTTACACATGCACCTGCTCCATCGTGTTCTCCCTTACCATGACCAGCTTCAAAAAAACTCCATATGTGTTGGATATTATTTTCCTTATGAACTCTACATAGCCAATAAAACATTCTAGCATTTTTGAATTGACCCGTGCAATTATCTGACCATATGAGATGTTCTAGCATTTGAATTCCTCTCTCTTTTAAATTTTTATTAAATATATCAAAACAATATTGTACAAACTCAGATGAATGTAATCGATTATCACTTACATAAAAATGGTACTCTTTCAAAAAAATTCTATTATCTTCTGTACTATCTTCAGCATGTCTATAAACAATGTGAACAAATATAGCTACTTGCACTGAATTATAATATTGTGATTGGATTTCTTCTTGTGGAGCAAGAGTATAATTTTCAGCAAAATCAACAATTGACAATATAGTTCCAATTGGAAATGTGTTTTTACATAAACGAAATTGATTATCAAGCCAATGAGCATTCTGAGAGTGTTGAACATATTTAGGTACAAACTTATCTTTAAATTCAGTAATAAAAGCATGCACACTAACTTTTTCCACAATTAGCTCAACACGTCTTCCAATTTTACCATCTTTTAAAGAATACTCAATATTTTTAAATTTTTTTACATCCACTAATTGTTTTCCAAATTCATCTAAACTACTTTCATGCATACATTCTCCTAATAATGAAAAGTTACCACATCTATCGCATTCTCCAGAAATGCATCCTTTTAAAAAAAATGAGTTTCCATTTAAAGAGGGATTACAAAACAAACCTGCTATAAAATCTTTGATTCTTTCAGGTGGCATATTAATACCACAAATGTCCTGCATAATTTGGTTAGCATGCAAAGTGCATCGTATATATCAAAATATATCATAATAATAATGAAATTGTACATGAGTCTTACAACAACAAGAGATTCGTTGCTTATTAATTCTAACATACCAAGGTTTACACTTTTCAAATGATCTTTGACTTATGCTAATATTCAATGGTAAGATTGAAGCATCTAATTTTTTTTTTATATAATTCAGTTTGAGTCATATCTAAGAGATGCTTTGGATGAGGTTCACGAATTTTGGAACCCACCCTTAATTTTAAGACATCTCTAATGTTAGGTGATACTCTTGTATTATCATACCAAAATTTTTTGATTAAAGATTTAATTTCATTAGTTAATTTCATGTCTGATCTTGGGAGTCTACCACTAAAACTCCAACATTGATTAATAGGATCTTTTTCAATACTTTCTCTTCTTTTAGTAGCTCTTATCAAAGTTCTAGGATTTAAGTTTATACATTTACTAATCTTACTTAACATTCTTTTATTTGAAGCTGTTTTATCAACTAGAGCAGTTGTTATTGCACGGCGAGCCGCATTCTTATCTTTTGATCGACTTTTCTTACCAATAACATCAATAGCATTAGCAACACTAGATATGACTTGTTCTACTGAATCATCTTTCTTTTTTGGTTTTACAAAAACACCTAATTTTTTCATCACTTTTCTCATTTTAAACATTCTCATCAATTGCACCATGAGTTGACATTGGAATCCTAATTTCTTTCTATAAAAAAACATTTTATATATTTTATTTCCATAATTTCTAATTTGTCTTGAAGAAACTTTACCACGAAGGTTATTTAACACATTTGTTTCAATTGTTAAAAAAACATTTTCACCTTCATCCATAGATGGAGTTTCATTTTCATTCACACAAGGGGTTTCATTTTCATTTTCAAATGTAAAAGGGATTTCATTCTCATTTTCATCAATATTAGGGATTTCATTCTCATTTACATTCTCATAAGATATAATTTCATCATTTTCTTGTTTCTGTATTGTTTCAACCCTAGTATTATTAATCTCATCAATTGTGTATCCAACTTCTTCTAAACAAGCAATATCAATATTATAAAAACTTGGGTTTGAAGACATACCTAGATAGATTGTTTGAATAGGTACATTTTCCATATCATTGGGAGGTGGATTTGAAGACACACCCGAAGTTATTTGCATATCATTCAAAGTTGAAGTTGAAGGCACATTTGGGTTTGTCTCCATAGTTGCATTTTCTTCCATATTCACCATCTCCACATTTGCATCATCTACATTATTTCATCATTCATGGCTTCCTCTTCGACATTCTTAGAACTAGATGCTTCCAAATCTTTCATTTGATGAATCCTTTGTCTCCTTTCCCTTTGTCTTTTTGCCTCCTTATCTTTATTTGCTTGAATTTCTTCGGGTGTCATTACCTTCCTATATCTTTTTCTTTGTCTTTTCTTATCACCCATGGTTACCAAACCCTCTTTGATGACAAAAACAATAATTCAAGAAACCTATTTTAAAATTGCCACCTCCTTCAAATATTCAAATAAAACTATGTACCATGAAGATTATTTTTTCTATAAACTCTGAAGTACAAAATCATCATGAGTACATCCAAAAATTCACTTTTTCCAAATCTTCTTGTAAAAAGTTCTTGCACTTGATTCCACTTCAGAAAATTTAATTTGCACTTTTACTCTTCCAACAATTTGAATAGAATATTCCCTGCACAAGACAAATTTGCAATAAAAAACGCAGAAAATGACACTTTCGTTCCGTACTGCAGAAAAAGAATGTTGCAGGAAAATCGTGTTTTAACAGTATTTTTCAAATTAGGAAAAAACAGCTATTATACAAACGCGTACGCATTATGAAACGTGTACGTGTTATATTTTTTAAAATGCGTACGTGTTGCTTTCTGCCAATGGGCAAAACATAACGCGTATGCGTTATGAAACGCGTACGCGTTTCATTTAAATAACGTGTACGCTTTTCTATAACGCATACGCGTTATTTAAAAGTTGATCTCCCAAACCAAATCTAGCCCCAGTTTTAGGCTTGGTAAAGGCTTGGCAATCCGAGCCTTAGCTTTTGACCTGCAACTAAAAAACTAAGGCAAACTGAAAAAAAGAGTCCAACTTTGACAACATAGATGATGAACTTTTTTTCTGAATTAGTCTATAAAATTAAAACCCATTAGAGAACACAATGTCTACTTTCTAGATATATAATTTTTGTTAAAATTGGATTAAGTTTGTTATTTTTTAATTAATTTCTAAGCAAACTAGGCCTTAAACTTGAAAGATCAGGTTTTTTTGGTTTTTTAATAACTTTGTATTGGTTAAGTTTCTTGTAAAAAAAATTATATGGTCCCAAAATTCAGACAATTCTCTACACAATGAAAAAAAAAGAGTCAAAATTTTTTTTGTTTAGGTCCAATTATGTTGTCTGTACACGTTGATTTGAAAAAACATCAATTAAGGCCAATAAAAAATTAATTAAAAAAAAAATATTCAACCAAAAATTACAAAAAAAAATCCAGCCAAAACTTCATGTTGTTAGCTCTCTTTTCCTCAAAGGAATTAGCAAAATAATTTTATTTGGGTCAAAAAGTGTTGTCCGTACACCTACTTGGTATGGTTAAAAAATAGGGACTTTTAAAAAAGTGGTTTTTATAGATCTTTATCAAAATTTAATTTTTATTAACTGGGTATTTTAATAATTTACATATTTGAAAACTAGATTCAAAATTCAAAATTTCATATTACTGACTTTTTTTAAGATTCATTGTGGAAGTGCCTCAAATTTTCAGTCCAAGTGTGACAAATTCTGAAAAATAGCAAAAACATTTCCATTTTTTGAGTTTTTTGTGTACCCAACTTCTTGCATCAACTACTTGGTCTTGAAATCCATTGACCTCTAGCAAAATGTGAAGTCAAGATCTATGTCAAATCATGAGATCTTGATGTACTCTACACTTGGATTCTTGACATGGAGACATGGTTCGTGTATAATGAGATTGCGGATGATGACAAAGTTCCTTTTGGAAATTTTAAGCTCTCTGGTGTTGCGAAGGTTTTGGTCACTGAGCGTCAATATGGTTAGGTGCCTATCACCACATGGAATCAACTTGTCACAACCTTAAATGATACATTCTATCCTTCCAACTATGAGAAAGATTCTCACATCAAGTGGCTTCGCCTGCAACAAGGATGACAAATATTAGTGCAAGATTATATCTACCAATTCAATCAACTAAGGATACTCCTCCATGTGTAAGATCCAGGTGTTTCTCTAATATTAAAGTTCAAGAGTGGATTGCAAGAACATTTTTTTAGGGAGTTGAAATATACTACCCTAGAAACACTTGATGCTGCATTAAACCAAGCACAACTGGTAGAAGAAAAGATTGATGTCCAATCTCGTGCATCTCAACCTTCATTTTCTATAGGTCCTCTAAAGGCTTCAAGTTCTTGAACACAAAAAAAGTTTTCCAAAGAGAAAAATTCTTCTCCATCCACTTCTTTTTCTCCTTCTAATACTAAGAAATCTAAATTTTGTAATTGTAAAAAGAAGGAACATGAAAAATTTGAATGTTTTAAGTTGAATAAGAAGAATCTAATTGTACAGTCTCATGATGAGGAAAAGAAAAATGTTCCCATCAAGAATTTTGGTGATGGTAGGACTTATGATGAGTTGAAAGGTAGAATTAATAAAGTAACCTTGATGAACCATCATTCTACTTCAGGGGGATGTGACAATTTGTTTGTCACTCATGCTCACCTAACACATGTTTTTTTCTATGGATTGTATCATTGACAATGGCTCACAAAAAAAATTGATTGCGAAGTCCATTGTTGACAAAATTCATTTGCTGATGGATCCACATCCTCATCCCTATTCACTTGGATGGAAGGGTAATGCTTCATCCTCTCAGATCACACACACATGCACTGTGTCTTTTGCATTTGGTCCCAAATTCATTGATAAGGTCAGTTGTGATGTGACCACCATGGACTGTTGTGGTTTGTTGCTAGGAAAACCCTATCAATATGATAGGAAAACTCATTATGATTCCTTTAAAAATACATATACATTGCAACAAGATAATAAGGAATACTTAATAAAATGTACTAAGAGCACCACAAATCTAGTACTTAGTTGCAAACATGCACACAAAGCTATCAATCAGGCATAAGAGCTTGCACTAATTTTTATAAGGCCACAATTTGATAAAAATAAAGCAAAAGTCATCATGTCTAAGCCACATGCTACTCTTAAAAAAATGTTACAAGAATATTCACATGTGTTTCAAGAGGCTAAGACACTTCCCCCAGAAGGAGCAATCAATCACACTAATGACATGGTCCCTGTTGCATCTCTTCCTAATGCTCCATTGTATCGATAATCAATTCTTCAAAGCGATGAGATAAAAAGACAAGTTCAAGATTTATCATCCAAAGATTTCATTAAACTAAGTACATCCCATTGTGCTTCACCAATCTTGCTTGTGCTCAAGAAGGATGGAACTTAGCGTCTTTGTATTGATTTTCGGGCGTTAAATAAGATCACCATCAAAAATTGATATCCACTTCCATGCATTGACGACCTTTTGGATCAACTTCAAGGTGCCAAATTTTTCTCCAAGATTGATCTAAAAAGTGGGTATCATTAGGCCAGAGTTCAAGTAGTTGACACATGGAAGACAACTTTCAAGACTAAAATGGGTCTTTTTGAGTGGCTTGTGATGCCATTCTGTCTCGCTAATGCTCCTGCCAATTTCATGAGATTAATGCATGAGGTTTTTCGTGATTGTTTGGAATTTTTTTTTATCATCTACTTAGATGATATTCTTGTCTTTTCTCATACTTGGAAAGTCCATCTTCAACATTTAGAACATGTTCTTCATACACTGAACAACAAAACAATTTGTATGCCAACTTTCCCAAGTGTTCTTTTGGTTAGACATCCATCTCCTATCTTGGGTTTGTCATTGATGCATCTGGCATTCAAGTAGATACTACAAAAGTGGATGTTCTTCTCAAGTGGCCTACTCCTTCAAATCTCACTGAATTGAGGATTTTTCTTGGTCTTGCCAACTTCTACGACAAGTTCATCCTACATTACTTAGACATTGCTGCACATTTGCACCAATTGACAAAGACCAATGTTGCATTCAAGTGGACATAAATTCACACACATGCTTTCACTACATCAAGAAATAAAAATTATGTTCTACACTTGTTCTTGTTCTACTAGATATCTCACAACCTTTTGAGATTGAGACAAATGCTTCACAATATGCACTTGGAGCTGTTTTGAAGCAAAATGGTCATCCCGTGGCCTATCATTCAGGAAAAATTTTCTACTGCTAAAAGGAACTACTCCACATATGATAAATAATTATATGCATTGGTCCAAGCCATCAAGTATTGGAGACATTATATTTTGGGGAAAGAAAAAGTTGTTCACATTGATCACTTGCCTCTATAGTTTCTTCAGTCTTAGAACAAAATTAAAGAAGCTTGACATATGAAGTGGGCTTCATATATACAATAGTTTCACTTGGTAATCAAGTATAAGAAGGGGAACACCAACAATGTTGCAGATTTTTTTAAGCCATCCTCCTACAACACATGTTTTAACTATTGCGTCCACTTCTTATTTCGGATTTCAGACATGGTCTTCTTAGTATGCTCAAGATCCTAATTTTGGTGTTGCCTACACAAGTCTTCAAAAGGTGTCAAATTTAAATTTGACACCTTTTCAAGATTTTCATATCAAGGAAGGGTTGCTCTACAAGTTAGATAAAATTTGTGTACCTCGAGATCATCAAACTTCACTTCTCAACTTAGAGGCACATTCTAAGTTCTTTATGGTGGTCATTTTGGAAAAAAAAAAACACTTCATCATTTACAACCATTCTTCTATTGGCCTAATATGCAGTGAGATGTTCTACATTTCCTCAAGCAATGTGCAGTTTTTTGCCGCTCCAAACCAATCAACATAAAAATGGGCTTAAGTATTCCTTTTCCTATTCCTTCACATCCTTGGGAGAGCATTTTCATAGTTTTGGTTAGTGGCTTTCCATTGACCGTTCATCACCATGCTTGTGTTTTTTTTGTTGTTGATCAATTCAGAAACATGGGTAAGTTCATCCCATGCCGAAAGACAAGTTCTGCACAACTTAGCACAACTCTTCTTTGACTTTGTTTGGAGATCTTTTGGTTTACTAACTAGCATTGTTTATGATTGTGACTCACATTTTGTGGGCCATTTTTGGTGATCATTGTGGAAGATTTTGGGAGTTTTCCTTAACTTCTCCACTACTTTTCATCCTCAGTTAGATGGTCAGACTAAAGTTGTGAACAAAACTCTTATACTGCAAAGTTTGAGGATTTATCACCACATTTCTCCTACCAAACTGTGGAATTTGAGCCTAACCCACATAGAGCATGCATACAACCAGGAAGTTCACTCATCTACATGTCACTCACCTTTTGTGGAATTTCTTGATTTTTAGCCTTTGGCTCCATATGCGTTGCCCTTATCTTTACCATCTCCAACCACTATGCATATTTAGAAAGAGCAAGATAAGGCCCAAGCCTTCATTCAAGTTTTGCAAAATATTTAGTCCAAATTAGTTAAGATTCTTTAGAAGACTCAAGAAAAGAAAAAACAACTTATGGATCATCATTGTGTCCCTCATACTTTTCAAGTTGGGGATAAAGTTTGGTTATACTTGGACAAAAGTCATTTCCAAGAGAAATCACATAGTACAAGGTCAAGCCACTCCATTATGGGCCTTACACCATTCTTCAGAAGATCTCTGATAATGCTTTTTGGCTTGATCTTCCCACTCAGTTGGGCATCCATGATGTTGTCAATGGTGATCTTCTCAAACACTACCATGAGTCAACACTAGAAACTGAGCCTCTTGTTAGCCATCTTGCAGATTTTGTTCCTAATATTCAGCTTTTTCTTGATTCTAATAGATTTTTTGATACAAAGACTCGTCAGACACGATATGGTTCCACCACTTCCTACCTTGTTGGAAAACAAGGTTAGCTTTCACATTAGGCCTGTTGGATCTCTCACCATCAGCTATCTTAGGATTTTCCTTCTCTTTTGAAAGCACTAGAGTCCAATGCTGTTATTGTTGGGAGGAATGTTGAGGATTCATAGGGTATACATAGGATATATATAAGTTATTAGCATATAGTATTATTTTTATCAGTTTTTATCCTATGTAAATGTGAAACAATAAAATGTTAAAAGAAAATGTTAGTTTTCTAATTGTTAGGAAGTTAGCATAAATTAGAAAATTATTAGGAAGTTAGCATAAGTTAGTAAATTGTTATTTTGTTATCATTTACACTTCATGTGAAGATTTGGATGATATTCCAAATCTTTAATTTTGGCATACATAATACCTATATAATAATGTATTTTCCTCCTTCTGTGAGCATATTGGAAATACAAGTTTGCAACTTTTAATTGTAGAGAATAGTGTTGTTGTTTGAATTTGTTCTCTGACTATAGAGATTATTGTCTCATTTGTAGAATTGAATCTCTATTTTCTGCTTATTATTTTACTTTTTTCCATATCACCTTCACTATCAAAATTCCTCTAATTATGTGTATATACCACTTCTCTCTCCACTTCACTTTGTTCTTTGTCATTGGAATCGCCTAAAATATTTGCAAAGTTGTGAAATACCTATAAGCACCCATGCTTCATGTCAGTCTTACTTGTTCAAGATCCAAAATTTTAAACACAACTATGTATTCAAATAATTTTAAAAACTTTGTAAATAGTCATTTCTTCTCACACCATGAAAAATTACTTCAATGTGGAATTTGAAACTTGGGGTGCAACAAATATATTTTATGCAATTGCAACCTGCTATCCATATACTGTATTTCAATCTTTGCATGCCACTTTTTCCATGAGTTTTCTCACTTTGTTTGTGCCTGTGCAAATCTACCATATATACTCCCATAAACTTATCTCTCTAATTCACAACTTGTAAATGAAACTTATGGACCCTTATATTAAGAACTTATTATTTAAATATAGGATTTGACAACCTAACTCTATTAATGAACTAGTATGGATGATTTATTACATGATTGCAAGGGAGGGTTCCTATATAAACTTGATATTTATTTTCTTACTTGCACTATTTGAGAAGTTATTATCCCATGCTCTCAAGTACTTATAATTGATCCATTGTGAATCTCTTTTATTATCCAAGTAATTTACCTTCCTTTAAATATGTAAATACAAATAAAAACATTGACCACAAATGGCCCTTACAACCCATCATGTTGTTGGAAAAGTCCTATGTGGTATGCATTGAGAGAAATAAATAAATATAGGGTTGGTTATTGGTTGGATACAAGAGATAAATTTGAAAACCATGAAAGGGGGATCTCAATCCCACAGTATACCTAGGGTGTAAAACTATACATTTTATTTTCAAGGAAGTATATAATTTAAAGGCTTCTTATTTTGGTGTGGCCATATTATTTTACAAAATTGTCTATAACTCTTAATTATTGAATACATTTTCTATTGGATAAGTAATAGTTGTGAGAAAACCAATCCTTTTCTTCCAATAGACATGATTTATATTATTGAGTCTTCAAAGCATGTGAAATAGATACTACTCCTACACTATTGGGGACATCTAAGAAAGAAGTTTATAATTTGATCAACAAGTTTTCATTCTTGACACTCTTGGACCAACATCTTATCCATTCAATAAATAGAGTTAGGTCTTGCAAGAAGAAATGACACACTAGTAAAACAACCATATAGCTATATTTGTATGTATATACAAACTAAAAGGTAAATAAATCCTATAGCTAGACATTCTTTAGCCATCCATTTCAAATAAAAAACCCCCTACATGCCATAAAGAGTGATCATTAGATAATCCCTTGTAATGATCTATAATATTCTCACACTAACCAACTCCTCTATACATCATTCTAGAAAGTGTGGCAAGAGAGAGACTATGAAACACTCACCAGATCTCCTAAAATATTACAATTTCCTATGGAGACATCCAAATATAGATAATCATTTTCCTAATTACTATTTGCTATGGTCCACACAATTTAAGCTCTTGGATATGATGAACTACATAATTTGATTCCTAGACTATAATTTCAAGCAATTTCCCTGGGTAAAAGCACAAAGTTGTGTCACACATTATAAAGGAAATGAACAACACTGATCCAACTTTTAAACTTGAATCACTAAAAAGTGGTATATATATTTTAAATTTTGAAATGATGTAAACTAGTAAAATGTGTATTTTTTAGTATATTTTATGTTTGTATTTTTTTTTTAAATTAAAAAATATTATAAACTAGTTTTTAATAAATTAACACTATAATTTAGTTGCTGATAAAATGCTAAAAAATGAAGTTGCATGGGACATCAAACTTTTTATAGTAAATTTTAGTTTTTTTCTTTCAATTTTTTTGTGTGTTTCCCAAAGAACTAGATTGAATGAATTGAATCCTTAAAAAAATGAACTTTTTTGGTCTAAATAGCCTACTTGAGAGACTCTCGATGAGGTTGCAGGTTGGTAGCGGCATTACACTACCAAAACACAATAGCTATAATGCCCTAATGACCAACTTAGTCATGGATTTTTGTGGTACACAAGCGTGGCTCACAGATTTCTCCGTAGTGTACACCCGTCTATGAGAAAATCAGACTCAATAGTCAAGGAACTGGGGATGTCAGGTGGTGAAATATGGTTTAGATTGAACAAGAGCATAAATATCTTAATTTATCTAAAGGGGAAGGCGTACATAATGCAAAATTGCATAGGATGCAATTTATGATATTACAGTTATATATAGAGCTAGAGATGGGGAGATATATACAAAGAGATGGGAACAAAAAGAGAGACTCTTTATATCTTTGTCTCCCTCTCTATCTCTATGTTTCTCATTATCTCTCAATCTCTCTTCCTCTCTCCCCTATTTATTTCTATATTTGTCTTCCCTTCTATCTTTATCTCTTTTCCTCTCTCTCTCTCTTATCCTCTCCCTATCTCTCTCTCTCTCTCCCTTACTCTCTTTTTCTATCCCTATTTGTCTCCCCATCTCTCCTTCCCCCCTCTCTCCCTCTTTATCTCCCTCTATCTCTTTCTCTCTATATCACTTCCTATCTACATTTTTCTATCCCTCAATCTCTCTCACTCTCTCTCTTTGTCTCTCCCTCTTTAGATATCTCTATTTCTCCCTCCCCCTCTTCTTCTCTCCTTCTGGAATCTATCCTTCTCCCTCTCTATTTATTAATACATATCTCCATCTCAATCTTTATCTCTATTTCTCTCCCCTGTCTCTATCTCCTTATCTCTTCCTGCATCTCTCTCTTCCCCCTATCTTTCCCAATATATGTATCTCTCTATCTCTCCCTCTTTCTATCCCTATCTCTCCCACTCCAACCCTCTCTCCTTATCGATCCCTCTTTCTATATATCTCTACTTCTCTATCCTCTCTCTATTTCTTCCTTCTCTCTCCCTTCCTCTCTATCTATTTATATCTCTTTCCCTCTCCCTCGCTATCTCCATATCTCTCTTTCACTCATTCACACACACAGACTCCTTATTTCCCCCTCCCTATCTCTATCTCTATATCTCTCTCACTCACACACACACTCCCTATTTCTCCCTCACTATCTCTATCTTTATCTCTCCCCTTCTCCCTATATCTCCCCTTCTCTCTCTCTCTCTCTCTCTCTCTATATCTCTCTATGTCTTCCTATCTACCTCCCCCTCTCTATCTTTATCTCTCCCTCTACCTCTTTATCTCCTTTCTCTCTCGCTCTATTTTCATATCTACCTCTATCTTCCTTTCTCTCCTCTATCTCTAAACATGTTTTCCTCTATCCATCCATCTCTCTCCCCTTTTCTTCTTTGTAGACCTCTATATCTACATCTTTTTTCCTCTCTATCTCTATCTCTCCATATTTCTTCTTCCATCTCTCTCTCTCTTTCTATATATATATCATTATCTCTCCATCTCTCTCTACCCTAATATGTCTCCCTCTCTCTACTTCTCTCTATATATCACTTCATATCTCTATATTTATCTTTTTATCTTTCCCTCTCTCATTCTCTCCCTCTCTTTCCATCTCTATATATGTATCTCTTCCATATCTATAGATATCCCTCTCTCATCTCTCTCTTTATCTCTCCTTTTCCTTCTTTCCATACCCCTCTCCTTCTCCTTCTCCATCTCCATCTCCATCTCCATCTCCATCTCCATCTCCATCTCCATCTTCTTCTATATCTCTATCTCCTTCCCCCTCTCTCTCTCACACTCTTCCCTCCTCTATCTCCCCCTCTTTCTATCCATATCTCTCCCTCTCTCTCTCTCTCTCCCTATAACATGACTCTCTTGGTAATGAAGCCTGATTATCTTCTTGATTCAGAGGTTTTGTTTCAGTCATGTCTAGATCCTTGTAAGTGGATGCATACTTTATTTAAAGCTTTCACTTCTCCATTGAGACTTTTGTTGCACAAACATCATTTTCTAAATGGCCTACCAATTGCTCTGACGTACTATGCAAATGTATGCAAAAAGTAGACCAAAATTTTTCCTAATTTTCCTTCCATACTTTTTGGCGTACCCATTGCACACCAAGATGAAATTGCTAGTTTATAGAATAATTAAAGTAAAAATTATAGAAATAAATAATATTGAATCGACGTAAGAAAATGTGTTGCTGGTGGGATATATTTTCTTAAAGTGTAATTTTTACCTTAAATTGGTCAAATATTTCCAATACTTCCAATACGGATCCCACAATTTTTTTTTTTTTTCTTTCTTAGGATTGATACTGTTTGCACGTGTCACCCTAAATTAATTAGGGTAAAAGAGAAAATAGAAAATTAAAAAAGGTGCCAACGCTTCTATAAATTTGAGATAGAGAAATTGTTTTCTGCATCTTTGTTCAATATGGTTTCTTTTTCTGAGTTTCCTGCATCTTTGCATGCGCCAAACATTATAAAAAGCAGTGCTTATGTTCCATCAACGCCTACGTTATGTGCACTCATAGTTTTCTTGTGGATTTTGTATAGATTTAGTGTGCGAAGCCAAAATACATCGAGATCAAGATTGCCCCCTGGACCGTTTGCATGGCCCATTATTGGAAATCTGAACCAGTTGAAAAGGCTTCCTCATCGTGATCTTCATGAACTTGGTAAGAAATATGGGCCCATTATGATGTTGAAGTTGGGTTCTGTTCCCACTGTTGTGGTTTCTTCTTCTGCCATGGCGAAGGAGTTCTTGAAAACCCACGATATGGCTTTTGCCAGCCGACCTCCAAGTGCTGCGGGAAAATACATTGGATATAATTTCCAGGGTGTGGTGTTGTCTCCTTATGGGCCTTATTGGAGACACATGAGGAAACTGTGCGTGGTAGGATTGCTGAATAGCAAAAGGATCGACTCCCTCAGATGGGTACGAGAGGAAGAGGCGCATCTCCTTGTTCGTTCAGTGTGGGAGATGTCTGGGCAGGGAAGGGAGCCTGTTAATCTCACCAACATATTTTCATCGTATGCGTTAGCAGTCATGTGGCGAATCCTTTCTGGTACCAAAATTTCTTTTCACAGTGATGCTCATATGGGTGGTCATGCCGAAGAGATAAAGAAGATGGCATCAGAGGTGGCAGCTACAGCAGGAGCTGTCAATATCGGGGACTTCATTTCTTACTTAGACTGGTTAGACTTGCAAGGAGTGAATCGACGCATGAAAAAGGTACACAGTTCTATGGACAAATTGATAAAAAGGATAATAGAAGAACACCAGCAGCGCAAGGGGAAGTTGCAGGAGGAGCAGCCTGCTACGAAGGACATCATTGACGTGCTCTTGGAAATGGAGAGCCTGGATGGAAGGGAAATCACAGAAGAAAACATCAAAGCCATTGTTTTTGTACGTATATATTAACTTTTAAATTTTATTTGGTAATAGTTTTTTTTAATTGATCTAACAAGGATGTATGATATTTTCAGGATATGTTTGTGGCTGGAGTTGAATCGACGTCTACTACGTTAGGTTGGGTGATGAGTTCGGTGATTAAAAATCCTAATGTGGCGAAGAAAATGCAGGAGGAAATCGAATCGGTGGTAGGAAGAGAAAGGATAGTGTGTGAGGATGATGTAGCAAGCATGGAGTACGTGCAGTGTGTGGTAAAGGAGACTCTGAGGTTATACCCCGTCGTACCCTTGCTGATTCCACACGAATCCACACAAGATTGTACTGTTGGGGGATACTTCATTCCTGAGAGAAGCAGGCTCATCGTCAATGCATGGGCTATTGGAAGAGACCCATCGGTGTGGGACGATCCTTTGGTTTTCAGGCCGGAGAGGTTTATGGGTAAAGATGTTGATCTTGTGAGGGGCAAAGACTGGTTCGATATGGTGCCGTTCGGGGCAGGACGAAGAGGATGCCCGGGGGTGAACATGGCCATTGTTAACATGAACCTTCTTTTGGCTCAGCTGCTTCACTGCTTTGAATGGCGTGTGGAAGGGGATTTGGATATGACCGAACTGGGTGGAACGTCCATGCCCAGAAGTGCTGAACTTGTGTCTGTTCCTCGTTTTAGGCTCGCCACCTGCCTCTAGTGATTTCAGTTATATTCCCCGTCCCATTCCAACATGTCCACGTTTGTGAATCGTGTTATATGTCTAAGCTCCCACGTGCGAATAAGTAGAAGAATATTACACGTGTTTGATATATATTTCATGTTTTGTATATTTTTGTCCCGCATGTAGGGAAAGTAATTAAAAAATAGTTAAAGCTAAGGATTTAGAATAAGTTATTTGATAATTTATACTGTATTTGGAGTGGAGGTTAGTGGTTATTTAGATGAATGAAATTATAGAATTGTGTGTTAGAAAATGTTTATTGAAATTGTTCATATATAATTTAATTTTATAATTTGAGATGTGTTTTTTATTGTTATTGTTACTCTTTAGATTATGTGTTTACTCTCACGACATTGGAATATTGTCAAACTTTGACTTTTGCTCTCATGACATGTTAACAGTTTTAATGTATATTTATGTGGGAAATCATAATTCATATTAAATTTTACATAATGAAAAGAAAATAAACTATTTATTATTAAAGATGAAAGGGATTACACATGATAAGAATTATTTCTTATTAATAATGAAAGTGATTGTGATAAGAAAACCAACTCCATTAATGTATATAAAATAATTGATTTTTTTACCCTTTTTTTTTTCGATGGAGGTCATCCATAAATTCATTTTTGCTACCCAATATGGGAGCATGAGCCTTCTTGGGTTGAACCTCTTCGGCTAAGAGCCAAGGATTGAGGGGTATCCATTTCGCCAAATTCACCCAGGGCATGATCCTGGTCTCATCCCTTTTTCGGTGTCGGAGCCTTTGCACTCAACAAGACTTGATCCTTGGTGGGCTCATTTAGAACCTTTCAACTTCACCAGTAGACCAAGGGCCCATTGACTTTTACCTTCTTTCTTAGTAGTGGAATTGATCTTTTAGTAAAAAGAAAATTTCAATAATAATTGGCTAATGAATTTTTTATTTCTATAATATTTAATAATTCAATCAAATTTTAAACATAAATTTTAATAAATTTGATAAAATAAATAAGTCATTTTTTGAAATAATTTATATTGATAATACATTACTAATCCATTATATAAATAGGAGTAAAAAGTTGACAAATTAATAGATTTTATATATCATTTTTAAAAGTACATATTGGAATATTTAAAAATAGAATTCCTTAAAGTGAAACAAATTTATTATAAAAGATATTGTATAGGTGGTGTATGTGCATTATGAACTCTATGGTATGTAGTTCATTCAATAATTTAGAACGGATCCACACCTTACATATTTGAAAATTTACACTAATAGAGTGAATTAATTATAAGTATCTTGAATGGACCTATTCGCCTATCACCTAAATTTGTATTCTCGTGCATTCATTTTTTCTATTGACCTATGTTTATCCTATCATTGATAATTGGATTAAGAACCTCTTTTAGTTGGCCCAAGTGAAAATTATGCTGAGTTTCATGCATCATTCTGTCCTAGTCTTGACAGTATGCCTTGGTGTCAAATTTTCATATTTGTGGGTCTTATGATCTATTTTGCAAGTTTTGAGTCTTATTTTGTAGGCCTAGGTTGTGTCTTTACACATATAATACAAAAAAAATTCTTTTTCATATGTGCATATATTATTTTTAATTGATGAGCCACATAATTCATTTAATAGATTTCATTTTATATATGTTGTAACATGCAACATGCATATTAGTTCCCATGCCCCATAGTTTACATTCACTATCAAACATCCTCTAATTCTCTATAGCTACAACTTCTCTCTCCACTCCACTTTGTTCTTTGTCATTGGAATGACCTAAACTCTTTTCAAAGTTGCAAAATACCTATAAGCACCCATGCTTCATGTCATTCTTACTTATTCAAGATCCAAAATTTTAAACACAACTATGTATTCAAATAATTTTACAAACTTTGTAAATAGTCATTTCTTCTCACACTATGAAACTTTACTTCAATGTGGAATTTGAAACTTGGGGTGCAACCAATATCTTTCATGTAATTAAAACTTGCAATCCACATTTTGCATTTCAATCTTTGCATGCCACTTTGTCCATGAGTTTTCTCACTTCATTTGCGCTTTGCAAATCTACCATATTTTACTCCCATAGACTTAGCCCTCTAATTTGCAACTTGCAAATGCAACTTGTGGACCTTTGTATTAGGAACTTGTTATTTGAATAGGATTTGAAAAGCTACCTATATCAGCCCTCTAATTTGCAACTTGCAAATGCAACTTGTGGACCCTTGTATTAGGAACTTGTTATTTGAATAGGATCTGACAACCTACCTATATCAATGAGCTAGCATGGATAATTTATTACATGTTTGCAAACAAGAGAAGGCGCCTTTATAAATTTGATATTTTTTTCTTACTTGCACTAGTTGAAAAGTTATTATCCCATGCTATCGAGTACTTATAATTTATCCATTGTTAATCTCTCTTATTATACAAGTAATATACCTTCCTTCAAATACACATATACAAATAAAAACATTGACCAAAAATGACCCTTACAATCCATCATATTGTTGGAAAAATCCTGTCTTATAAATTAAGAGAAATAAATGGATGGTTATTGGTTGGATACAAGAGAGAAGATTGAAAACCACTAAAGGGTGATCTCAATCCCACAATAGACCCAGGGTGTAAAACTATAGCTTTTGTTTTCAAGGAAGTATCCAATTTAAAGGCCTCTTATTTTTGTGTGGCCATATTATTTTACAAGGAAAAATCCTTTGGAATCAAGAGATTGCCCCCTGGACTGTTTCCATGGCCTATTATCGGAAACTCCTCATAATGATCTTCGAAATCTTGGAAAGACATATGGGCCCATTATGTTGCTGCCATTGGGTTCTGCTCCCACTGCTGTGGTTTCTTTTTCTGCGATGGCAAAGGAGTTCTTGAACACTCAGGATATGGTTTGTCCCAACCGACCTCTTACTGCTGCGGTAAAATACAAGATATGGTTTGTCTTTTGGCTTACCTCATTCATTACTTTAAGTGGAGCATGGAAGGTGAGTTGGATATGACCGAACTCTTTCGAGCCACCATGCCCAAAAGTGTTGAACTTGCAGCTCTTCCTCGTTCAAGGCTCGCCACCTGCCTCTACAGATTTCAGATATATTGCCTGTCCATTTTCAACGTCCATATTTGTGAATAGTGTTGTGTCGCGAAGCTCCCACCTACATGTATTGACGTCGCCCAATAAAATATATGAAAATAATATGGATTTGAAATAATTTTTAACTTCTAGGGTCTTCTAGGGTCTATTAAAGGAGAAGTTTAAGTAGTATATATATTGGAATTGAAATATTAAAATTAAATGTAATATTTAATTTAAATTTAGATGGAGGAGTATGCTCTTAAGATATTAAGAGTTGATTTATTTTTGATTGAAAAATGAGGAAAGGGTCTTGATCTCATTACAAAAAGAACAACATAGAAACAACTCAAGCACTAGAGCTTGAACTGTGCAAATCTACCCTCAATGATTTGTCTTGCAAAACATAGTCTTTCTTAAGAGTACATTTCTTTCTATGCTGCACGACTATCCAAGAAAAAACAAAGACCAATTTTGAATCATTTAAACAAGAAGGGGGAGAAGCTCCTTCAGAATGAATAAGCGAAGGATCGACAAGAACTTGAGGTGAAACAACCAAATTTGAAACCAAAGCAATAAGAGTCGCAGAAGAGACCATCTTGTCCAACATTGGAGTAGCTGGAGCCATAGGGGAGACAACACTTTCACTAGCTGAAATCGTAGTAGAAACAACATTGTCTAGAAACTGAACAACAAAAGCCATTAAGAGTTGATTTGTTAAAATATTAAAAAATATACAAAATTGTGTTTAGTTAGGAGAATAGAATAACTATTTATTTTAATAAAGATTTTTCTTTTTATAATCAATAATTTTATATCACGATGTAAGCTTTGTTTAAGTGGTGGCACTATTTATATTAATTTAGGATAGCTATTATGAATTTAAGTGTTTAATGAATTATGTGAAATCCAAAATCTTTAGGGTTATTATTTTGTAGTTCAATATGAAGGAAAAATTAATAAGGTTGTAAATGTCATGAACAAGATGCATGAATTCTTGTATACAATGATAATTAAGTTAGCAAACATGGATGCGGTGAAAGATTCATATGCAATAGATCTATATTTTTTCTATGTTTGGAGTCATATGCTAAAATTGAAGACCCATTTAGAGACTATTTTGTGTAGGAGATATACCTATTATAAACAATTATGTATCCCACATGGTTTGATTAATAGAAAACCTTATTTTGTGAATTAAACATAGTACTAGAAGTAGAGGTCATATTAGAATAGAGAAGGCATCTACCATGTTGGATGAGAAGTAGTATTGGCTTAACATATGCATATATGTATGCATGTTTGTTGATAAATGTGGAACATACCAAGTAGTAAATGGTGTGGTGTAAAATGCTATATGGTATTGGCCATTGCACATGCCAAAGGATAAACACATATTTTTGTGGTTGTTAATATATTTTTTAACATTGCACATTCCATTCCTTTCCAAGATACTAATGATGCATTAAGTATTGGAAATATGCTATTTAATGAGATAATATAATCATATAGATGGAACAAAGAATTACATAAAATAACTAAACAAGTTCCTTGGACATTTTTGTTGGACTCTATTAATGAAGTTGAGTACATAACTTAATTATGATTTTATATATCATTTGGATATGGGAAAACATATTGATTTGGATACTTGCTCACATATTTGGTAGGATAGAAGCCTACATAATGGGACTCTTTGTTGTTAGAAATAAAATTTGTAATAACCTAATTAATAGACCTATTGATAGGAAATACACTATTCTAAGTAGTGTATGGAACATCACTAAGAGATATCATTAGTTTTTCAAAATTAGTAGGTGATAACTACACACGCACAAAAGTTGAGAATATTAAGGAGGTTTATGTGTTTGAATCAAAAACCAACTTTACGAGAGAAAAGGTACAAGTTGTGGATAGATGAACATCAAATGGAGAGAGCTTAATCAGAAGGGGAGTTGGTCATGGTGCGCTTAAGGAAATAGTGGTTCCAAGGAAGAGAATTTATGTCAAATATTGCATATATTTATAGAACATGTGTATGAGATCAATACACTTAAAGGTTTAGATATCTCTCTAATATTCAACATTTATAATTTGTATTCTTATCTTATGCCAAATAAATGAGACACTACATAATTATAGGGGTACCAAATTGGAGCAAACAAACACCTAAAAAGCAATGAGAAGAAATTGTACAAATATTCATTTCATGTAGTAGAATGAAGATATTAAAGAGAGAAAAAATAATATATTATTCAATGAAGCATAAAGTGCTTGAGGTAGATTCATGTATTTCTATAATTGAAGTAAAAACAAATTGACTACATAAATTAACCTTTCGTGTTGTTCTACTTGTGAGAATTATACTTAAAATATTTTAACATGGAGTATCTAATGCAAGTCATCTAAAAGTTTCAAGATATTCCATCATATACATAGAAAAATATATTAATACACATTGTTAAGAATTCATTTGCTAATTTACAAATTGTGTTTAGTTAGGAAGATAGAATAATTACTTATTTTAATAAAACATTGAATCAAAATAAGGTAGAAATATTCTTTTTATAATCAATAATTTTATATCATGGTGTAAGCTTTGTAAGTGGTCGTGTTATTTATAGTAGCTTAGACTAACTATTAATGAATTTAAATGCTTAATGAATCATGTGTAACACAAAATATTTAGGGTTATTATTTTGTAGTTAAGCATCAAGTTAGAAATATTAGTAAGGTTACAAATGTTATGTTACAAATGCTTTTAAATTTTTTTAATGAATTCTCCTATACAATGATATTAAGCTAGTGGATATGGATATGATGAAAGATTTATAGATGTAGATTTTGTCAATGCTTGGAACCATGTGCTAAAACTAAACGTCCATTTAGTCTATTTAGTATAGAAGGTGTATCTAATATTAAAAAAAAATGCATCCCATATAGTTTAACAATAAAGAACCTTATTTTTTTATTAGATAGTGGTAGACTTAGAGGCATTTTTAACATAAAGAATACATTTTCCATACTAGATGATAAATATTATTGACATATATATATATATATATAGATTTGTTAACCAATGTAGAACATACCAAGTAGTAAAGGGAGTGATGTAAAACTCTATATTATATTGGTCATTGGATATGTCAAAGGGTAAATGCATATTATTGTTATTGTTAATAGAATTTTTAACATTACACATTTCATTCATTTCTAAAAGACAAGTGATGCATTAAAGATGAGAAACGTGTTATTTAGTGAGATAATATTGTGACATGGGTTGCAATAAAGCATTATATTAGATAAAGATGTCCATTTCATAGCCATTTTTGGTGGATTTTATTAAAGAAGTTGAGTACAAAACCTCATTATGATTTCATGAATCATTTAGATATGAAAAAATATATTGAAGTTCTAATTCTTACTCTTGACAACTTGCTCACATATTTGGTAGGATAGAAGCCCACATAATGAGAATCTATGTTGGTAGATTTAAATTTTAATATATTAGTTAATAGACATATTTATAAGAAAGAAACCATTATAAGTAGTGTATTGAACATCACTAAGAAATGCCCTAATTTGTTGAAAGTAGTGTGCCTTGTTGGTTTTGAACCAAAATTATTCTTACCACATACCTATGAACTTTCACAGGATCAATTATTAGTAAGAGGTAAGGATTGGCCAATTAATGAGTAAAAGTGGTAAGAATTATACTCCTACACTTTGGGATCTGTTAAACCCAGGAGGGTGATCCCACAATGTATACTTAGGAATTTATATGACTAATACTCAAATACATGGTCAATAATAGATAATTCTCATAAATTTACTCTACATTGTAGCACATCAAACAAGTTGTCAACTCATTTACTGATATCCTACACTTAGAGCATGATAAGATAAAACTCAATACAAAACCACAATGGTATTCATTTGAAATTTTATAAAATAAAGGTGATTAGTTGATGAATCAACTTAGGAACTGAATTATGAATACTTTGCATGAACCAGTGTCTTATTCCAAGCACAGAGTCAATATCAACCTATGCAACCAAACAACATCTTATCAATAGCAACCTACAATCTCAAGAAACACTGTTTTACATCACTCCCCTATTACATTCATGATTATCACTGCTTACAAATATCCTAGCACCAAATTCTTATGAGTTAACAATCTCATCCAAGCATTTACATTAATTCATTGAACTAATAAGTAGGAATGAAATTAAACATCTATTGAGAAAAAATAGAGACAAAAAAGGAATCCTGGATTACTTTCATTCATAACTCATAAAACAAGTACAAGGAGAGACAATAACCATGAAATTGGTATTACTCTGTATTGTATTTTCTATATTGTTATCAATATTGCATGCATTACAATAACAAACTCTGAACTTAAGACAAAACTCTAAAACATGCTTGATATTCCTTTTACAATTGACAGTGTTGAATGCAAAACAATGAATCCCTACTTTTTGGCCCTGAATTCCTTCTTATAGAAACGAAGGAGCAAAACAAGCCTCGGGCTAGAAAATACACATGTCAATATCCTATTGGACTGCTTATATTAAAGATTCCCCTATTTAGTTGCATTACATTTCCAAGAGGTGGGAAACATATGGGAAAATGAAAGTGGTCTTCATTCGTTGTTGGAGATCTAGTCCAATCTTCAAAAAGGTATCTTCAAACAATTACCTCAAAATTTGTGCCCACACACACAAAGTAAAAGAAGGAAAGCATGAAAAAAATAGAAAAGAAAAGAAAAAAGATATGTCCACATCTATAGCCTTGTCATCAATTCAATTTGAAGAAGATGCACTATATTTCCCATACTTTATCAAAAGCCTAATCTATACTAAATCCAGGCTATGTAGTGCAACTCTCACTTATCCATTATTCTTCATGGTTGCAGACTTCAAAATTTCAAATTACCACACCACCATTTCATATCAGTTCACCACTATTTCCAAGTATCTACCTTTCCATGCTAAGAATTCATCTTCAATGGGCCAATTGAATTTCATGACTTCATCAGCCCTTTCTCTATAAGGTGCATACTTGGTGACAATCTAGTTAGCCTCCTTATCAAATTCTAGTAGGACAATCTCAACATGAGTTAACATATCCATATTTATCTTCAATGTGTCCATATCAAATTTATGACAAATTGACATAGCCTGCTCTGAAATAAATTTATTGGTTTCATTTTTCCACTCTTGTAGAGTTTTGATGCTATCACCATCCCTTAGAATGGATGGAAGAAGGCCATGATGTGATTCATGGAAGGATTTCACCAGCTCTTTTATTTTTTTTCCAATGGTTCAATATTTCCCCTGTATCATTTAATTTTACCTACAAGAACCATAGTAGGTTTAAAATTTTTAGGTGAATTGGCATCTTGTTTAACTCCAATTGACATCAATACCAATTCCTTCTTCGTAGGGATCCAAATTTCCATGAGTGGGATGGCTCTTTCTTTGTCAATGTCAAAATTCCTGATAGCAGCTACCATGGATGAATAACTATAGTGAATACTATTCAACCTGTTATTCACTCTTTTGTTCAAATGTTCTAATACTGTAGTGACAATCTTCCTGTTGCTCTTAAAAATATCTGCATCGTGATTATCACATTTCTCTTTATATTCATTTAGCTACCTAAGAAACTCTTCCCTATTGATATCTTCTTCAACCTGTAGACCTTCTACTGTACTGGGTTCTACTATTGAAATGGGAACAGTTCCCATGTTGTATGACACAATTTCCCATGAAGAACTTACTTCAATAGTAAACTCTGGGTGTACAACTTCTTGTGAAGTGGTGGGGGAGTCAACATCATTTTGCTTATTCTTTTCAGGTTGAAGACTCTGCAACTTATTTTCCAACAATGCTACCTTTGTCTACAACTACATATTATACTACTCAATCCTTCCATATTTGACTAGAAAATCATTGTAATTTGTTCTAAGCTTATCCTTTTCTATAGTCACAGATTCTATAGTGGCCCTTGTAAATTGTGCAACATGAACTAGGATATTTTCTACCTCTATAGTCGATGTTTTTGACACTCTTTTTATTATTAGGTCTCCTTTGTAGTTAGGTTCAGGCTCAACAATATCAATTTTTCCTATGCTTGGGGCTAGAGACCATATAGCCAAGGCTTCCCATTCCTCATTGAAAACAGACCCCTGTAGTGCAAGTGTAACTTCTTCTTCTGTATATCATAGAGAGGCTTGTCACACTTCTTTATTAAGTTGAAAGCTATGGAAGAAGCTAAGTCCCATTCTGGTAGCAACAAAATACCACTATTCCTTACCAATTCTCGACCCTCTTTTGCAGTCATATTTTGGAATCTAGCTCTCATTTCATTTATAACCTTTTTCTAGATGATGGCATCCAAAAATTCTAGATGAAGGCTTCTTTCTACAACCAATTTTTTTACATACTCATTTCTCTTAGCTCTATATGCAAATTCCATAAAAGCTTGAGACTTTATAAATGAGTCATTATCTAAGAATTTTGCACATGCTTCAACCTGCACATCATCTCTTCCATTGAGTCTTGTGAGATCATCTTTACTAAATCTCATACCCAATTGATGTGTCACCCTTACTACTGGTGCAATGGGCACTCCTTGCATTTCCTACTCTGACATCCAAATATCATCATTAGAGCCTTCATCAACATATTCCACTAGACCAGTCACTTCAACCTTTTGTCTTTTCAATGGTGGCTCCCTTGGTGGTAATTCACTCGATGGTGGAGAATCAATGTCCACAATTTCAGGCTACGTTGGCCTTGGAGGAGATGGTGGTGGTACTTGTGGCATAGGAGAAGGAGGCTTATATTCTTCTTGTTGAGAAGGATCTAAATTTGTATCAATTTTCTTTGCCTTACCCTTTCTCCTTACAAAGAACTTTATTCTTGGTTCATTAGGGGCTTGAGATGTAGA
>VDFB02000015.1:291954668-291978266 GCA_007258455.2 Sequoia sempervirens
CCCATAAGAATTTTTTTTTGGGAACATTATTGGGAAGAAGTAGAAAATATGAAGTACCAAAAAGATGGATGCCCCTTTCATCATATTGCAAGAAATGCTCTCTCAAATTTATAGTGGTGTTGGCACCCTTTTTTAAAAATATATTTTATTCGAGACCCGAACCCATTGCTTAAGTGATTTAATATATTTTCTCTATAATTCCTGGTTTGGAATCATAAAAATATAGTATTTTAAATTTAATATATCGTTATAGAAAAAGTATATATAAATTTTGGACTGCATTATAAATGTCCACTTTACCGTTTGACTTAAGGATTTATTTGAGACTCTTTGAATCCTTTTTTAATATGTTTTGACTTAGTTAAGGTTTATGTTAGTATTTATTTTAATATATTTAAAACTAATTGATTTATTTATTTGGTGTGTTAGTATTCTAGTTAAGGGCACCATCATTCAATATGTAAATGAGTATGGCATACATGGTGTCTATTATTCATATCGTTTAATTAATTTGTATTATTCAATTTAATTAATGTTGGATCATTTAATTAGTGTTGGATCATGGTTGTTTTTTACTATCTTTTATTCTCTTTTTATTTCATCTTTGATTTTCTAAATTTTATTGCACCTTTGATTTTTATTTGTTGTGTATATATTTTATGCAAAACTTTGTTGATGTGTGCAATGTGACATTATTATAGTTTTGATGTAAGTCCTAGTAACTATTGTCCCATAGATCTTAATTTAAAATAAATATTCATTGACCTTCTTAAATAGTGCTATGACAGGTTCTAATGTCCTCAACTCTAATCTGGTTTGGAATGATAGAAAGAAAGCTTTGGTTTGACCCTAAATGATAAAAATAGCAAGGAATAAAAATCACTAGTATACCAATTATATTGTTATTGGACTATTAATCAAATGATAATAATCTAATACATTTTAGATCTAATTATCACCTAATTTGATTATTACATGTAAGAACTAAAATTTTAGAACTATTATTTTTATTTAAATACACTATAAAGAAAGATTTATTTTAAATATTATACCAAACAAACTTTAAAGATATATATACATGTGTGTATATATCTACATATATTTACAAACTCATATTCATTTGTCTCTATATTATTTATATACATATGTATTCATATAGATATATAAATTATATATATGTTAAAAAATATAATATGTATATCAATATATTACATAGATATATATGTACATATATGCATTTACATATGTTTCATATACATATATAATATATTTATAATATGTGTATATGATGGAAGATTGCTTAAAACTCTTACATGACTCTTGTAGTAGACACTTCATGCTAAAATATTTTGAACATAATTCTCACAATTTAAGACAATGTGGTTGATTGAAGTATTCAAGTTTCTTACTTCAACTTTAGAAATACATGAATCTACCTCAAGTAGTTTACAATTCTATTGAATAATATATTGTTTTGCTCACTCTTTAATGTCTTCATTCTAATACATGAAACCAATATTTTACAATTTATTCGTATTCATTTTTAAGTATTTCTCTTATGTCAAATGAATGAGACACTACATAATTATATGGGTATATGTATATAGGTATATATCTACATGTATACATACACACACATATATTAATATACATAATTGCATATATCTACATCTATATATATAAATAATGCATGCATATGTATGTAAGAATTTATATATATTGTATACATATATGTACATATATATATATATACATTTATATGTGTTTTATATACATAATATATTTTTCTGTGTATATGATGGAATATCTTGAAACTTTTAGATGACTTGCATTAGATACTCCATGTTAAAATATTTTAAGTATAATTCTCACAAGTAGAACAACACGAAAGGTTAATTTATGTAGTCAATTTGTTTTTACTTCAATTATAGAAATACATGAATCTACCTCAAGCACTTTATGCTTCATTGAATAATATATTATTTTTTCTCTCTTTAATATCTTCATTCTACTACATGAAATGAATATTTGTACAATTTCTTCTCATTGCTTTTTAGGTGTTTGTTTGCTCCAATTTGGTACCCCTATAATTATGTAGTGTCTCATTTATTTGGCATAAGATAAGAATACAAATTATAAATGTTGAATATTAGAGAGATATCTAAACCTTTAAGTGTATTGATCTCATACACATGTTCTATAAATATATGCAATATTTGACATAAATTCTCTTCCTTGGAACCACTATTTCCTTAAGCGCACCATGACCAACTCCCCTTCTGATTAAGCTCTCTCCATTTGATGTTCATCTATCCACAACTTGTACCTTTTCTCTCGTAAAGTTGGTTTTTGATTCAAACACATAAACCTCCTTAATATTCTCAACTTTTGTGCGTGTGTAGTTATCACCTACTAATTTTGAAAAACTAATGATATCTCTTAGTGATGTTCCATACACTACTTAGAATAGTGTATTTCCTATCAATAGGTCTATTAATTAGGTTATTACAAATTTTATTTCTAACAACAAAGAGTCCCATTATGTAGGCTTCTATCCTACCAAATATGTGAGCAAGTATCCAAATCAATATGTTTTCCCATATCCAAATGATATATAAAATCATAATTAAGTTATGTACTCAACTTCATTAATAGAGTCCAACAAAAATGTCCAAGGAACTTGTTTAGTTATTTTATGTAATTCTTTGTTCCATCTATATGATTATATTATCTCATTAAATAGCATATTTCCAATACTTAATGCATCATTAGTATCTTGGAAAGGAATGGAATGTGCAATGTTAAAAAATATATTAACAACCACAAAAATATGTGTTTATCCTTTGGCATGTGCAATGGCCAATACCATATAGCATTTTACACCACACCATTTACTACTTGGTATGTTCCACATTTATCAACAAACATGCATACATATATGCATATGTTAAGCCAATACTACTTCTCATCCAACATGGTAGATGCCTTCTCTATTCTAATATGACCTCTACTTCTAGTACTATGTTTAATTCACAAAATAAGGTTTTCTATTAATCAAACCATGTGGGATACATAATTGTTTATAATAGGTATATCTCCTACACAAAATAGTCTCTAAATGGGTCTTCAATTTTAGCATATGACTCCAAACATAGAAAAAATATAGATCTATTGCATATGAATCTTTCACCGCATCCATGTTTGCTAACTTAATTATCATTGTATACAAGAATTCATGCATCTTGTTCATGACATTTACAACCTTATTAATTTTTCCTTCATATTGAACTACAAAATAATAACCCTAAAGATTTTGGATTTCACATAATTCATTAAACACTTAAATTCATAATAGCTATCCTAAATTAATATAAATAGTGCCACCACTTAAACAAAGCTTACATCGTGATATAAAATTATTGATTATAAAAAGAAAAATCTTTATTAAAATAAATAGTTATTCTATTCTCCTAACTAAACACAATTTTGTATATTTTTTAATATTTTAACAAATCAACTCTTAATGGCTTTTGTTGTTCAGTTTCTAGACAATGTTGTTTCTACTACGATTTCAGCTAGTGAATGTGTTGTCTCCCCTATGGCTCCAGCTACTCCAATGTTGGACAAGATGGTCTCTTCTGCGACTCTTATTGCTTTGGTTTCAAATTTGGTTGTTTCACCTCAAGTTCTTGTCGATCCTTCGCTTATTCATTCTGAAGGAGCTTCTCCCCCTTCTTGTTTAAATGATTCAAAATTGGTCTTTGTTTTTTCTTGGATAGTCGTGCAGCATAGAAAGAAATGTACTCTTAAGAAAGACTATGTTTTGCAAGACAAATCATTGAGGGTAGATTTGCACAGTTCAAGCTCTAGTGCTTGAGTTGTTTCTATGTTGTTCTTTTTGTAATGAGATCAAGACCCTTTCCTCATTTTTCAATCAAAAATAAATCAACTCTTAATATCTTAAGAGCATACTCCTCCATCTAAATTTAAATTAAATATTACATTTAATTTTAATATTTCAATTCCAATATATATACTACTTAAACTTCTCCTTTAATAGACCCTAGAAGACCCTAGAAGTTAAAAATTATTTCAAATCCATATTATTTTCATATATTTTATTGGGCGACGTCAATACATGTAGGTGGGAGCTTCGCGACACAACACTATTCACAAATATGGACGTTGAAAATGGACAGGCAATATATCTGAAATCTGTAGAGGCAGGTGGCGAGCCTTGAACGAGGAAGAGCTGCAAGTTCAACACTTTTGGGCATGGTGGCTCGAAAGAGTTCGGTCATATCCAACTCACCTTCCATGCTCCACTTAAAGTAATGAATGAGGTAAGCCAAAAGACAAACCATATCTTGTATTTTACCGCAGCAGTAAGAGGTCGGTTGGGACAAACCATATCCTGAGTGTTCAAGAACTCCTTTGCCATCGCAGAAAAAGAAACCACAGCAGTGGGAGCAGAACCCAATGGCAGCAACATAATGGGCCCATATGTCTTTCCAAGATTTCGAAGATCATTATGAGGAGTTTCCGATAATAGGCCATGGAAACAGTCCAGGGGGCAATCTCTTGATTCCAAAGGATTTTTTCTTGTAAAATAATATGGCCACACAAAAATAAGAGGCCTTTAAATTGGATACTTCCTTGAAAATAAAAGCTATAGTTTTACACCCTGGGTCTATTGTGGGATTGAGATCACCCTTTAGTGGTTTTCAATCTTCTCTCTTGTATCCAACCAATAACCATCCATTTATTTCTCTTAATTTATAAGACAGGATTTTTCCAACAATATGATGGATTGTAAGGGTCATTTTTGGTCAATGTTTTTATTTGTATATGTGTATTTGAAGGAAGGTATATTACTTGTATAATAAGAGAGATTAACAATGGATAAATTATAAGTACTCGATAGCATGGGATAATAACTTTTCAACTAGTGCAAGTAAGAAAAAAATATCAAATTTATAAAGGCGCCTTCTCTTGTTTGCAAACATGTAATAAATTATCCATGCTAGCTCATTGATATAGGTAGGTTGTCAGATCCTATTCAAATAACAAGTTCCTAATACAAGGGTCCACAAGTTGCATTTGCAAGTTGCAAATTAGAGGGCTGATATAGGTAGCTTTTCAAATCCTATTCAAATAACAAGTTCCTAATACAAAGGTCCACAAGTTGCATTTGCAAGTTGCAAATTAGAGGGCTAAGTCTATGGGAGTAAAATATGGTAGATTTGCAAAGCGCAAATGAAGTGAGAAAACTCATGGACAAAGTGGCATGCAAAGATTGAAATGCAAAATGTGGATTGCAAGTTTTAATTACATGAAAGATATTGGTTGCACCCCAAGTTTCAAATTCCACATTGAAGTAAAGTTTCATAGTGTGAGAAGAAATGACTATTTACAAAGTTTGTAAAATTATTTGAATACATAGTTGTGTTTAAAATTTTGGATCTTGAATAAGTAAGAATGACATGAAGCATGGGTGCTTATAGGTATTTTGCAACTTTGAAAAGAGTTTAGGTCATTCCAATGACAAAGAACAAAGTGGAGTGGAGAGAGAAGTTGTAGCTATAGAGAATTAGAGGATGTTTGATAGTGAATGTAAACTATGGGGCATGGGAACTAATATGCATGTTGCATGTTACAACATATATAAAATGAAATCTATTAAATGAATTATGTGGCTCATCAATTAAAAATAATATATGCACATATGAAAAAGAATTTTTTTTGTATTATATGTGTAAAGACACAACCTAGGCCTACAAAATAAGACTCAAAACTTGCAAAATAGATCATAAGACCCACAAATATGAAAATTTGACACCAAGGCATACTGTCAAGACTAGGACAGAATGATGCATGAAACTCAGCATAATTTTCACTTGGGCCAACTAAAAGAGGTTCTTAATCCAATTATCAATGATAGGATAAACATAGGTCAATAGAAAAAATGAATGCACGAGAATACAAATTTAGGTGATAGGCCAATAGGTCCATTCAAGATACTTATAATTAATTCACTATATTAGTGTAAATTTTCAAATATGTAAGGTGTGGATCCGTTCTAAATTATTGAATGAACTACATACCATAGAGTTCATAATGCACATACACCACCTATACAATATCTTTTATAATAAATTTGTTTCACTTTAAGGAATTCTATTTTTAAATATTCCAATATGTACTTTTAAAAATGATATATAAAATCTATTAATTTGTCAACTTTTTACTCCTATTTATATAATGGATTAGTAATGTATTATCAATATAAATTATTTCAAAAAATGACTTATTTATTTTATCAAATTTATTAAAATTTATGTTTAAAATTTGATTGAATTATTAAATATTATAGAAATAAAAAATTCATTAGCCAATTATTATTGAAATTTTCTTTTTACTAAAAGATCAATTCCACTACTAAGAAAGAAGGTAAAATTCAATGGGCCCTTGGTCTACTGGTGAAGTTGAAAGGTTCTAAATGAGCCCACCAAGGATCAAGTCTTGTTGAGTGCAAAGGCTCCGACACCGAAAAAGGGATGAGGCCAGGATCATGCCCTGGGTGAATTTGGCGAAATGGATACCCCTCAATCCTTGGCTCTTAGCCGAAGAGGTTCAACCCAAGAAGGCTCATGCTCCCATATTGGGTAGCAAAAATGAATTTGTGGATGACCTCCATCGAAAAAAAAAAAGGTAAAAAAATCAATTATTTTATATACATTAATGGAGTTGGTTTTCTTATCACAATCACTTTCATTATTAATAAGAAATAATTCTTATCATGTGTAATCCCTTTCATCTTTAATAATAAATAGTTTATTTTCTTTTCATTATGTAAAATTTAATATGAATTATGATTTCCCACATAAATATACATTAAAACTGTTAACATGTCATGAGAGCAAAAGTCAAAGTTTGACAATATTCCAATATCGTGAGAGTAAACACATAATCTAAAGAGTATCACATAATCTAAAGAGTAACAATAACAATAAAAAACACATCTCAAATTATAAAATTAAATTATATATGAACAATTTCAATAAACATTTTCTAACACACAATTCTATAATTTCATTCATCTAAATAACCACTAACCTCCACTCCAAATACAGTATAAATTATCAAATAACTTATTCCAAATCCTTAACTTTAACTATTTTTTAATTACTTTCCCCACATGTGGGACAAAAATATAAAAAACATGAAATATATATCAAACACGTGTAATATTCTTCTACTTATTCGCACGTGGGAGCTTAGACATATAACACGATTCACAAACGTGGACATGTTGGAATGGGACGGGGAATATAACTGAAATCACTAGAGGCAGGTGGCGAGCCTAAAACGAGGAACAGACACAAGTTCAGCACTTCTGGGCATGGACGTTCCACCCAGTTCGGTCATATCCAAATCCCCTTCCACACGCCATTCAAAGCAGTGAAGCAGCTGAGCCAAAAGAAGGTTCAAGTTAACAATGGCCATGTTCACCCCCGGGCATCCTCTTCGTCCTGCCCCGAACGGCACCATATCGAACCAGTCTTTGCCCCTCACAAGATCAACATCTTTACCCATAAACCTCTCCGGCCTGAAAACCAAAGGATCGTCCCACACCGATGGGTCTCTTCCAATAGCCCATGCATTGACGATGAGCCTGCTTCTCTCAGGAATGAAGTATCCCCCAACGGTACAATCTTGTGTGGATTCGTGTGGAATCAGCAAGGGTACGACGGGGTATAACCTCAGAGTCTCCTTTACCACACACTGCACGTACTCCATGCTTGCTACATCGTCCTCACACACTGTCCTTTCTCTTCCTACTACCGATTCGATTTCCTCCTGCATTTTCTTCGCCACATTAGGGTTTTTAATCACCGAACTCATCACCCAACCTAACGTAGTAGACGTCGATTCAACTCCAGCCACAAACATATCCTGAAAATATCATACATCCTTGTTAGATCAATTAAAAAAAACTATTACCAATTAAAATTTGAAAGTTAATATATACGTACAAAAACAATGGCTCTGATGTTTTCTTCTGTGATTTCCCTTCCATCGAGGCTCTCCATTTCCAAGAGCACGTCAATGATGTCCTTCGTAGCAGGCTGCTGCTCCTGCTTCTCCTGCAACTTCCCCTTGCGCTGCTGGTGTTCTTCTATTATCTTTTTTATCAATTTGTCCATAGAACTGTGTACCTTTTTCATGCGTCGCTTCACTCCTTGCATGTCTAACCAGTCTAAGTAAGAAATGAAGTCCCCGACATTGACAGCTCCTGCTGTAGCTGACACCTCTGATGCCATCTTCTTTATCTCTTCGGCATGACCACCCATTTGAGCATCACCATGAAAAGAAATTTTGGTACCAGAAAGGATTCGCCACATGACTGCTAACGCATACGATGAAAATATGTTGGTGAGATTAACAGGCTCCCTTCCCTGCCCAGACATCTCCCACACTGAACGAACAAGGAGATGCGCCTCTTCCTCTCGTACCCATCTGAGGGACTCGATCCTTTTGCTATTCAGCAATCCTACCACGCACAGTTTCCTCATGTGTCTCCAATAAGGCCCGTAAGGAGACAACACCACACCCTGGAAATTATATCCAATGTATTTTCCCGCAGCACTTGGAGGTCGGCTGGCAAAAGCCATATCGTGGGTTTTCAAGAACTCCTTCGCCATAGCAGAAGAAGAAACCACAACAGTGGGAACAGAACCCAATTTCAACATCATAATGGGCCCATATTTCTTACCAAGTTCATGAAGATCACGATGAGGAAGCCTTTTCAGCTGGTTCAGATTTCCGATAATGGGCCATGCAAACGGTCCAGGGGGCAATCTCGATCTCGATGTATTTTGGCTTCGCACACTAAATCTATACAAAACCCACAAGAAAACTATGAGTGCACATAACGTAGGCGTTGATGGAACATAAGCACTGCTTTTTATAATGTTTGGCGCATGCAAAGATGCAGGAAACTCAGAAAAAGAAACCATATTGAACAAAGATGCAGAAAACAATTTCTCTATCTCAAATTTATAGAGGCGTTGGCACCTTTTTTAATTTTCTATTTTCTCTTTTACCCTAATTAATTTAGGGTGACACGTGCAAACTGTATCAATCCTAAGAAGAAAAAAAAAATTGTGGGATCCGTATTGGAAGTATTGGAAATATTTGACCAATTTAAGGTAAAAATTACACTCTAAGAAAATATATTTATAAAATATATATTTTAGTTGTCCCACCAGCAACACATTTTCTTACGTCGATTCAATATTATTTATTTCTATAATTTTTACTTTAATTATTCTATAAACTAGCAATTTCATCTTGGTGTGCAATGGGTACGCCAAAAAGTATGGAAGGAAAATTAGGAAAAATTTTGGTCTATTTTTTGCATACATTTGCATAGTACGTCAGAGCAATTGGTAGGCCATTTAGAAAATGATGTTTGTGCAACAAAAGTCTCAATGGAGAAGTGAAAGCTTTAAATAAAGTATGCATCCACTTACAAGGATCTAGACATGACTAAAACAAAACCTTTGAATCAAGAAGATAATCAGGCTTCATTACCAAGAGAGTCATGTTATAGGGAGAGAGAAGGGGAGATAGAGGAGGGAAGAGTGTGAGAGAGAGGGAGGTAAGGAGATGGAGATGGAGATGGAGAAGGAGAAGGAGAGGGAGATGGAGATGGAGATGGAGAAGGAGAAGGAGAGGGGTATGGAGAGAAGGAAAAGGAGAGATAAAGAGAGAGATGAGAGAGGGATATCTATAGATATGGAAGAGATACATATATAGAGAGGGAGAGAGAGGGAGAGAATGAGAGAGGGAGAGATAGAAAGATAAATATAGAGATATGAAGTGATATATAGAGAGAAGTAGAGAGAGGGAGACATATTAGGGTAGAGAGAGATGGAGAGATAATGATATATATATATATAGAAAGAGAGAGAGATGGAAGAAGAAATATGGAGAGATAGAGATAGAGAGGCAAAGAGATATAGATATAGAGGTCTACAAAGAAGAAAAGGGGGATAGAGATGGATAGATAGAGGAAAACATGTTTAGAGATAGAGGAGAGAAAGGTAGATAGAGGTAGATATGAAAATAGAGCGAGAGAGAAAGGAGATAAATAAATAGAGAGATAAAGAGGTAGAGGGAGAGATAAAGATAGAGATAGGGAGATAGAGAGGGGGAGGTAGATATGAAGAGAGAGAGAGAGAGAGAGAGAGAGGGGGAGAGAGAGAGAGAGAGAGAGAGAGAGAGAGAGAGAGAGAGAGAAGGGAAATGAGAAGAGGAAGATGAGAAATATAGAATAGAAAGGAGGAAGAGAGATATGTGGGAAGGAGGGGGGGGGGGATAGGGAGAGAGGATTAGGGAGGAGATGGGAAGAGTAGAGCACAAAGTAGAGACCTGAAGAGGGTGATAGGAGAGAGGGAGAGAGTGGAAGAGATAGGAAAGGGATAGAAGGGGAGATATGGGAAGATGGAATGAAGGAAGAGTAAGAGATAAAGAGATGATAGAGACAAGTAATAGAGAGGGATAGAGATGAGGAGAAGGGAGAGATAAAGATAGAGATAGTGAGGAGAAATAGGAATTATTGTGTGATGAGAGATAGACATAGAGATAGGAAACAAAGTGCATGTGTGAATGAGTGAGAGAGATATGGAGATAGAGAGGGAGAGGGAAAGATATATAAATAGATAGAGAGGAAGGGAGAGAGAAGGAAGAAATAGAGGGAGGATAGAGAAGTAGAGATATATAGAAAGAGGGATTGATAAGGAGAGAGGGGTGGAGTGGGAGAGATAGGGATAGAAAGAGGGAGAGATAAAGAGATACATATATTGGGAAAGATAGGGGAAGAGAGAGATGCAGGAAGAGGTAGGGAGATAGAGACAGGGGAGAGAAATAGAGATAAAGATTGAGATGGAGATATGTATTAATATATAGAGAGGGAGAGGGATAGATTCTAGAAGGAGAAATAGAGATATCTAAAGAGGGAGAGACAAAGAGAGAGAGTGAGAGAGATTGAGGGATAGAAAAATGGAGATAGGAAGTGATATATAGAGAGATATATAGAGGGAGATAAAGAGGGAGAGAGGGAGGGAGGAGAGATGGGGAGACAAATAGGGATAGAAAAAGAGAGTAAGGGAGAGAGAGATAGGGAGAGGATAAGAGAGAGAGAGGAAAAGAGATAAAGATAGAAGGGAAGACAAATATAGAAAAAAATAGGGGAGAGAGGAAGAGAGATTGAGAGATAATGAGAAACATAGAGATAGAGAGGGAGATAAAGATATAAAGAGTCTCTCTCTTTTTGTTCCCATCTCTTTGTATATATCTCCCCATCTCTAGCTCTATATATATCTGTAGTATCATAAATTGCATCCTATGCAATTTTGCATTATGTGTGCCTTCCCCTTTAGATAAACTAAGATAATTATGCTCCTGTTCAATCTAAACCATATTTCGCCACCTGGCATCCCCAGTTCCTCGACTATTGAGTCTAATTTTCTCATAGACAGGTGTATGCTGCAGAGAAATCTATGACCCACATTCGTGTACCACAAAAATCCATGACTAAGTTGGCCATTAGGGCATTATAGCTACTGTGTTTTGGCAGTGTAATGCCTCTACCAACCTACAACCTCATCGAGAATCTCTCAAGTAGGCTATTTAGACCAAAAAAGTTCATTTTTTTAAGGATTCAATTCATTCAATCTAGTTCTTTGGGAAACACACAAAAATTTTGAAAGAAAAAAACTAAAATTTACTATAAAAAGTTTGATGTCCCATGCAACTTAATTTTTTAGCATTTTATCAGCAGCTAAATTATAGTGTTAATTTATTAAAACTAGTTTAAAATATTTTTTTAATTTTTTTTTTTAAATCCAAACATAAAATATACTAAAAAATACATATTTTACTAGTTTACATCATTTCAAAATTTAAAATATATATACCACTTTTTAGTGATTCAAGTTTAAAAGTTGGATCAATGTTGGTCATTTCCTTTATAATGTGTGACACAACTTTGTGCTTTTACCCAGGGAAATTGCTTGAAATTATAGTCAAGGGAATCAAATTATGTAATTCATCATATCCAAGAGCTTAAATTGTGTGTACCATATCAAATAATAATCAGGAAAATGATTATCTATATTTGGATGTCTCCATAGGAAATCGTAATATTTTAGGAGATCTAGTGAGTGTTTCATAGTCTCTCTCTTGCCACACTTGCTAGAATGATGTATAGAGGAGTTGGTTAATGTGAGAATATTATAGATCATTACAAGGGATTATCTAGTGATCACTCTTTATGGCATGTAGGGGGTTTTTGATTTGAAATGGATGGCTAAAGAATGTCTATCTGTAGGATTTATTTACCTTTTAGTTTGTATATACATACAAATATAGCTATATGGTTGTTTTACTAGTGTGTTATTTCTTCTTGCAAGACCTAACTCTATTTATTGAATGGATAAGATGTTGGTCCAAGAGTGTCAAGAATGAAAACTTGTTGATCAAATTATAAACTTCTTTCTTAGATGTCCCCAATAGTGTAGGAGTAGTATCTATTTCACATGCTTTGAAGACTTAATAATATAAATCATGTCTATTAGAAGAAAAGGATGGGTTTTATCACAACTATTACTTATCCAATAGAAAATTTATTCAATAATTAAGAGTTATAGACAATTTTGTAAAATAATATGGCCACACCAAAATAAGAAGCCTTTAAATTAGATACTTCCTTGAAAATAAAATCTATAGTTTTACACCCTAGGTATACTATGGGATTGAGATCCCCCTTTCATGGTTTTCAAATTTATCTCTTGTATCCAACCAATAACCAACCCTATATCTATTTATTTCTCTCAATGCATACCACATAGGACTTTTCTGTGTTACCTCGTTTATGCTTATGCTTTATGTTGATACTTTTTCATACTGTTAGACCTATGATGTTTGTTGGATACTTTGATCGCTGGTTTTGAGCGATGGTGGATTATTTTGTGACATGATGATACTTTGTGTGATGATTATTGTTTCAGACATGATTTGATTTAGTGTAGATGTTTACTTTTAGTTGTTTATGGATATGTGCATGCTTATGATGGACTAACAGCATGTATTGAGTCAGTTTTCTGTGAGTGTATTTGGTGTGGAGAACAGAATCGCATCACTCACTTGCGAGTGCCCTGCGATATCTGTGATTTTCTCCACACGGTGTGTTTGTTTAATGCTATATATATATACATGTATATGCGTTATTTGTTGGTTGTAAGTTTGCGGTACATGAAGCCAGAGCTCCACACCATGTCAGTGCGGGGCGATATCAAGACTCATGAAATGTTGAGCAGGAGATAGTTAGGTTTATCTGGTCGGAGTCTTTAACCTTGGTTTTAGTACATTGTCGAGTTTCGGTTTTAGGTCATAGGTTTTGTCTTGTATTTTACATTTGGTTAAAGCGTTTGAAAAAGGTAAATATTGGTTAATTTTAATGTTAGTTATTGTTTTAATTATTTTATTTAATTAAAATTTAAATATGATTGAAATTTACTTACTTGATAATTTAATACATTAATTGGCTTATTTAGTTAAATAGTTGGTGTAAAAAGATTTAACTATTTTAATTAAATAAATTAATTAATTAAGTTAAAATATTAAGTGTATGTAAATTATATTATATTCAAAAATTAAAAATAATAGAATATGCATGTGAATTAGAAAATAAAATAAAATGCATGTGAATTTAAATTGTGATTGGAAATTGATTTTTAGTATTTTAAAATAAAATAAATAAATTATTTGCATGCAATTGGAAAATTGAGATTTTCAAATTTTAAATTTAATAAAATTGAAATATCATGCAATTTTTGAATAGCAAAATTAGAAAGTGCGAAGATATTTGCAACTTCTCGACAAGTGTGCCAGTGCTTTTATGAGGTTGTTAAAAATTTGTTACGGGGAGGTTATTGTGGATCTTGGGAAAATTGACAGAGGCTATTCAATTTCCTCACGGGGAAATTATCAGAGCACTTGAAAATATCCTCTTACTGTAATAAAAAATTATAATTTTTCTTAGAAGTTGTTATCTCTCTGTGATTTGGGGTTGTTATTTCTTGTGGAAGATCCTTCAAAGGATCTTGGTGGTTGGTTATTTTGGAATTGGCTTTGCGGGAAGGAATTGGAACCTACAGGCAAGAGAAGCTACAAGGGTTTCTTCAACAGTTAGCAAAGGAATTCAGGTATTTTCCTGTAGATTTTAATTTGTGAATTTTGAAAGGGAAAGCTTCAGAAAAAGGAAATTATGTTTTGTTGTGTGAATTTTTGAAGGCTTCAGGAAAGCTTCTTATTTTTTTTTTTAAATATTCTTTGATGAAAGTATTTTAAAATTTATAAAGGGAAATTTTATTTGTTATAGAAAAATTAGAAAATATCTGATATATATATATATATATATTGAGTTTGAATAAAAATTATGTGCAAGTATTCTGACAAAAACCTGAAAAGATATTTGATAATATTTCCAATTTTTCTAGTAGTAATTTGTAATTTATTTCTTGAATCTCTCAGAAAATTTCTTTTCCAGAAAAAAAATCTGAACAACTGTATATATATATATATATATATACAAATATGTATTTATACATAGCTGTGAATAAATTAAATGTGAGAAAATTCTTTTTATTTAAAATCGCCGTACGGATTAAATCCGCAGGCTTGAAGGTATTAAATTTGTTGCTATCAAATTTTTTTGTTTTTATTTTAAAATATATATGAAATCGCTTGAATGTTGCTGTGAAAGCAACGGTGGAGGGTTACCCCCTCCCAGCCGCCGCTCCCATGGAGAGGCACGGCCGCTGTGAGGGCAGCGCCCTCCACAAATGTGTGGAGGTAGCGTTGCCTCACAGGCAGCACGTCCTCTCATGGGCGACTGCCATGCGCAGGGCTAAAACAAAAGTTTAAGTTTATTTTATTTGTTTTGTTTATTAATATATATAATAAATCCGAAATACTTTATTTCAAATTTTTGCATGTAAGATATATATTATATATATTTATTATATTATTTATATATGATTAAATATATATTTAATATAATATATATATATATATATATATATATATTTATATATAGATAATTAAATTATTTTTGTATTAAATTAAGTGTTAAAAAGAATTTGAGATTAAGTGATTAAAAATATGATTTTGTTTTTGTTATTTTAAATAAGGTTTGCATAAATAGAATTGGAATTGTGAAAATAAAATAAAAAACTCATTGTGATTTTGAGGAAATTTTAAGAGTAAATTAAATGAAGTGAATATCATCTTTGTTATTAAATTAGTTTTTTTTTTTTTATATATATATAGATTCTTATTATGTTGATAACAAAACCGATGCAAAATGGATTTAGTATATCCAAATGGTAGAAGAATATTTCCATTAGTTTTAAATTGTTTTATTTCTATTGTGATTGGGTAGAATGGGAAAGTCTTAATCAAGCAAGTCTTCCAAAATAAATTGAGTCAAATGGGGGTATTATTGTTTTTCAAAGTATTTCTTATTGACTTGGGTTTGTGCAAGAATTAAAAATGGTGTTTGATACTGTTATGATTTGTTTATCATTGTGAGATGTAAATTGAGCATATGGTAAACCCTAGTCATGAAAACCTAGATGTCCATGTTATGTTTAGGGGAGTGGCTGTTTGTAAGGGCCGACACACAAAGTGGTGTCAGGGTAACTTACAAATAGTTAACTAAGTCAGCGATAATTAAATGACACAGTAGTTAGATTTAAAATCCATTAACAAGATGTGCATGCCTCGCTTATGACTCTTGAGCTTCTTTAGTCATGAGTATAAATTGAGAAGGCCTAGAATGGCAAATCAGTGTCTCGTTTTCCTTAAGAGACATTTGATTCTGCAACAGTATGCAATAGGGGCCGGGTTTCGTAAGAGGTTACCAGGGTAACCCAAGGATTGGGGGCCGGAACCTAGGAAGAAACACCAGGGTAACCTATGCATCGTTGTGATGACACTCCACCTAAAATAACAGTCAACCTTGAATTTTTGTGTTTCAATCAGTTGTCAAAATCTGGAAGCAATGTAACCAATAGAATTGTTTGTACTAGTGTCTAGGGTTAGTAGATTAGGTCTAGGTAACCTTATTACTATCTCCTAGCACGGGGGGTGGACCTACGGGTACCACATGGTTGGGTGGAACGTGCACCTTACTCCGTTGGGTCCCCAGTTGATTGTAGCATTGAGAGCTTCATGGATGGAGAGCTCGCATATGGATTTCTTCTATATTTTCATCATTGTATATTGTAAACATGTATTTGAAAACATCCCTCAATTGTATAAGAGGTGATCAATGTAATTGTAAAAGTATTTTTTATTTGAACTACCTCATCAGATGGATGAGTATTGTAATATCATATCAATGCAATGTAAGGAAACATGTTGTACTTTATTATATCTTGAATGGAAAATTTATTATTATGCAATGTTTATCTTTATGTTATGATTTTATTATGTGCAATGTGAAATACTTAAGTCGCTTATGGAAAAACTCAAAGTAGTGTAACGTCGTTTAACTTAAGAATGTATGCAATTAATTAACATAATATTAATACTTTAAAAAAAAAAATTATTACACCTATATAACACAATTGCAACGTTCTTAGGTTATTAAAGACAAGGCATTATTTCCAACAACATGATGGGTTGTAAGGGCCATTTGTGGTCAATGTTTTTATTTGTATTTACATATTTAAAGGAAGGTAAATTACTTGGATAATAAAAGAGATTCACAATGGATCAATTATAAGTACTTGAGAGCATGGGATAATAACTTCTCAAATAGTGCAAGTAAGAAAATAAATATCAAGTTTATATAGGAACCCTCCCTTGCAATCATGTAATAAATCATCCATACTAGTTCATTAATAGAGTTAGGTTGTCAAATCCTATATTTAAATAATAAGTTCTTAATATAAGGGTCCATAAGTTTCATTTACAAGTTGTGAATTAGAGAGATAAGTTTATGGGAGTATATATGGTAGATTTGCACAGGCACAAACAAAGTGAGAAAACTCATGGAAAAAGTGGCATGCAAAGATTGAAATACAGTATATGGATAGCAGGTTGCAATTGCATAAAATATATTTGTTGCACCCCAAGTTTCAAATTCCACATTGAAGTAATTTTTCATGGTGTGAGAAGAAATGACTATTTACAAAGTTTTTAAAATTATTTGAATACATAGTTGTGTTTAAAATTTTGGATCTTGAACAAGTAAGACTGACATGAAGCATGGGTGCTTATAGGTATTTCACAACTTTGCAAATATTTTAGGCGATTCCAATGACAAAGAACAAAGTGAAGTGGAGAGAGAAGTGGTATATACACATAATTAGAGGAATTTTGATAGTGAAGGTGATATGGAAAAAAGTAAAATAATAAGCAGAAAATAGAGATTCAATTCTACAAATGAGACAATAATCTCTATAGTCAGAGAACAAATTCAAACAACAACACTATTCTCTACAATTAAAAGTTGCAAACTTGTATTTCCAATATGCTCACAGAAGGAGGAAAATACATTATTATATAGGTATTATGTATGCCAAAATTAAAGATTTGGAATATCATCCAAATCTTCACATGAAGTGTAAATGATAACAAAATAACAATTTACTAACTTATGCTAACTTCCTAATAATTTTCTAATTTATGCTAACTTCCTAACAATTAGAAAACTAACATTTTCTTTTAACATTTTATTGTTTCACATTTACATAGGATAAAAACTGATAAAAATAATACTATATGCTAATAACTTATATATATCCTATGTATACCCTATGAATCCTCAACATTCCTCCCAACAATAACAGCATTGGACTCTAGTGCTTTCAAAAGAGAAGGAAAATCCTAAGATAGCTGATGGTGAGAGATCCAACAGGCCTAATGTGAAAGCTAACCTTGTTTTCCAACAAGGTAGGAAGTGGTGGAACCATATCGTGTCTGACGAGTCTTTGTATCAAAAAATCTATTAGAATCAAGAAAAAGCTGAATATTAGGAACAAAATCTGCAAGATGGCTAACAAGAGGCTCAGTTTCTAGTGTTGACTCATGGTAGTGTTTGAGAAGATCACCATTGACAACATCATGGATGCCCAACTGAGTGGGAAGATCAAGCCAAAAAGCATTATCAGAGATCTTCTGAAGAATGGTGTAAGGCCCATAATGGAGTGGCTTGACCTTGTACTATGTGATTTCTCTTGGAAATGACTTTTGTCCAAGTATAACCAAACTTTATCCCCAACTTGAAAAGTATGAGGGACACAATGATGATCCATAAGTTGTTTTTTCTTTTCTTGAGTCTTCTAAAGAATCTTAACTAATTTGGACTAAATATTTTGCAAAACTTGAATGAAGGCTTGGGCCTTATCTTGCTCTTTCTAAATATGCATAGTGGTTGGAGATGGTAAAGATAAGGGCAACGCATATGGAGCCAAAGGCTAAAAATCAAGAAATTCCACAAAAGGTGAGTGACATGTAGATGAGTGAACTTCCTGGTTGTATGCATGCTCTATGTGGGTTAGGCTCAAATTCCACAGTTTGGTAGGAGAAATGTGGTGATAAATCCTCAAACTTTGCAGTATAAGAGTTTTGTTCACAACTTTAGTCTGACCATCTAACTGAGGATGAAAAGTAGTGGAGAAGTTAAGGAAAACTCCCAAAATCTTCCACAATGATCACCAAAAATGGCCCACAAAATGTGAGTCACAATCATAAACAATGCTAGTTAGTAAACCAAAAGATCTCCAAACAAAGTCAAAGAAGAGTTGTGCTAAGTTGTGCAGAACTTGTCTTTCGGCATGGGATGAACTTACCCATGTTTCTGAATTGATCAACAACAAAAAAAACACAAGCATGGTGATGAACGGTCAATGGAAAGCCACTAACCAAAACTATGAAAATGCTCTCCCAAGGATGTGAAGGAATAGGAAAAGGAATACTTAAGCCCATTTTTATGTTGATTGGTTTGGAGCGGCAAAAAACTGCACATTGCTTGAGGAAATGTAGAACATCTCACTGCATATTAGGCCAATAGAAGAATGGTTGTAAATGATGAAGTGTTTTTTTTTTTCCAAAATGACCACCATAAAGAACTTAGAATGTGCCTCTAAGTTGAGAAGTGAAGTTTGATGATCTCGAGGTACACAAATTTTATCTAACTTGTAGAGCAACCCTTCCTTGATATGAAAATCTTGAAAAGGTGTCAAATTTAAATTTGACACCTTTTGAAGACTTGTGTAGGCAACACCAAAATTAGGATCTTGAGCATACTAAGAAGACCATGTCTGAAATCCGAAATAAGAAGTGGACGCAATAGTTAAAACATGTGTTGTAGGAGGATGGCTTAAAAAAATCTGCAACATTGTTGGTGTTCCCCTTCTTATACTTGATTACCAAGTGAAACTATTGTATATATGAAGCCCACTTCATATGTCAAGCTTCTTTAATTTTGTTCTAAGACTGAAGAAACTATAGAGGCAAGTGATCAATGTGAACAACTTTTTCTTTCCCCAAAATATAATGTCTCCAATACTTGATGGCTTGGACCAATGCATATAATTATTTATCATATGTGGAGTAGTTCCTTTTAGCAGTAGAAAATTTTTCCTGAATGATAGGCCACGGGATGACCATTTTGCTTCAAAACAGCTCCAAGTGCATATTGTGAAGCATTTGTCTCAATCTCAAAAGGTTGTGAGATATCTAGTAGAACAAGAACAAGTGTAGAACATAATTTTTATTTCTTGATGTAGTGAAAGCATGTGTGTGAATTTATGTCCACTTGAATGCAACATTGGTCTTTGTCAATTGGTGCAAATGTGCAGCAATGTCTAAGTAATGTAGGATGAACTTGTCGTAGAAGTTGGCAAGACCAAGAAAAATCCTCAATTCAGTGAGATTTGAAGGAGTAGGCCACTTGAGAAGAACATCCACTTTTGTAGTATCTACTTGAATGCCAGATGCATCAATGACAAACCCAAGATAGGAGATGGATGTCTAACCAAAAGAACACTTGGGAAAGTTGGCATACAAATTGTTTTGTTGTTCAGTGTATGAAGAACATGTTCTAAATGTTGAAGATGGACTTTCCAAGTATGAGAAAAGACAAGAATATCATCTAAGTAGATGATAACAAATTTTTTCAAACAATCACAAAAAACCTCATGCATTAATCTCATGAAAGTGGCAGGAGCATTAGTGAGACAAAATGGCATCACAAACCACTCAAAAAGACCCATTTTAGTCTTGTAAGTTGTCTTCCATGTGTCAACTGCTTGAACTCTCACCTGATGATACCCACTTTTTAGATCAATCTTGGAGAAAAATTTGGCACCTTGAAGTTGATCCAAAAGGTCATCAATGCATGGAAGTGGATATCAATTTTTGATGGTGATCTTATTTAACACCCAAAAATCAATACAAAGATGCTAAGTTCCATCCTTCTTGAGCACAAGCAAGATTGGTGAAGCACAAGGGGATGTACTTACTTTAATGAAACCTTTGGATGATAAATCTTGAACTTGTCTTTTTATCTCATCACTTTGAAGAATTGATTATCGATACAATGGAGCATTAGGAAGAGATGCAGCAGGGACCATGTCATTAGTGCGATTGATTTCTCCTTCTAGGGGAAGTGTCTTAGGCTCTTGAAACACATGTGAATATTATTGTAACAATTTTTTAAGGGTAGCATGTGGCTTAGACATGATGACTTTTGCTTTAGATTTATCAAATTGTGGCCTTATAAAAATTAGTGCAACCTCTTATGCCTAACTGATAGCTTTGTGTGCATGTTTGCAACTAAGTACTAGATTTGTGGTGCTCTTAGTACATTTTATTAAGTATTCCTTATTATCTTGTTGCAATGTATATGTATTTTTAAAGGAATCATAATGAGTTTTCCTATCATATTGATAGGGTTTTCCTAGCAACAAACCACAACAGTCCATGGTGGTCACATCACAACTGACCTTATCAATGAATTTGGGACCAAATGCAAAAGACACAGTTCATGTGTGTGTGATTTGAGAGGATGAACCATTATCCTTCCATCCAAGTGAATATGGATGAGGATGTGGATCCATTAGCAAATGAATTTTGTCAACAATGGACTTTGCAATCAATTTTTTTTGTGAGCCATTGTCGATGATACAATCCACAAAAAAATCATGTGTTCGGTGAGCATGAGTGACAAACAAATTGTCACGTCCCCCTGAAGTAGAATGATGGTTCATCAAGGTGACTTTATTAATTCTACCTTTCAACTCATCATATGTCCTATCATCACCAAAATTCTTGATGGGAACATTTTTTTTTCCTCATCATGAGACTGTACAATTAGATTCTTCTTATTCAACTTAAAACATTCAAATTTTTTATGTTCCTTCTTTTTACAATTACAAAATTTAGATTTCTTAGTATTAGAAGGAGAAAAAGAAGTGGATGGAGAAGAATTTTTCTCTTTGGAAAAATTTTGTTGTGTTCGAGAACTTGAAGCCTTTAGAGGACCTATAGAAAATGAAGTTTGAGATGCACGAGATTGGACATCAAGCTTTTCTTCTACCAGTTGTGCTTGGTTTAATCCAACATCAAGTGTTTCTAGGGTAGTATATTTCAACTCCCTAAACAAATTTTCTTGTAATCCACTCTTGAACTTTAATATTAGAGAAACACTTGGATCTTACACATGGAGTATCCTTCGTTGATTGAATTGGTAGATATAATCCTACACTGATATTTTTCATCCTTGTTGCAAGTGAAGCCACTTGATGTGTGAATCTTGCTCATAGTTGGAAGGATATAATGTATCATTTAAGTTTGTGACAAGTTGATTCCATGTGGCGATAGGCACCTAAGCATATTGTCGCTCAATGACCAAAACCTTAGCAACACCAGAGAGCTTAAACTTTGCAAAAGGAACTTTGTCATCATCAGCAATCTCATTGTACGTGAACCATGTCTCCATGTCAAGAATCCAAGTGTAGAGTACATTAAGATCTCAAGATTTGTCATAGATCTTGACTTCACATTTGGCTAGAGGTCAACGGCTTTCAAGACCAAGTAGTTGTTGAACTGCAATATCATTGACTTTATGAGTCAATGTGGTTATCACACCAACAAGTTCAACAACTTTCTTGGCCAAATTAGTAGCCATATTATTGTGAGTTAGAGCCAGTGAAATATCTTACACCTCCCAACAATAAAAATGAGCAAACACTATGTACCAACACTCTAACAGACTTAGATAAAAATAATTAAATTGAAAAATCTATGTGTTCTGGAACAAACCCAATTTAAAAGGATGTTTGAGACTCCATTAGACACAATGTGACAAATTTTCAAGATCAAATGCCTCACGGTTTGCAAGATATGGAATTAATACTCTCTCAGATAAATTTAAGATAAATACTTTGAAAACATTTGAGAGAACTCAACAAAATAAACTTTTATAAAAAAAGGGGAGATTCAATATCATATCTTTTAAAGAAAACCCATGCTAAAAGAACAAAACAATGTTTTTTCACTCAAAACCACATTTTTTCACTCAAAACCACTAATAAAAACCGCACGTTTGCCTTTGAATTCAGCAGTTGTAGCAGCAATATTAAAGTTGTGATAACTTTCTCAAATCTAATCCAAATTCAAAATTGTTAAGTGTTCTAGAAAGGTGAGAGTGCAATCTTCAAAACCAATATATTCTTTTACAAAATATTTTTTTTGTAAGAAGTTGCTTATCAAACAATAGATGGGTTTCTAAAAATAATTGACAAAAATATTCATAAAAATAAATGAAGTTTTTTCAAGAAAACACTTCAACTTGTATTTTTATGAAAAATTCTACAAAGAGCTTAAAAAATCAGTGATCTACAAAATAAAAATTAAATAAAATTGATTGAAAAGATTAACCCATGGATCAAAGAATGCTTTGTTACCAACTAATATGGAAACAAGTAAAATAATAAGCAACAAACAGAGATTCAATTCCACAAATGAGACAATAATCTCTACAATTGTCAGAGAACAAATTCAAATAATGACATTATTCTCTACAAGTAAAAGCTGCAAACCTATATTGTTGAAAATTGAGGTGTTTTCTTAGCTTAATACATTGTAAAACTTTAAGATTGTTGATCTAAATATGTTTTTCTATTGTTACAGATTCTTTGTGAGTGATTATCTAATTAATTCATTTATCATTTGTAGAATGAAGATAGAAGTTGTAGAAGAATTAGACAGGATATTAGAAGATACATAGCATATACCGTGGAGAAACCCTTTCAAAAAAACCTCCACCAAGAATCAATGTATTATTTAATCTCTGAAGTAGACTACAATAATCCCAATTCTTCCTTGAGATGCTTCTTCTGCCTTCAACAAATCTTCTTCACAACCTGCAATAAACTAATACAAACTCTCTTCAACTTGCTTGAGATATATAGGCAATAAACAACTTTGTAAACTCCAAAAGAGTTACAATTACAA
>VDFB02000015.1:291978366-292326399 GCA_007258455.2 Sequoia sempervirens
ATTGGAAACCAAGAGTTAAACCATCTTGGTGAATGATGTATACTATTGTGATTTTTATCGAAAAAAAGGACACAAAATAAATGACTGTATGCAACTAAAAAATTTGGTACAAGATTTGATTGATAGAAAATAAATATTGGTAGAAGGACCTCAAATGAATAATGATCATGGAGCATTTAAGAACCCTTTATCAAACTACAAAAAAGGAGAATCTTCTTCTACCAACAACAAAGGTAAAAATGTGAACTATGTTTATGAAACCACTATTCTTCATATTTTGGTAGTTGAGGATAAGAACAATGACATTGAAATCAATGAACAACAAGACATGGTTGCAGCTGATAATCAAACTAATGACATTGAAATTTATGATAAAAATGACATTGTTACAACTAAAAATAAACTCAGTGGCACCCACATCAACACCAAATCAAATCAAATAAATGACATCATACCAATAAATCTGATCACAAATGTTGCTGCCACTGATAATCAGATTAATGCCATTAAAATTAGAGAAAAAAAATATTACCAATCGGTCAATGCAACCATAAGAGGGTAGGCCAAAGTAATATTTAAAGGAGTTGCGTCCAAAGCAACTGTCACCCCTTCAAATTAGTACAACATAGTTGATCAATTGCAAAAAATCCCATCTGAGATATCCATATTGGAACTCCTTAAAATTTCACCAGCTCACAAAGAGATCCTGGAACAAGCTCTAGTGGCCACCACAGTACCAAATAATTTGGAAGTTTGTCGATTCCAAGCTATGGTGGGACACTTGACTGCACCTCATTTCCTATCCTTTTATGAAAATGGTGATGTATCACTCACCCATCCACATAATGCAACCCTCCACATTGAGGTTTTAATTCACAAACACTGGGTCAAACGTGTTCTAATAGATGGTGAAGCTGGCCTAAATATATACACTTTAAAACTTATTTGTGCACTAGGATATTTAGAAAATGCAATTGATGCTAGAAGAAAAATCACTATAAAAGCCTATGATGATGAAGAGAGATCCTCCCAAGGATTGATAGTGTTACCAATTCAAGTGGGACCAGTTGTAAAATATATAATCTGTCAAGTGTTATACAAGGAGTTGACATACAATATACTGTTGGGACATCCTTGGATCTACAAAATGCAAGCAGTTCCGTCAACATATCACCAGTGCTTGAAGTTTCCTTAGAACGAGCAAGAAATCACCATTTTAGCTTATTCCAACAATCCTCAATATTGCAACACACTCAAAATAGTCCAATATACTTTTGTGCCACATAACAGGGAAGCTCACACTCCTAGTTCATCCAACATTGAAAGATAAATAAATTCCTTGTCAAAATGGGTTGAGAAAAAAGATTAGTCAAAAGATAAGGGTATCAATGATTCTACTCCATCAAGTAATGAAATTCAATTAAATTCCTTGTTAAATTAGCTTGAGGAAAAGGTTCAATCAAAAGACAAAGGCATTAGTGATTCTACTCCATCAGATCATGAAACACAAATAAATTCCTTATCAAAACAATTTGAGGAAAAGATCCAATTGAAAGACAAAGGAATGTGTGAATATTCAATTGAGTATTCATTATGTCTTTCACAACTTCTACCTTCTCCTAAGTCATATGGGCAGCCATCAACATCAAGACAACAATCCTCACAACCAACCATGCTCTTTGAAGTTAAGTTTGTAAAAGAAAGCAATCTAGTGGATGAATCAAAAGACAAGGATGTTTTAAATTGGTTGTACAAAGATGAAGAAGCATCACAAGCATCAACTTCAAATGTTTTAATAGAACCATATGGTAAAGGGTTTACAATCCTAGAGAAGATGGGATATGAGGGAAAAGGTCCTATCGTTGAAAGAAAAGAAGGTATCATAGAACCAATATAGCCTATCATAACCAATTCAAACGAAAAAATAGGGCTAGGATACAAAGAAGAGTCAAAAGAAGAAACCAAGTAGCAGATTTGTGAACAAATCCTCCAATTGCGAGATAGTTTTGAAATAGATTCCAATGAATATTCAAATGGGACTCGCTCTCTAAAGAATCTTGTCAAGAAAATGAAATTGATGTGATAGAAATGTATGCACCATCACATATGGAAGGACAAAGCTCAGGTTCTAGACCTCTTGAATTTGGATCACAACATATCGATGACTCTAGTAAGATGATCAAACTTTGAGCAAGATAGATCCTTTGAAGGAGAGTAACATCATAGACCTTGACATTGCTATCAAACACTTTGATGAAATTGCTATCATGACACTCACCCCTTTTGACCTTAACCAATCTAATGATTCTTTACCATTGGTACACCCCAAACTAATTGACTGGGACCAAATTGAGCTACTTGATATCCCCATCTTTCCAAATGATGATGCCATTGTGAACTTCCTTTGTTCTAAAAATATTGAAACATGTTCCACCAATGAATATCATAACAAAGCTTCATACAAGAGGAGTTCCAAATCTCTAAGCTGCAAAATAATGAATATGATCAAAAATTGATCTAATGGCGAAAACCATTTAATGGCAATATTAGATCAAGAAAAAGTAAAAATAAAGAGTGCATCTAATGGTGAAAACCTCTCTGAAGCACTGAAGTATGGGAGATTTGACACTCTTCTCAAGCACTATCATGAGAGGTATTCAATACTAGTTGAACCTACAAAATCCATCAACATTGGTACAAGTAAAATAGTTAAGACCCTACATCTAGCGACATCCATGACAGAGGAAGAGAAACCAATCTTCACCAACTTCTTTGAAGACAGACAAGTCAACTTTGCTTGAAATTCTAGGAATGGATCCATAACTTATAATGCATCAATTATCTCTACTACCTGGAGTGAAGCCAGTAAAGAAAAAGTTGAGAAAAATGCATTTGCATATCCCTCTCATAGTGAAAGCTAAATTGAAGAAACTATTAGATGCAATATTTATCCAACCTATTGATTATGCTGAATGGATCTCAAACATTGTACCTATTTCTAAACCAGACAACAACATCAGGATATGTACATATTTCAAAGATCTTAACAAGGATTGTCTGAAAGATGACTTTCCTTTGCCTAACATTAACATCATTGTGGATTTAACAACAGGTCATGCAATAATTTCACTCATGGACGTATTTTCAGGCTATAATTAGATAAAATTTGCACCAGAGGACCAAGATAAAACTGCTTTCACATGCCCATGGGGTACTTTCTATTGGAACTCCATGCCTTTTGGATTATATTTTAAAAAAAAAAATTAAAAAATAAATTGTGAATCATTTTATGTAATTTTTAATAACTTATTTTTTCTACTATGGGTTACAATTTTTGGCCAAACTTGACATTAAAATCAAGATTTTTCACCAAACATTCACTTTCTTACACCTATAGCAGCTAAACCATTAAGGTTTTGAAGATGAATAAAACTAGTTATTTGTTAGATATTTTGTGTAGATTCTAATTATATTTTTTTTAAAAATTAAAAAATAAATTGTGAATCATTTTATGTAATTTTTAATAACTTATTTTTTCTACTAATCAGCATTTTTAAAAAGTGATGTTCACTTCGGCACACATAAATTTTTTTTAATTAATTTTCCAAGTTAGCGTAATTATAATTTGGACAGAGGTGTACTTTGGCACACATAACTTTTTTTGTATTCATTTGAATTAACTTATTCTTTTTTTGTTGGAATAAGGACATCAATACCTAGGGTACATGTATTTTTTAGAAATTTTTTCTTTATTTTTCTATTTTTTTCGTATGTGTGAAATAAAGAACTTGATGTTCATTGAAAATCCTACATTCACAAGAAATAAAAAATAAATATAATAATCAAATTAAACATATTGAAAATTATAATTTTTAGGAAGCTTATAATAAGGGCTATAGGCTTACAAAGGATAAATTTTAAATGAATTCATTTGATCACCCAAAAGGTAAATCAAAAGTGGTTTTTTATCAGCATTTTGATAGGTGTAGAGGAGACTCGATTATAGGTATGTTTTAAATCTAACAAGGTTCTATCCAAGGGGGTTTGATCTAAGGGGGTTTGATCAATCCCTCTTTAATTAAAATAATTTAAATGGAACCTTTAAAGTCATAAATCATTGTATTTTCTAAAAATATGTGATTTCAAGCAAAAATCAGGATGCTTATTAGCGTGCAATGACATCCATCTTTCATGATATAATGCATACATTCATGGAGGATTATGTGGATGACCTCTTAGAAAAATATTTCATTAGGGAGGGACATCTGGAAATCCTAGATACAATCTTCACTCAGTTGGAAAAGTTCAATGTGAGGTTAAACCCAAAGAAGTGTGTGTTTGGCGTGACATCAACTAAAATTTTAGGATATATAGTATCAGCTAAAGGATTTGAGGTGGATCCTGTGAAATTCAAAGCCATCATGGAAATGCCTCCTCCCAAGAATATTAGCCAACTCAGATCTTTACAGGGATGATTCTAATCTATGAAGAGATTTATTGCACAACTGGTAGATAAAACTCATCCTTTTAATCACTTACTACACAAGAATCTTCCTTTCAAATGGGATGAAAAATGTGAAGCAACTTTTAATCAAATGAAGAGTATCTAATGTCCTGACCTATACTGGTTCCACCAATGGAAGGAAAACCACTATTACTCTACATAGCAACAACTGAGGTATCTTTGGGTGCTTTGTTGGCACAGGAAGACTTTGTGGGAAAAGAAAGGGATATTTATTACATCAATAGAATATTGAATGGCTATGAAATCAACTACACATTCATTGAAAAGGCTTGTTTGGTGGTAGTGCTCACTACTCAATAGTTGCAAAATTACATGTTAACCCATACTATCAAACTCATTGCCAAGTTTGATCCACTAAAATATCTTCTCAACAAAGCCAATTTAACTTGGAAGACTAGCAAAATGGGTAATGATATTGAGAAAATTTGACATTCAGTATGTGGATCAAAAAGCAATCAAGGGCCAAGAAATAGCAGATCAAATAGCCGAAGCACCATTACAAGATGATCATCCCATGCACGTCGAGTTTCCAGATGCATATGTTCTCATAGTGTCAACACAATAGTGGATGCTATATTTTGATGGATCTTACATGCAACATGGATCAGGTGTAGGAATCCTATTTGTCATGCCTCAAGGACACACCATTCCAAAATCCTATAGGTTGATGTTTCCTTGCACTAACAACATAGTTGAGTATGAAGCATTAATCATTGGAATCAAAGTAGTTGTAGAATGGAAAATCACTAAGTTACAAGTCTATGGAGATTCTCAATTGGTCATAAATTAGATTGATGATGATTACCAAACAAAAGATGAAAAATTGATGCCATATTAGAGAATGGTGGATGATTTCAAGAAGTACTATGTTGAAATCAAATTTGAACAAATTCCAAGAGGGGATACCAAATCTGTAGATGCCATGGAGACCATTGCCTCTCTTCTACAGATATTAGGAATTCATGGTGGAACAACTGTTTAACCCCACCTATGATAACCCTAAATCCCAATTCATATACCATTTAGGCAAAGATGAATCTTCTATCTATGGGAAGATCTACACCTATCTAAGAGACAATACCCTACCACCAAACTTATCCCAAAACCAGAAACATAACTTTATTCAATAAGCAGCTAGAAACACCTTAATAGCCGATGTACTTTATTGATGAGGTCTTGATGTACTCTCCTTCAGTGTCTTGAATGTAACAAAGCTTTTTTTTTTTATGTGAGGTTCATGAAGGTATTTGTGGCACTCATTCAAGTGGACTAACTCTAGCTAAAAAACTCCTATGATTGGGGTATTACTGGCCAAACATGGAGAAGGAGTCTTTTAAATTTGTTAAGAAGTGTAAGAAATGGAAAGTCCATGGAAACCTCATTCATGCACCAGCATAAGAATTGCAACCATTTGCATCAACATGGCCTTTTTGTCAATGGGGACTTGACCTTGTGGGAAAAATACATCCACCTTCATCCAATGGACACAAATTCATCATTACATCCACGAAGTACTTTACAAAGTGGATTGAAGCTATTCCCCTAACCACGATCACTAGAAAACAAATTACATCCTTCATCCTAAATTACATTATCTATCGGTATGGTATTCCTCAGTCCAATGTCACTGACAGGTAGTTCCTTCAAGAATCAAGACATCCAAGAACTTTGTGAGAAGTTTCATATCCAACATTGATTTTCCACACCATACTACCCTCAAGGAAATGGCCAAGAAGAGGCCTCAAACAAAACTATTCTAAAAATCTAGAAGAAAATCATCAATGATGCTGGACGTGATTGGCATGTTCAACTGAACCTTGCTCTATGGGCTTACCTTACTAGTATCTGCACCCTGATAGGAGCCACACCATATGCTCTAGTCTATGGATCAAAGGCCATTTTACCTATTGAGGTTGAGCTACCTTCTCTATGGGTGTCCTTGAAGGGAATCATTTCAGAGGAAGATTATAGAGTATCTAGGATACAAGAGTTGGAACTATTGGATGAGCATTGTCAACATGCGATTGATCACCTAAAAACCTATCAAAAGAGGATGTTAAGAAGTTACAATCATAGAGTAAAACCAAGAACATTTCAATTTGGTGACTTGGTCTTAAAAGAGAATCCCCGCAATCAACAAGATCAAGAAAATAATGGGAAGTTTGAACCATTCTAGTTAGGTCCTTTTGTGGTCATATCATTCTATGGATCTAAAGGCTATCAACTATCTACACCTGAAGGGGACATATTCGAAGAACCCATCAACAGTCTTCATCTCAAGAAGTTCTACACCTAACTCATCTAGTGCACGGTCAAAGTCCTGAAAAAAAAATATTTTTTTTTTTGAAAAATGGCCTGAAAAAATGGTCACCCTGATGAAAACCTGGAAAATAGGCATCTTGGTGACAACAAAAGAAGAAGAAGAAGAAGAAGAAATACCAAAAATAGTGAAAAATAAAAAAAATAAAAAAATTCAGAAAATAAAAAAAAAGTGCAATAAAAACAAGTAGTGAAAACCTAGCAACATGCACTATTTATGATAGATTAGATTTTCCATCTATTTGAGCATGTGTTGGTCATTTTCTTTCACCATCATTATCCCTATCATTGAAAATCCTCATGTACATATCTTGGCATTGTGGTCGTGTCTCACCCTGGATTGGGGGAAAAATATTGAACTCACTAGGGGAAATAAACTTCGAGCTTAACACAATAGATAAGCAAATAGTCAGAAAACATAGCAAACACAACAATCATGATAAAAACTCAATATTGAACATTGATCACAAATTTTTAGCATCAACCATCCATATCAAATAGTTAAATCAATGAAATCAAAACAAATTTAAATGGATGACATTCCTTCTGAATCATGGTTTCATCATGTTAGCATGAGTGTTCAACTATTGTATCTTGATTTTTGTTATCATATCTCCAGAGAACCTCGAGGATGTCTTCAACTAGAGGAGCTAGGAAGGAGTATGATTTTTCTTTGTCTGCTATGTGTGAGTTGATCATTACTACTATGTGAATTGTCACAAGATGTGCTCTACAAAGTATCACTGATGACATTCCAAATTTACATAGGAAAATGATTAACTCTTGTCTGTTTACACAAGAAATGCTCAGGTCATCTCAGTTCAATTATACCTCGATGCTTGTGTTAACTTGCAATATCAAAAATCATGGAAGTAATACTCAGGTCATCATGGTCTAATTATACCATCGATGTTTGTACTCGCTTTCAACAATTCAAAAGGCTCAATGATGATAAAAGCACACCAAATTGGCTGATATGATGAAAAATTTGCATATTTAGTTTTGCATGATTAAAGTAGATTGCATTCATATTAGTTTTGCATCTACATTATAGATTTTCCAAGGCTGGCATAATTTTCAAAATGTTGTTATCTCTCTCATTAAAAGATTGAGTACACTTGACATTAACAAAAAAAATCATTAACATATAGTGGCATTATCATAAGCATATCATACATTAGAAAGCATCATCATAAGTATATCATACATACATTAGAATCATCATAAAATTCATCTCATATAGAAATCAGATCATATATTTGCATTTGAAAAACACAAATATAACGTACATTGCATCTCATCTACATAATAAAATCCATCTCATATAGTGTAAAAGCATCATTCATAAAACATATAGAATCATAAATCAAGCATCATCATTTCATCATTTCATAATTATAGGCATCACATAGCATATAGAATGGAAATAAAAGGAATCCATCATATAGGCATATAGACAACATATAGATCGATAATATCGGCTGCATCTCATATATAATCTCAAAATAATAATGTCAAAGTGTACAATGATATCATAAAGCATGGAGAGATACATCATAAAAAATGTGGTAGAATAATCATCATGTCTCAAAATCAGAGTATACATCATGTCTCAAATATAGAAAATGTCAACATTAGAGCTATGTGCTACTCTCCCTAGACAATGCTAGCCCCACTGTGCCACTTGCTCCACCACTTGATGGACCTGCACCTGGATCTCTACGAGGTGGCCCTATCACACCCTTGCTAGTAGTCTGAGAGTGGCTCTGACCTTATCTGGCACTGCCCAACTATGCACAACTCACACGCTACTCTACAGGCACTACCTCATGATACCACAACCTATAATATTCAGCCTCCTTGGTGGAACGTCGTACCTCTCTGAGGTAATCTACTATCATGGTACCCTCAAAAACTCTCTGTAATCTCTTTTACAAGGCCTCTACCTACTCGCAACTTTGTCTCAAGGTATCTCTCTGCTGTCAGAGAGGCAATCTATTCTTATGCCTAAGCCTGTGCCTGTGCCTATGCCTATATTTGTTCCTGGGCCTATGTCAATTGTTCCTGTAAGGTCTGCACCTGTGTCTGAAGGGAAACTATCTACACCTACTGCTGGTGGGAGGGAAAATGAATGTGAATTTTCTATGGTCCTACAGATATCATGGATTTCCTCCTCCGATTCACTCTTTCCTCCAATATCGACCTTGAACCTCCATCACCTCCACCTACATCCCCATATCCACCATCATCTCCACCTCCACCATCCCCATCTCCATCATCTCCATCATCACTACTATCACTCTCCTCCTCCTCATCACCTCCTCCACCCCTCCTCCATCTCAGTGCCTGATCATCATCTAATTAAGGTACTAGCTCGTCCAAACTAGATCCTCGGGAAAGGATGTGCAAAAGAAATAATGTGCATACTCTTGTGATACTGCAGCCTCTATGATCTTTGGATGGTACTCTGACATAATTAGTTGTAACCCATGGTACTCCTGACATGTTGCATCATATGATAAAGTAGGCCCCCACTCTGGAATGTCTTATCATTTGCGTGCATATAGAGAAACTCCTTGGGGAATACCCTATACTTTCCCATACTATCATAACAATCTCCCAAGAAGGAATATATCAATCAAAAACTATGTCCTCCCAATCAAATATCTGTCCGTGCACACATATGGCATCTCTGTGTTGTCCTCCAGCCACTGCTCATAGTCTAGATAAGGCCTCCATGTCACAGAATCTAGGTCATCCAATACTCGTCTCTAGTACTTTAGTTTTCCCAGCTTATGCTGGACAACTGGGCCTTTGTATCCAAAGATGCGAGTCCTCCCAACTGAACACTGTCTATCTGCTATAGGCCGAGTGACAACTATGTGCTCCCATTCCCATATCTATAGCATTGTCAACCTAACTAAAAAACTAGCCCCTCTAAGATAAACCATCTGGTGAAGATCATTGTACAAGTGAGCTAGGATGCAAGATCCCTAGGCATATTGAGTCCTCTGAGTAATCATTCTCTCTAGAATTTGGCCCCAACCAATTGAGAGTTCCTTCGACCTACGGTCAGGACATAGAAAACCTCCAATAAATCCAACAAGAATGCATGGTAGTGGCGCATAAGAATCGACCATCTCCTGCCATGGAATCTCATATCCGCAAATCTAGTCATCAGTAAAGACTCTCCTCAATGCATCAGTACCTCCCTGCTCCATGTGATTGTAAACCATGAGCTCACCAACAACAAGAATCCATAGTATCTGGTATAAATCCTCTGGAGTGATTGTCATCTCACCAGTGACTAAATCAAATGTGTTGTGGTCATTGTGCCACCTCTCAACCAAAGTAGTCAACAGTCCCTTGTTGATCCTATACTAGGGCATGTTTATCAAAGAAGTCAAACCGCATCATCCAATCACATCTAGATTAGCCTACATCAGCTATGGAATTAGGTCCCAGGTCTTCAGGAATCATTCTTGAGATTGGAGAATCCTTGAAGGCTCCGATCATCATAACATATCGCAAATCAACAATCTTATCGATCAACATCAATCAACCTATCAATCTAATCAACTCTAGTGAGATTTTGATCAAATCTCATGAGCGTCTATCATTGATCCTCACTTATGATGAGGTCAATCATCATTATATATCCTATCATTAAATCATCATCATCCTATCATTGATTCTCACCTATCATGAGATCAATCATCATCTAATCTATCAACATCATCAAACAACATCAAAACATTGGCTTATGTGATCAACAATCATTAACATCAAGGGGTTTAATCAACATTTCATCAATTTGGTGTAGATGTGCTAAAATAGTCTATCTATGTGCTCAAAACATGTATGCACTAGAAAATTTCATAGATGCACCAAAAAAATGCCTCAATGCGCTAAATCTATGGATGTGCCATCAAATTCCATCAATGCACCATTTTACTATATCAATGTGCAAAATCTCTCAATGCACTAAAATGATCACCAAATGTGCTAATCTATGACTTGTATGCACTAAGTTACCTGATGTATTAAACTCTTGACTCAATGCGCTGAAATATTTCATCTATGTGCTACATTATTCAACCTATACACTAGAAAACAAACCCTACGTGCTAAAAATTCCTATGCACTAAAATAGTCTACCAATAAGCTAAAGCGGGTGTTGGATGCGCTAAAATGCTAAAAATTGAATTTCAAACTTGAAAAACATACCAAAAACATCATTTAAAATCCACAAGGTTTTTCGTGGTACATACCGAAGGTCCATACGCAGCCAGGCAGTTGTGACGTCGAACACGCTCGAATCGATGGGTTAGGATTGGGATCACCATCTTACTCAATTTGCTCAACTCATTCAATCACTCAAATTTTTATAATGCAAATGACTCAAATGAGGCTCTTTTTCATCCTTTTCCCTTTTTAAGGGGTGATTAAGTGGAAATTTAGTGGGACTTATTTTATTTTTCAAAGGGGCATCAATTAATCAATTAATCAAAGTGGCAGGTTTAATACTATTATTCAGGAGATAAATTGTCTCAGCATCATAAAATTTGAAAATCATCAAAAAATAAAAATAAAAATGAAAAATTCCAAAAAACACAAAAAATAAAAAATTCCTCGATTTATCTCTCAAGGGGGCATATATCCATCATCACTCTGAAAATCAGGCGTCTGGGGCATATCGATTTTTTTTTGTCATCATCATCAACACATTTTTCTTTGAAGCAATGTGTAAACACATCACTTCAAAGAGAGGAAAAATGTATAAACCTAAAATCGGTCCAGATAATTAATTAATTAAATACAAGTTATTTAATTAATAAACCTTTTAATTCGTCTACTTAAAAATAAATTCTAAATTTATTTATATAGTTCATTTTCTAATTCTTCTATCTTAAATCATATTCTTCTAATCTTAATTAAATAAACAAATTTAAATATTTTTCCCTATTTAATTATCTTTCCTCTTACTAAATTTGAATAATTCTAAAATTTTCAAATTTAGTCACATGTCTACAACTTTTTCCTCCTTCCACCTCATCATGTGTCTCAACAAATTGAATATGTCAAATATTTAATTTAGCATTATATTCAACAAATTCTGAAACAACTTTGGGACACTTGGATCTCTTCTTCCATTTATTCTTCTAAACACTCAACAAATTGTTTTATTAAAGGGAACACTCTCCTTGATTCTCTCCAACTTCTTCATCCTCCACCCTCGATCTCTCTAGCTAAAATGCTGACCATTGGTTGCTGCCACATGAGAATATGCCTTGAAAAATCTATAAATACAACCTCATTCTACAACAAAAGGATCTCACTTTTGAGCAATCTTAATCTATAGAAATTTTCATTAGGGAATTTGTGAGCATTTAGCATTTGAGCACTTATAATCATTTAGCATAATCATGGCTTGGTTGTTAGCTGCATCTTAGTTTCTATAGTTTCATCACATCATTATCATAGCATAACCTTCATTTTCATACAGTAGCATTAACATTAGCATCATTATCATATCACTCATCAATCATATAGTTTATCAATCATGTAGGAATAGATTTCTTGAATTTTCTAGCATCTCGTTCTTTAGGTTGTCTTTCTAAAAGTCATAGCGCATACACAATCTGAGAGCCACAATGATTTAATGAATCCTTGGAGATAGGAAACAATGAGACGACTTTAGAGAATTTATTTGTTTTAATTCAATTAGATTTTTTATTTGAATTCTCTAATATAATGTTTCATTGATTGTGTGGTTTTATTACTCACCCACACATTTTACTCACACAAAATCAATGTTACAACTCACCAAACCCTTCAAGTAGAATTTTGAAGACATGCAAGTAAATGCTCCAATGGATGTAGACTTGAGGATGCTTGAAATGCTTAGAATGCTTAAGTAATGGATTGATGATTGGTGGAATGATTGGGTGAATGAATGGGGGTGAAATGAGAGGGAAAAAGCTATATTTATTCACAAGTATGCAATAATTCCTGAAAATACCACATCACAGGCCGACCTTAAATCTTAGAAAATAATAACCTACTAGAAATTTGAAATTATTTTGATTTTTGTGCCAAAGGGGACTCATTCGCCCCTAGTGGTGAATGGGTCCCGCTTAGGCATTTTAAGTGGGTTTCAAAAATTTAGATGTTTTAAATGATGTTTATCAGGATTATTTTCAAAAATACACTAAAGTATGGCCTGTAAGTGTAAAATGGGGCCAATGAAAGCATAAGAATTTAGGTCAAATTATTGATGAAAATCCTAGAAAAGCATGAAATTTTGTTACAACACTTTGAAGTAAGGTTTGGTAAATGATAAAAAAGGGTTATTTAGATGAAATACATTAGCAAGACCCTAGAAAAGTGTGAAAGTGTGTTACAACACTTTACAACACTTTTGCAAGGCATCATAAAATTCTTATTAATTCACAAGTATCCAAGACCTAATGTGAATGTTGGGACCACATTACAACACTAAATCAAGGCAAAACTAAGCCAACTTCCACAAGAAAGACCCAAATGAGCATGAAAATGTCCAAAGATCCATTTTTCTATGGTACAAGATGTTATTTTTTATTTCCTTCTTTTTGGTTAAAAGCATACCTTCACTTTCATTATATTCAAAAAATCCAAAATTTGCATCAAAAGAGGGAGTTGTACCTCAATTAAAATTCAAAGGAAGATTAACAATGCAATTTTGATCTCTCCAACTGTTGCTAATTGATTAGTCCTTCTTTAGGCAATGTAGAGTCATTTTGAATTAATTATTTTAAGGACAAATATGTCAACCAATAGCATACAATCTCTCAAAACTCTTCCAAGCCTCTTTAGGTAATTTACATGATTCAACATGAAATTATAAATCAAATGAGACTAATGGACATATGCATCCAAGTGTTTTCTCACACTCAATCTCCCATTTTTCCAATTCTTTAGCATCAGTAGGTTGAGAAATAGTCTCCTTCAGAAAGCCTATAAGACCCTTCCCCATGAGATAATTCCATACTAATTTTATCCATGTAGCATAATTATATGAAGTTAGGAGTTCAATTTGAGATTTCTCCATTGCAAGAACACAAACCAAGCAAAATAAAGCAAAAAATCATTGCAAGATTACCCCCCAAAATACTCAATCAAGAAACCCCCCAAGAATATATGATTTTTGGCATTTTATACTTAGTGTGATTACAAGTGTCACTTGCAAAAAATAGAGAAGTGGAATTGATCTTAGTGAATTCAAATTTCCAAATTTGGCCACAAGATCAAAGTAATTTTTTTACATAGAATGTGATCAATTTGATCACACCAATGAAAAGTACACAAAAAAATATACATTTTAAAAAAATCACCCAAAAATGTTAACGCAGGAGTAAGAATAGAGCCCAATTTTTTTTGAAAATGGAATGGCTTAGCAACACCTATGAGAATATACAATTTATGGAAAAACAAAGCACAAAATAAAAATCTGATTGCACCACTATGTAGAGCACAAAATTCTACCCTAAATAAAAAAAATTGTTGAAAAAAGGAGTTAGGATGACCAAGTTATGGGCATTTGAAGTTTCCCTTCAAAACCAAAACCTGCAATGGAGAGGGGGATAAAATTCTCAAAAGGTTCTAACATCATTGCTGATGTAGTGCTAACATCATCATTATACAGAATTAAATTTAACATTCACGTGGCCATAAAAATGAATATTCTCCCTTGCAAGAATATTCGCTTGGATTGGAATATGCTTAGAATATTTTGAGCTCCATCACTAACAAAATATTCTTTATTTTGGGTGGGTGCATGGAGATGGGTAGCCAATTTGTGGCCACTTTCAAAAAAAAGTTTTGAAAAGTCATAACGCGAGCGTGTTATAACGCGCTCGCGTTATGACATGTTAAAAGCAAAAAAAAAAGTGAAAGTCATTCATTCTGCATTTTGACTATTTTTTTGTTGTGCCCGACCAAAACCCCCATTTTTTGCGCTCGCATTCTAGGAGGAGGCATTGTGCAAAATCTTCACCAAGGGTTGCTATTTCTTTGCAAGGATGGCACCACGATGACTAGGAGGTGTGAGAGGTAAGGATTGTTTGCTTTTTGTTTTTAATTTGTTAGTTTTAGGTTGTATTGATATATATTTTTTTGAATTTGTAGGAGATGTAAATCAACCTACAAACCCTCAAAATCCTCAACAAGAAGATCAACCAAATCCTCAAGAACAAAATCAACCACAACAACAACCTCCTGGTACTCAACAAAAATTGATGAGTGAAATTGAGAACAACAAAAAGAAAATTGAGGATTTAATTAGTAGGTTGAGTGATCCAAATGGTTCAACCACAGAAAGAATGACCCTAGCAAGTTCATTGAAAGATATGTTAAAAAATGTAGATTCAATTAGAAAACAAATAACTAGATGCCAAGATAGGAGGCAAGCGGCTAGGGATTATTATGCAGATAAACTATCATATAAAGATGTGAAGGATTTATAAATTACAAAAGGTGATTTGTGCTCATTATTCACTGAACCACACACAAATCAAAATCTTACCCTCAATGCGAAGAGGTTTCCTATTCATTGGTGCCACCACCAACAGATTAGGAACTATTTTTATGATAGGTGGCACATGGTCTTTGATTACCCACCGTGCAACAATTGTTAAGTCCCGCAGTATTTCCTCAGGAAACTATACAATGAGTTCATATTGAATAAAATCCCAAATTATTTTGATATGAGGGACTTCTAGGGTAGAGGTGGGGGGTTGGCTCAAGATAGACCCGGTGCACAACCGAATCCTATGTGGCAAGGGAGACGAGCTCTCACTAGGCCGCCTTGTGAGCATGTTGTTATGCCTTCCATCGTGAAGGAGAGTGCCGACATAGATACATTGCAGGTGATCAACACTTTGACACAGAGTGTCATCCATCATACTAGCCCTATTCTATAATTCCATCTAGAGAGTCTTTGAGTGGTGGCCTTCAAACCCATGTGTGTCAATCTTGCAGGGGTGACTTGTTCATATGACCCCACTGACACTTAGGAGGCTACTACACAGGATCCATCTATAGCTATGGAGATGGAGAGGGCAACTGACATTTTGAATGAGGCGTATGACATTGATAGTCAGGTAAAAGTGAGCATGTTCATTGAATTTAATTTATTAAATTTTTATTTTGAAATGCAAGATTAACTAATTTAGTTTTATGATTTTAATAAAATTGCAGGGTCACAGTGTTGAGACTGAATACACCGGCCCTCCACCTACTTATTTCTGCAGTATACCTATCGGTGGGGTATGTAACTAGTAAAAAATTATAAATTTATTACATGTTAATAGCATTTTTTAATGAATGGTATTTTAGTATGAGATTTTGGATGTTGAACATGCAAATATTGGAGGTTTCCAGGGAACACCTCCTAGTGCCAGTGGATTTACTCAAACCTATGCGTAGGTAATAGAATAAAGAGTTTAACTAATGAATTGTACTTAATAGATTGGTATATTTTATATTCATATCATTGATTATGTTGCATTGCATGTCATTCAAAATCAAATCATTACTTCAAATTCCATTACTAATAACTAGATGTTGATAGATGACAAAATTTCAACTACAATATAGTTGTTTAGAAAGTCAACATAAGTAGTGATGCAATTACTTCACCATGAGACCACATTTCTTCGAGGCATTTCTTCAAACATCTCACCACCTTTTCTATGATACCACATTTTCCATACATGTGTACCAAAGCATTTTATCGAACTACTCACTTCCTTGCAGCTATGGCTAAAATCCTAAAATAGGTGCTTTCCAACAAACTATGGATGCTTGGAAAAATATCTATCAAATCATAATAGTAAGCAATAATACCATAGAGAAGGAAATGAACTTTTTGAAAAAATGCCTAAAAGAAATGTGATCTTATGGTGATGGAAAGCCATGACGTGCATTTGTTTGTAATGGCATTCCATCACCACGAGACCCCATTTCTTTGAGGAATTTTTTCAAACAGTTCACTGCCTTATCTATGCCACCACAATTATCATACATTTATACGAAAGCATTTGATCAAACGGTTCACCGGCTTGCTGCTATGGGTAAAATCCTAAAAACACATCCTTTCAAACAAGATATGGATAGGGAAAATAGTAAGTATGAGAATCAGAAATATATAGTTTAATAAGTACTCCAAATTTTGTTCATTATCTCATACATTATAAGTCATGTTGTGGATTGGTATTGTAGTTTTTGTGATTGAATAATTTTTTGTTTTATTTTTAGTTGTTGCAAGCCAAAACACCTCTGAATGTGATGAGGGAAATGGAGATCGGTGTTTCATCTACTATACAATCCTTAATGGCTCTGACAGGGGAGGTATGAGGCAAATTAGTAAATTTCAATTTACATTCATTGTTATAGATGTTAGTTAGTGAAAAATCAAACCATTATTGATTCATAGTTTAATTTCTATTTGGATGGTTTATATAGGGCTTGAGCACGCTTGAGTTGTTAGTGTAATTAAATTAATTATTACACTAGCATAAGTTAACTTAGGTATTGCATCATTTAGTCCTAGGTTTCTTTTTAATAAATCATTTAATAATGGGGTAATGTCCCCTTCCATGCTTGTAGGGATAAGATTCCTTCTAGAAGATGAGTCATCCTTCTAGAACTTATCTCAATATTTAATAATTTCCTAGATAGGGTTCACATGTTGTCACATGTTGGATCATGACACATGGAAGCATCTCATGCATATTAGGTTTTCTCTTTTGCCTATATAATCAGGCATTTTGTTCATTTGTAACATATCAATCAATTAATCAATCTATGATCTAATGTTGTAGATCAATAGTAATCTCTCTTTGTAGCCCTTAGTTGCAACACTTTCTATGTGGTGTAATTTCTCTTGGCAAGATCCTTTGAAGTGTGCACAGCTTCATTGGATGATTCAATATCCATTATTTCAACATGATATCAAAGCATGTTGAATTCTAACATGGTATCAGAGCCATTCCATTGAGAGTTCATCACAGGATCAAGAAAGTTGGGTTGGAGAGATTCTTGCAGGTTGAAGGTTTCCATTGCAGGCTACTTGACTCCACTCGGGGACCAAGTTGATTTCTAAAGCAGATAGAGTTAGATCCGATCTCACCATTGTCTTTAGAAGGCCTTGAAACCCTAGGATCACCTATTCAATCATCAAAATCAGATACATCAACCCGAGAGCCATCAGAGGTATTTGGGTTTGCAAAATCAACTGGTACGATCCCTACAAATTTGCAGTAAAAAAATCCTCCCTGTCAGTTGTCCTCTGAGGAATTTTTTTTTTAGTCGTAGACACTTTTAAAAATAAAATAAAAAATTAAGGCTATATCTATTATTTTTTGGAAAAAATATATATATTGTGGGCGATATTTTTTCTATAGTTTTCAAAAAAAATATTGGAGTGACAACATTTTTAATCAATAGTCGACATTATAAATTTTTCTCCAGTCGACGTGTATAGGGTTTGATTTTTTTTTGTAAAATCACCAGCTTTAATTTTATTCCCATCGGCATTTGACATATATCCTGCAATTATTAAATCAGCATTTAAAATTTTGAATTGCTTAACAATATTCAAAATTTTTGGTCGCTTTATTTTTCAAAGTCTATAGAATATATTTAGAGGTAGGCTGCATTTAAGTTATGGCAGGGGGAGTACTGTTTCTGTAGGGGTCTTATCATCCTAATTTGTCAACCCGTACTCCTACCATCCCATCACATCTCGTAGGACCCTCCATTGACCACCAGTTCGTTGTATCTCCACCCACCACTGACCGTGTGTTTCTCTCGCCGACTTGTGCTCATCCTCTTGCCGGTCTGAGTTATTTACCATTGTCGACCATGTTCTCCTCTTCACCGATCATCAGAGTTCATTCCTGCCAGTCTCTCCTACTGATAGCTGGTGCTACTCACTTGCCAAGCCCCTATTTTATCGGGCCAGGTTCTTTTGGAGACCGTGGGCTCTGTCCAATACTTGTGGTGCCTCCTATGCTTGTCGCTCAACCAAGTTGCTTAGCCCTACCACCACCATCAGGGTGGCACTAATTTTTTTTGCCTTACCTACAACCGCGGTCACATCAAGGACCAGGTGCTAGCCCAGAGGGGCTTAATTTTTGCACCCCATTAGCTTGCAGATTGCCTATTTTAGGCCTTTTTTTCATTTTATCATAACTTTCACCCACTGTATCAAAAATCGACAAATGAGATACTGTTGGAAAGGGAATTTTTAGCACTTTCCAATGGTTACTTCAGTTCTGCAAAATTTTTCTTGTAGAAAACTCTACAGCCAACTAAAGACAAAACCCTAATCTAGACTCAAAGGCTCATATCTTCGCAACTGTTCATCGTATTTTAGTGATTCCAACAACATTAGGAAGTATTTTCAAAGCTTTTTTCATCAGTCTAGACCCCTTGATCATTTTCAGCTCTAGGTACTCTTGCATTTATTTTTTTAGTTTGGTGCATTTGTTCAATAACCTGGACATCCTGAAGCTTGGGAAAATATTTTTTGATCTGAGTAGCATCACTTCAGTTGCACATCATCCTTGGAAGTTTTTTATTTTCTGTTGAAGGTTAGTGTCTTTGTTTTTTGTGGAAAAATTTCATTATGGGGCTTTCATATACTCCTTATTTGACTATGTTGCATAAGGGTAACTATAAGAAATGGTGGGGTGGGATCACACACCATCTCCAATAACTTGATTTATTACCACATCTGTATGGTATAGTCCCTCATCTAAGTGAAGGTATTCATTAATTTTCTTGGAGTTGCAGTAGATACACTGTGTTGGAGATCATTTCTATTCAAGTTGATTGTGATTTTTTGAGATCTATTGATCATTGTGATTTTCCTCACATCCTTTGGACTAAGATTTGGGAGATCTATGGAGATTCAGACACTCCACCATTCCCCGATGATCATGATTCAAAATGTCATTCTTCAAATCAGGTACCCCATGATGATTGCCTTGAATCTTCTGAAGAGGTTGACAAGGTTCCTTCGAGTGCTTCTTCTCCATCATAGACTATTGGTATCCCTTCACATTAAGTGATTCCTTGTCCAAAGTCATTGATTGAGGCTTCCACCATCATCATTCATCAGGACACATTCAATTTTCCAGACTTGACATCACAGGATGGCTTCATTTTAGGTATCACTAACCTGGCTACTTCTACAGGTTTGGAGGACATTCTTGACAGGATATCACTCCTCTATTCAAATTCCACTTTAGAGATTTTTCTTGAGTCTCCTCATCCCTTTGTCTTGACCTTGATTGGGGATCCAAAGACTATCTTGGAGGCACTTGGTTTCTCTTCAGATATTTCATGTATGAGACTTCTTCACTGTCATTCCATTCAGGATTTGAGGTTTCTTCAACATCTACCATTAGATTGGCTTCAAACTTATTTTAGTGTTTTTGAGGACACTTCATTTAGGTGGGGCTATCAAATCTCCATAATATTCATTTCATTGTCATCTTTGGATATTGTTCAACATCAGTTTCCACATCATCCTGTTTATCACCCTCTTCATTGATTGTGGCATCTTCATCTTTAGGCAAGGAGACATTTGAGCAAATTTTAGAGACATCATCATCATCCACATTCATCCTTCCTTCCTTCAATTCCTATCCAAAATGGGAAGAATATCTACACTTGCACATGGTTTTGTTTCTTCCGAAAGGGAGACAAGTTGTTTTTCAACATTGGATCTTGTTCTATCTTCAGAAACTTACCATTTTTGCAGGTGATCACATATTCTGGGGGGGCTATATAGTCTCTCTATTTCCCTCCTATGGGGGGGATATCTTTTGTATTGTATCCATGTGATGGATTGTGTACTTGGGGGGTATTTGGGAGTCCTCCATCCTTCCCATCCTATCTCATATTTTTTCTTTTTCATCTCCTTTTTGGAGAGGGGTTTTGTTCCCACTGGGTTTTCCCCTTTTCTTTGGTTGTGGGAGATTTTCTGCATCTTCATGTACATGGGTACCTAACATGGCCTCATAGCTAGGACCCATCATCTCTGCATAATCATTGCATTTCCTCCCTAAGTTGAACTTATGGGTGGGGTGTTAGTGTAATTAAATTAATTATTACACTATCATAAGTTAACTTAGGTCTTGCATCATTTAGTCCTAGGTTTCTTTTTAATAAATCATTTAATAATGGGGCAATGTCCCCTTCCATGTTTGTAGGGATAATATTCCTTCTAGAAGATGAGTTTTCCTTCTAGAACTTATCTCAACATTTAATAATTTCCTAGATAGGGTTCACATGTTGTCACATGTTGTTAGATCATGACACATGTCAACATCTCATGCATCTTAGGTTTTCTCTTTTACCTATATAATTAGGCATTTTGTTCATTTGTAACATATCAATCAATTAATCAATCTATGATCTAATGTTGTAGATCAATAGTAATCTCTCTTTGCAACCCTTAGTTGCAACACTTTATATGTGGTGTAATTTCTCTTGGCAAGATCCTTTGAAGTGTGCACAACTTCATTGGATGATTCAACATCCATTATTTCAACATGATATTAGAGCATGTTGAATTCTAACATGAGCATGGGCATGTGAATATTTTCCTCATGGAGAGAGATCATGAGATGGCAGTAATTGATTATTTTGTTAAATATATCATTTTTTATAATGTAATTTCTATATATTAATGTCTTTACTTCTTATTGTAACAGTTAAAATTTCACCATGAACTAAACACTTGGAGGAGAAGCAGGATCACTCCTTAAGCGCAACACAAATGAGTGATGGACCTACCGCCATCCGATCGACAAGCAAAGGGAAAGAATTTATTTCTAGAGCATGGAGAGCAATGGATTTTGATTCTAGAGCCCTTTTTTGTATGCCTACATGGCAGTTTTGTACATATTTTGTATTGGATATATTTTAAATTGTATGCCTATATGGCTATTTTGTACCTATATTTCATACTTATATTAACATATATTGATGTATTCCTACATGGCTATTTGGTTAATACAAATATTTTTTATTGATGGTGTCCATATTTGCATTCTAAATTGATGGTTCAATAGATATGAGTTACGTGTATTCAAGTGTATACTTTACAACTTACATTTGTTCCAATGTATACTTTGCGACTTACGTGTTTTCATGTGTATACATTGTATTCATGTATATACTTTGTATTAATTTGTGTATACTATGTATTCGTGTGTATACTTCAAGGCTTACATGTTTTTGAGTACTTGTGCTTCCCTTATTCACATGTACATGCTTGACTTATTCACGTGTATACTTATTAATTGGTTAGCCCTAGCATTGATCATTGTTGTCCTTCATGGGTTGTCTTGAATATTAATTGATTGATGCTAAACAACTTTATCTAAAAGAAAAAACATGTTTTCAATTGGTATTCCATGAAATGATTCATAAAAAGATTCCAATATATTTAATCCTTTGATTGGAACAACTCAATTAAGCAAAGGATACATAATCTTCACAACACTTGCAAAACATAATATTCAGAGTAGATGATGAAGTAGTTAACCTCTTAACACATTATCATACAAACATTTATCTTCAATAGTATTTAAACATTTTCACAGCATAATCCTGATAGTGCAAAATGAATTGTTATGTTCTTGATGCATCACCATATAAACACATCGAAAGATTTAAATGCCAAATTTTTGCAATATTATTTCTTGTATACGAAATGGACTCAGGAGAAAGCAAGTTATAATTTATAATACAAATAAGAAATGGACTCAATGCTGTCCTAGACCCTCGAATAGGTCTATTTAACAAAGAAACACACTCTCAATCACTCCTCCAATTGGAAAACACCATTGGGCAACATTTACCAAATTATGCTGCCCCTTGACTTTACCCACTTTTACTCCCTCAAACCTCTCTTTTTCATTCAAAAAACCTCTATTCCCAATTAGGGCATCATGCCATAGCATAATTTTGACTTCCCTTGTCCTTGTAGACCATTTGAACACATCAAACTCCACAACCTCACCCTATTTCCAACCTATTCTAACTTATTCTCAAGCAATTTCTTCTTTTCACCTTGTCTAGCCTTGCTTTTAAGGCCTAAATTCTGAATTTTGAATAGGGGCAGCATTAGTAATCTCTTCCAATACCTTTACCAATGCTATTTTCTTATTCATCCTTACATAATTAACTCAAATGACCCCAGACTAACTCAAAACTAAACACAAGATTACAAAATAGCCTATCATGGCCTTATTTGACATTATAATAACTAAAACCACTGAACTAGACCTTCTTCATCAAATGGAGGAACAAGGTGCTCTGCACCAATGATCATACACTTTTTTGTGGAATACTTGGACTTCTCAACTATCGTGTGTATGTTTCTCTTTTCCATTGTTTTTCATGCTAGCATAAGGGATCAAGCCAGTTGAACGTAGCTCAGATCAATTCCACATGTTTGGGTGCAAAAGAGGACCATTCCTAGCATAAACCTACCTATCAGGATGTGTTGGAGTAGTTAGTTTGGTCACATGAATTGCAAAATGAAAGTTGCATCACTTTGCAACTTTACGTTGTTTCAATTTGACACTTTTTCCATCAAGTAAAAATTGGACACCATAGGAAAATGACTCCAAGATAACAAAAACTGAGAGAGGTTATTGTAGAGGGGCCCAACACGATCTTGTAGGATCAGACGAAGAGTTCGTAAGCATCACAATTTTTGATTAATAACCCATCATAGTTTGCTTCCCTTTTGCATTTTGGAATCGGTCTGGTTGAACGTAGCTCAGAGAGATTCCACGTGTTTGGGTATGAAAGAGGACCATTCCTAGCGTAAAAATACCTATTCAGACGTGTTGGAATAGTCTATTTGGTCACACGAGTTGCAAAATGAAATTTGAACACTTTGCAACTTTGCATTGCTTGCATTTGACACTTTTTCCATCAAGTGAAAATATGCTGCCACGGGAAAACCACTAAAAAGATTGCCAAAACTGAGAGAGATTTTTGTAGAGGGGCCTACCATGATCTTGTAGGATTAGATGAGAAGTTTTTAAGCATCATGGTATCCCAGTAACATGCTGAAGTTTGCTTCCCTTTTGCACTTTGGACCCTTAAGGGATTGGTCCGGTTGAATGTAGCTCAGAGTGATTCGCACGTTTGGGTGTGAAAGAGGACCATGCCTAGCATAAAAATACCTATTCAGATATGTTAGAACAATTCATTTGGTTACACAAGTTGCATAACGAAAGTTGTACCACTTTACAACTTTGGACTACTTGCATTTGACACTTTTTCGATCAAGTGAAAATCCGTCGCCATGGGAAAACCACTCCGAGATAGCCATAATCGAGAGAGGTTTTTGTAGAGGGGCCTAACATGATCCTGTAGTATTAGACAAGAAGTTTCTAAGCATCATGGTATCCGAGTAACAATATGATGAAGTTTGCAGCCATTTAGCACTTTGGATTCTTAAGGACTTGATCTAGTTGAACGTAGCTCAGAACAATTCCACATGTTTGGGTGTGAAAGAGGACCATGCCTAGCGTAAAAATACCTATTTAGACATGTTGGAATAGTCCGTTTGGTCACATGAGTTGCATAATGAAATTTGCACCACTTTACAACTTTGCACTACTTGCATTTGACACTTTTTCCATCAATTGAAAATTCGCTGCCACGGGAAAACCATTCCAAGATAGCCAAAACCGAAAGATATTTTGTAGAGGGGCCCAACATGATCCTGTAGGATTAGATGAATTTTTTTTAAGCATCACGGTATCTGAGTAACAACATGCTGAAGTTTGCAGCCATTTTGCACTTTGGACTCTTAAGGGATTGATCTAGTTGAAAGTAGCTTAGAGCGGTTCTGCGTGTTTGGGTATGAAAGAGGACCATGCCTAGTGTAAACATACCTATTCAGACATGTTGAACAGTCCATTTGGTCACATAAGTTGCAGAACGAAAGTTGCACCACTTTGCAACTTTGCACTACTTGCATTTGACACTTTTTCCATCAAGTGAAAATCCACTGCCACGGGAAAACCACTCTGAGATAGCCAAAAAAAAGAGAGGTTTTTGTAGAGAGGCCCAACATGATCCTGTAGGATTAGACGAGAATTTTATAAGCATCACGGTATCCGAGTAACAACATGTTGAAGTTTAAAGCCATTTTACACTTTAAACTCTTAAAGAATCGATCTGGTTGAATGTAGCTCAGAGTGATTCCATGTGTTTGGGTGCGAAAAAGGACCATGCCTAGCATAAAAATACCTATTCAGGATGCGTTGAAACAGTCCATTTGGTCACACAAGTTCCAAAATGAAAGTTGCACCACTTTGCAACTTTACACTGCTTGCATTTGACACTTTTTCCATCAAGTGAAAATTCACCACCACAGGAAAAACACTCCTAGATAGTCAAAATTGAGAGAGGTTTTTGGAGAGGCACCCAACACAATCTTGTAGGATTAGACGAGAAATTTCTAAGTGTCGCGATATCGAAGTAACATGTTGAACTTTGGATCCATTTCGCACTTTGGACACTTAAAGGATCGAACAATTAAGGAGTTCAAAAGGCTGTTAGATCCGTTGGGAAATTTTAGTTTGAAGTAGAAACATTATAAATATATTGTAAAGACTCGATGAGAGGGGGATCTTGAAGATTTGAAGCAATAAAATATAATTAGCATTGCTTTTTATAAGATTTTTGTATTTTTCCATTCTTGGCAGACTTGTACGATCTCATACAAGGGTGTTTTGACTTGCAAACTGTGGAAATCTCTTATAGCATGTGTTAACTTGCATTTTCAGAAGTTTTGAGAGTCTTATTTTAAATTTGTGGAGTTTTATCTCAGATTTTCTTAATCTGCCCTATTAACCCTATTTTTGGGGTGTTGAAAGTCACATAAATGTAATTTTTTCCCATTCCACCCCTTGTGTCTACTGTGATTGTTGGAATGGGATTGTTTTAGTTGTGAATAGGTGATGTCAAGCTTGTTTGTGAAGGGGGGGTCTGATATTGCATTGGGTGTGATGCCCTAATGTGAAAATATGAGTTTTCCTCATGAAAAGTGGAGGTTTTGGTGGGACAAAGTGAGTTTTGTGAGAAGGAAACATTATTTCATGTTTGATTAAGCTTGTGTAGATGAATTCAAGCTTGTTTGAAGAGGTTTTATATTTTGGGTAGATTGGGAAGTGACTTTTTCAATAAACCCCTAGGGTTTTGGCTAAAATGTAGGATTTTATGGATTACCCTTTGTATGGTGGTATGTTAGAGGTATGATTATGGTTTTATAGGTTTTGACACATTTAAATTTCTTCCCCAAGGTTTTTTAGGGTTTGGATAAGTTTCAAGTATAGTTGCTTTGGAAAAAGAGGCTAATTAGAAGTTTAAAATGGTGAAAAGGTGAAATTTGAGTGCTCTAGTCTGAAGTGATCATAGGTGGATTTTGAGTATGTCAAAGTTTGTTCAAATGGGTCCCTAAAGAGGTTCATGCCATGGAATGATGAGGTGTCATTGAGATAAATTACCCGATTGAGTTGATTCCCGGTGCTACAAGGGAAAAAAGTGATTTTGAAGAAATGATGAAATTGTGAGGAGTTTATGGCCTGACAGTTGTGTTTGCAAATTGGAATTGTGATTTTGTGTGTTGCAATCCTCCCCCTATTGTATCAATCCACAAACCATCATATTGACTGTATCACATGACCTTTTACATACATTTTACATTTCAAAATTCATTTTTTACATTTAAAAACTAATCAACACAATCAAAGTATAAGGTGCTCTACAATCCGCAGAAGCTTGAAAAAAAAAAGGAAAATTTCTGAAAATATAGAAAACATCATCCTTTATTTACTAATTTTGCAATTGTGCAACTAATGCAAGTTTTGCAATTTTACACCAAATGAAATCTTTTGTGCAATATCACTTCTCTAATCACCTAATGACCTCTTTGAGACTTTGAATACATTGCATATGACCTTCACATGACCTTTTTCACATTTTTTACATTTCAAAATTCAAATTTTGCAAATTTTCCTATTGAAGGCATTTGCAGAACAAGGTGATATTGCACCAAACATGAACTCCAAAATTACAATATTTGAGTAAATCTCATTACAATGCCTTAGGAACTTCATTCTCACAGATCTTTTACAATGTCACTCATACATTCAAGATTCTCTTTAAATGTCTACATCATAGGTGCTCATTATGAGGTTAACTTCAATTGAGTAACTTAAGTTTCCCTCACTAAGCTTCACACGATCTTTTATAATTGCTTCAAATCATAATTGAGATTTCTCAAGATCATCAAAATAAGGATGTTGCATTGATTTTTTGGCAGAGATTCTCTTTGATGGTTCATAAATCATCATTTTCTGCAATGAGAGACCAATCAATTTTTAGTATTTCACCTACAAATACACAAAGTAAAAGAGAAAAAGAAAGAGAATCCAAAATGGAAATGAAATGAAAATAGATGGAAGGAACTTATAGATAGGCATGATAGTCTCTCAACTTAGTCACTCCTGGTCATACATCTTCACTATGAGTTCTAAGATACCTATTGCACACAACACCTCTCATGAATAGAGTAAGTTGAAATTTGAGATGCTATTATAATGTCTACATTATAGCTACTCATGATAAGGTTAACTTCAAATGAATAACTTGAAATTCCCTCACCAAGCTTTTCACACACTTTTGTAATGGCTTAAAATCATGATTGAGATTTTTCAAGATCATCAAAATAAGGATGTTGCATTTCTTTTCTGGCTGACATTCTCTTGGATGTCTCATAAATTTGCATTCTCTACAAGGGGACACCAATAAATTTGTAGTAGGTTACTTATAAGTAGGAAAATTAAAATAAGATGATAGCATTTCCATAAAAAAAATTAATGCACATACATGTATAAATTAATAAGAACCGATGTGCATATTTACAAATTAATCCAACGAACCATCCAGGTCTACTCTGCTCTTTATTGTGTCTAGTATTGCATCGTGGTTAGACTCATAGACCTTCCAATAGACCTTGTTCAAAGTTCTACCCCCATATTTGGTCAAACAAACATTGGATGCCATGACAAGGTTCGAGTAATGAAGAATATTACGATGCGTGTCAAAGTCCTGAAACAACTAATGTTTAGAATTCTTATGTGGGTACCTTCTAATCCACATTCCAGTAACAACAACCGAGCCTATAGGGTATTCGATGTTTTCTCCATTTATAACTGGGGCCTCCAATTTCTTGTTGGCCTCAACACAATGACACAAGTAATAGTTCGTTCCGTCTTCATTGTTTTCATCTGCAATAACTGCATAAAATTTCCCTGCATTGATATGTGTAGCAAATCTTTGGAAATTAGTCAAAATTACAAATACACTGTAAAGTAATATAACAATATGGAATTTAAAAAACTAAGCAAGCAGATATATTACCTAGTTGAACTAAATCTAATACATGGTCAAAGTCGATCGATGATTCCATCTGTGTTAGTTCGAATGTTGTTGGAGGGAAATACATGTGAAGTGGGCTGAGATAACTTGTGAACCATTTGTCAACCCACTCCTCTGACTCACAATCATTCCAAGCTTGCATTGTACATGAAGAATAAAATCATGCCATCTTCCATGTATGAATACTCCATGAACCTGCACTTGAGCTAAGGAAAGAGTGTAGCTCACTCAATCCTATTAGTGTACAACAATCCTCATATGGTGCAATGTTAGTATCATCCATCAACCAAAAATACCTACGAATTGAAGATGCACCTTCATTACCTGGACCCATTAAAGCATTACACCACTTGATAATTGATCTTGCATCTATCAACTTTGCACTGCATTTATACTTTAACTCTTCTTGTGCTAATTCTCTTTTCATGCATGCTCTTGCACCATCATGCTCTCCCTTTCCATGCCTGGCCTCACAAAAGTTTCACATATGCTATACACCTATAATGACATGCATCCTACTCAACCAGTAGAACATGCATGAGTTCTTGAATTGTGTTGCACAGTTATCCAACCATATTATATGCCAACCGTATGTTATGCCTCTCTAAGCCAAATCACTATAGAACATCTGGAAGCAACCTTGCACAAAATTTGGAGAATGTGTGTGATCATCACTAATATAAAAGTGATACTCCCTCAATACCTTCCTTTGGTCCTCTATACTATCAGCTGCATGAATGAATCCTATTTGCAGAAATATCGAAACCTGTGTGGAGTTGTAATACTGTGACTGCACCTCACACTATGGCTGCAAAGTGTAGTTCTATGAAAATTCAACCACTGATACTATGCTACCAACTAGAAATGTGTCCTTGCATAGCTTGAATTGAGTGTCCAACCATCGAGCTCTATGGGTATGCCTTGTATACTCATACACTATATTGTCACAAAACATGGACATAAAATGATACATTGGAATCTTCTAAACAACCAAATCACACATTTTTTATTAAGACCCATATTTTGTAGCATATGCCACCATTTTATACCTCCCAAACTCTAGTATTTTTTGTCCCACCTCATCTAATCTTTCCATATGTTGACATACTGGCATACGCTGTAAGCCACTAAAACACTCACATGAACCATCCAAACATGTTGTCCTATAGAATATTTTTCCATCCTCTATTTCACATAAATTTTTTGATAAAAAATCTCTTGAAGATTTTGGTGGGGCTTCTATGCCACAATCCTGCAAAACATTGTTAGTATGCAAATCACAACATATAGAACGATAAACATCATAACAGTTAGAAATTTCAATATGTAGTCTACAACAACTAGTGCATGTGTGATTTATCTTGACATAAAAAGGTTTAGGAATTTAAAAAAATCTTTGACAAATACTAATTTGAGGATAATCCATTTGAAATTTATGGAAAAATTGGGTTTGCCTCATATCCAAAAAATGCTTTGGATGTGGCTCGCGGTTTTGACTACCGATTCTCCTTCTTACCACATCCCTTTGATTTAGAGATGGCCTTGTGTTATTCTTTCAATACTCTTCAATTAGTGTTCTCAATGCCTCAACAAATTTTTTTATCTTTTTGTGGTAGTCTCCCCGAGAATGCCCATAATTCATTTGAATCGGTGCCCTCAATTCTTTGCCGGATTTGAACGACTTTTGATAAAGTTTTTCTACTAATTCTCATTTGTTCACTTGTCTTTCTAATGAGATGAGTTCTCTTTGTTTGACTACTTACTAAAGTCGATGTAATGACATGTTGTGTGACATTACTATCCTTTAAGCATGAGGTCTTACCCACACTCTCATATGCATCCATTAGATTCTTCACAATAGTGTTTTCACTCGATGAATTTGATGTTATCAACCCAAGAGTCTTCATGATGTCTCTATACTTTAAACCCTGCATCATTTCAACAAATAGTTGGCATCTTGCAGTCTAATTTAGCCTTTCAAAGTATAATTTCCAAATCTTATCAGCATATCTTCTACAAGTGTGTGCTGGAATCTTACCTTCCATGTGCTGCAAAATATCCTCATCAATATTAATCAAATACTTTGGCTTTCTATGCAAAATTCTAGGTGGTGTTCTCCCAAGTACATACATCTCAACATTAGGAGTTTCATCAATATTTAATTGAGGTGGGCTAGATTGCGTACCTTCGATCGATGGTGGAGTAGAAGACATACCTTGAGGTTCTCATGGGGATGATGGCATACTTTCTTCATCAAATCTAAGTGATGATGTACTCTCAACTTGAGATGCGCTAGACGGTGTCCAACCATATTCACTTGCGATAGATGGTGTCCCTCCATATTCACTTGCGGTAGTTGGTGTCCCTCCATATTCGCTTATGCTTAATGGTGTCCCTTCATATTCAATTTCCGTAGAGGGTCTGTCTCCAACTATGGTATTCAAATCTGTCTACTTTTGTATTTGTGCCCTTTGTGCTGCCAGATCCTGTTCTCTTTTTGACGATTGAAGTTCCTCTTCAGTTGGCTTGTTTTCGTCAATAGTACCCAATTTCTTCTTTTCACAATATGCCACCACTCATTCTCTCTCCTTTTCTTTGAAGGTTTCATAATCTTTGTCTGTTAGTTTATTCCTTCTTCATTTCTTTGGCATGTTGGATAATTTTACCTGTAGCATGGTAATGAGATGAATATTAGTTCCTAAAGTATTTGTCCATTCAAATAAATGAAATATATGTCATTCAAGGCTTCATAAAAAATACTTATAATCATCTTGCACAAGACTATTTCTAGCATAGACAAAGGTGGTGCAGGGTTTGGTTTGTTTTTTTAGTCTGATCATTTTGAGTTGGTTGGGGTCTTCACCACCTAGGTTGCTACCATGCTGCCCCTACCTTCTCAACCCTACCCTATTGGAAAGCTAGTGGAGTGTTGGAAAGCTAGCCCACTCACTAGATTTCCAATATGGTAGGGTTGAGAAGGTAGGGGAAGCGTATGCCTCATAGAAATGGGGTGCCACAGTGATTTAATCACTGTGGCACCCCATTTCTATGAGGCATACACTGCCCCTACCTTCTCAACCCTACCGCATTGGCAAGCTATTGGAGTGTTGGAAAGCTAGCTCACTCACTAGGTTTCCAATGCGATAGGGTTGAGAAGGTAGGGGCAGTGTATGCCTCATAGAAATTGTGTGTCATGGTGATGTCATTTCTACGAGGTATACGCAGTCCCTACTATGTCAACCATTTCTGGAACCATCCTGAACACACAATTTTAAGGTTTGAAGTCATTTAAAATGGTGTTTTGACCCATCCCTCTCACTGTTATAACTCTAACTTGAGGAATGGGTCTGCAACATCACTAAAAAGGTGTGGGAATGTTGAGTGTGTGCAGGGGAGTTAAAGAGTTGAGTTGGGCATGAAGCCCTAGAGTGAAATTTGGTGTTTTCCATGTGAATTTGAGAGGTTTTTACATGATAAAGTGAGTATTGTGTTAGGGAATCATTTTTTCTTGTTGAATTTAGTTTGTGCAGGCCATTTTAGACATGTTTGAGGTGGTGGCATGTTTTGATGAGGTTGGGAAGTGTGTTTTCTAATAAGCCCTAGGTTATTTGGCTTAAAAAGAGGGTTTTTGGTTTTCACATCTTGGTGGATGAATTTCTAAGAACTAATTGTGAATTATTTGGTTTGAATACATATAAATTTCTTCCCACATGTGTTTGGAGGTCTTGGTCAAGTTTCAAGATAAGTTTTCTTGCTAAAGTGTCCTAATTTGAGGCCTAGTTGGCGTAGAAAGCCTGGTTTGAGAAAGTTGTTACAAAGTAACCAATAGTAGTTTGTTGGAATGTGATTGTGTACCCTAAAGGTTCCTTGAAATGGTTCAAGTCTTGGTCTGAAAGAATCTTATCGAGAAGAAATACCCAATTGAATGAGTTGGCAATGCTACAAGGAAGAGTGCTGATTTGGTGAAAAGTGAAGAGTTTTGAGAATTGTGACTTGTGAATTGTTATTGTTGGTTGATTTTTTGTGTTCAATTGTGTTGTAGGACCTCCCCTAGTTGCATCACAATTCAAATGGTTTTTCCATGCTTCCATTTTGAGCCATGATTGCAAGATAGTCTGCACTTTTCCCCATGTTACTAACTTAGCCTTCAATAAAGAGTCTTCTAATGGTGGAGAGAAGGGTTAGAATCCCTTGTAGGTAGAATAATCAAGGAAACATTTAAAATATATCACAAATAAAAGTGATGAGGTAGGTTTAGTGATGATGTAAATTTAGAAATAGATATGAAAACCAAAATAGATTCTAAGATCTATCAATGTGGGAGGAGTATATTCCAATTTTTAAAAGAGATGTATGGAAAATTTGGTAGCATACACAAGGAAATGAGCTGCTTGGTATAATTGTTTGACAAAAAACCTCAATGAAAGCTTTGGAGTGTGGTATGCACTTCCATAATAAAGGATTGAGAAATGATGTTTTATTTTACTTCCTTAAAACGTATGTCATATATATGTGTATACAAAATGTGGAAGCATACACAAGGTAAGTAATTGTTAAATAACAAAATGCCTCAAAGAGATGTGGTTTAAAAATGTAATTGGAAAGTTTATAGAATTGTGTAATTTAAAATGTGCATTGACAACCTAAGGTTATAATGAAAAACAAACAATGATCAACATGGAATATGCAAAATAACAAAAATGAAAGGAAGCCATAATAGAATGAAAGAAAATGTGAAAGACTTCACATACCTAAAAAATTAGAGTTTAAAATGGAGGAGTTCAACCCAATTATGTAGCCTTAGCTTCTTATTTCTTCAAAATCCTCAACAATTTGACTTTTTCAAAAGCTTGTTCCCCTCCAAACTTCAATTGTATATCAGTTTTCAATGGAATTCAAACTTGAATTGATATTATATGTCTTTCAATGTGAAAAATCTGATATTTCATGCAAAGGTGGTAGAAAGATCATGAAAAAGGTGGTGGAATGTGAAAAACATGCATGCACACTTCAAAACATCATCAAAAAGCTACTTTTTGTCGGAGCACGCGCAAAACCAGGAGAATATGTAGAATGTGGGCCTTGAGATCATGGGTATATTGAGTTTTTTTACAGTTTTTAGTGCAACACAAAACAAAATCACGTTATAATGCGAGCACATTATTTATTCCTAAAATGGCCATCTCTCTACTTCTTCAAAACACGCTCGTGTTATGTGAAATTTGGTTTTTTAATAGATTTATTTTCTCTCTCTTTGTCTATACCCTATATACCTTGATTCTATCTCTCTTCCCTCTACCCTTATACCCTAATTCTATCTCTCTCCCCTCTACCCTCTACCTCTAACCCTTATACCCTCTATCTCTCTCCCACTCGCTCCCACTCTCCAACTCTCTCCCACTCTCTCCCACCCTACCTCCCAATCTCTCCCACCCTCTCCCACTCTCTCCCACTCTCTCCTACTCTCCACCTCTCTCCCACTCTCTCCCACCCTCTCCCACCCCCTCATCCACTCTCTCCTAGACTCTCCCACCCTCTCTCCCACTCTCTCCTAGTCTTTCCCACTCTCACCCACTCTCCAACTCTCTCTCCCACTCTCTCCCACCCTCCCCACCCCCTCTCCCACCCTCTCCCACCATCTCTCCCACTTTCCAACTCTCTCCCACCCTTTCCAACCCTCTTCCATCATATTTCCCACTCTCTCCCACCCTCTCCCACCCTATCTCCCACTCTCTCCCACTCTTGAACTCTCTCCCAATATCTCCCACCCTCTCCCACCCTCTCTCCCACACTCTCCCACTCTCTCCCACTCTCTCTCTCCACCCTCTCTCCCACCCCCTCTCCCACACTCTCAAACTCTCTCCCACCCTCTCTCCCATCCCCTCTTACACCCTCTCTCCCTCCTCGCACCTCTCCCACATCTCCCCCACTCTCCCACTCTCCAACTCTCTCCCTCTCTCTCCCTCTCTCTCCCACCTTCTCCCACCCTTTCCCACCCTCCAACTCTCTCCCACCCTCTCACACCCTCTCCCACTCCAAATCTCTCCCACCCTCTCTCCCACTCTCTCATACCCACTCCCAACCTCTCCCACCCTCTCGCCAACTCTCTCACACTCTCTTCCACTCATAAAATCTCTCCTACTCTCTCCCACTCTCTCCCACCCTCTCTCCCACTCTCTCCACTCTCTCCCACTCTCTCGCACCCTTTATCCCTCCCACCCTACCTAGCTAAGTCCCTCTCACTCCAACCCCTTCTCTCCCACTCCATCTCTCTTAAACTCTCGCTTTATCCCTTTATCCCTCTCACCTCCCCTCACACTCTCAAGTCTCTCCCTTTGTTACCCTACCTACATAACTCTCTCTCTCTCTCTCCCCATTCTCTCTCTCTCTCTCTCCCTCTCTCTCAATTCTCTCTCTCACCCCTTCTCTCTCTCACTCCATTTATCCCTCCCACCCTACCTAGCTAAGCCCCTCTCACTCCAACCCCTTCTCTCCCACTCCCTCTCTCTTAAACTCTCACTTCCACCCCCTCTCCCTCTCTCCAAACTCCCTCTCTCTCTCTCTCTCTCTCCCCCCCTTACCCCTCCCCCTCCCTCCCCCTCCCTCTCCCTCTCCCACCCTACCTAGACAACTCTAGATCTCTCTCTCTTAAAATTCTCCCTTCCTCTAAAGAAATACATAAATACATACATACAAGCATAATACATATGTACATAAATCCTACATACACACAAGCATACATGTGCATGCACGTATATACAATCTTACATACAAGTAGGCATACATACAATATACATGCATTGATACATACATGCATACATACATACATACATACATACATACATACATACATACATACATACATGACATACAAGCATACATGTGCATACAAACATACAAATATATAAAAATACATTCAATATGCATTTAACATAAAGAAAAACATAACACGAGCGCGTTATAGCGTGCTTGTATTATGTCTTGCTAGACATGCTCCACACAAACAAAAACAATGTCAAAACTGACATAAAACGTGAGCGCGTTATAATGTGCTTGCATTATATCTTGCTTTGGGAATCCTTGAACCTTAGGATTGGTATTTTCCTTGGAATACCAACCCAAAGGCTTGGAGGGAATTCCCAATGACCAGAGACGTGTTTTTGCAATTTCTATAATATTTCACATAATCAAGTTCATGCTCATCGTCAGGATTGCCTCATATGTCTGATTTGGATAAAAAAATACAAAACTAACTTTCTCAAACCCTCTAAACTCAATGGTAAGCTCATATTTACATGAAAAAAGCTCCAATTTGAAAATGCAATACAAATCCACAAAGATGAAATCCCCAAAATTGGTATTTCTTTCAATATTTTTTGATCTCTAGGTCATTATTTAGTGCAAGAGAAGAGCATAATCAAATTTTCAAGATCTACCAAGATTTACAACATAGATCTCTCAATAAAGACTAACAAGAAGCAATCCCACAAGATTTTATACCTTGTAAGAGTTCGTATAGAATAATTCTACACCATGCAAGATTTAGCTGAAGATTATAGCCACTCAAGATCTAGGAACTTCATGAAAGCACAAGAGAGATCAATATGCAATTATAAAGATTGTAATGGAGTTAAATCTAATAGAATTCAATATGACAATTGTTGATTTACATATGAGACCACCTAGATGTATAGCCAAGGTGAGACATATGATTAAACAAGATTATGAAAAGTATCTTAATGCGATGTCATGTGACAATATATCATAACTACCTAGGACACATGTGTTAATATTCAAAAGATAAGATGACAACTAACACCTTCTAGAAAGATTACTTCTTAGGACCTAAGTAAACTCAACATGTAAATAAGTAACCTAAGTCCCCTAGTAATGAATTAACTAGGTACAAGACTTTATTTACACCAACATAGCACAACTAGCCATTGTACGAATATGGTTACCAATAATATGAGATAGGATACAAACAATGTCTATTCCATGTTAATTATCAAGCATTCTTCTCATGTTATCTATGATAGGAATGACAATACTAACAATATTTTTTGTACTCACAAAATGTTGAAGTATTTCTAAGGTTTTATCCATTTGTTTGAGTTTCTCTTGAGGGATATCAACAACAATGGTTTCAACATTAGTAGAATTGGTGGTAATAGGATAAGTGATATTAGAGATGGAATCCAACGTGGGTTGACTAGTGTCAATGCTATGATTGAAAGAGTTGGAAAACCTATGATCCTCAAAGTCTAGTGTACCATAATGGGATGCCATGAGTCTCAAACTATGTCTCACTGAAGTATTGGAAATAGGACAACATGTTGTAATACTCATACATGTCTCACCAAAACAAAAGTGTACCCAAAACAGATAAAAATCACTAAATAGAGATAGTAAATACTTAGAACTAGGAATCAAAATAGAAGCATTGAAGAAGATATTTGCAATTTTCAGATCTGAAAAAGATAATTGACTGATTTTAAATGCAAGGACCTAAAAATGATAACTTTTAAATGCCAATTTTGATTTTAAACAATACACTTTTTTCACTAAATGAACTAGATTCAAATAATTACAAAAAAAGAAATTTATAAAACTATAATAGAGATCTATAGGTGCAGGAAAGTAAAGCAAATAGACACTAATAAATGTGCAAAATTCTAGAAAATTTCTTGTACAAGGACAGGTTCGCCCTAGGGCGAATGTGTCCTTGGAGAGGGGTTTGAGGAATTAAATTTTTATTGTTTAATTTGATATTTAAGCTCACTGTTCCTAGTTGCAAATAAATTATTCAATAACATAACTTCCATAAATTGATATGAAATGAAAATGCAATTTTATGACAATGTATGAACAAAATGACAACTTTTTTTAATGCAATTTTTTGATGTAATTTTGATCTAAATGACTGAAACACACTTTTAGGCAATCTAATATGTATAATGTATGCAATGGTTTTAGATTTTTATTAATTTTAATGATGCAAATATGCAACATGTAACCCTAAATGCAATGCAAAACTAGCTAATGCAAAACCTAGATCCAAGGTTTTAATGATCTCCAAATAAAAAAATATGTTGTACAATGTCATGTTCACCAAAATGAAAAAGGTGGAAAAAGAGGGAGATCCCAAAATGGGGTGTCTTAGGTCCTTCATACAAGTAACTAAGAACTAAGGGTGTCCCTCTTCCCAAAATTTCATTGAAACTAAGAGATTGCAAAGTGTAGAGATTGACTTTCAACACTAAGGTGAGCAGATCTCACTTGAATCACTAGGTTTCTTAGGACAATGTGATTTGGAACTAAATGGAAATGATTTTATGCAACTAAACCTAATAAACAATATGATCTAAATGATAAAATTCAAGATATCAAAGACATAGAAATTGAAAACATAGTTTGTAGGTAGATTTGATAAGGGTTTGAACACATGTACTTGGCATTAAAATTTGGTTTTGACAACTATTGAAGGATAGGTTTTCCCTAGGGTGAATGGGTCATGGGTAGGGTGTCTAGAAAAATCTTTGATAGTCCATTGATGCTGGATCTTGGCTTTAGTTTGACATAGGTCCCATTGTCGAAAAGTCAGAAATAAGATCTGTAATTGAGTTTATGTGGCTTGAAAATAGTGGTGACAACTTATGCAATATTGTGAACTTTCTCTTTTAGATCGTTTTAGTCCTCCTTTCAACCTATAATCTACACATAAAAGAGGAAAATTTATTTATTTTGAATGGGGGTTTTCCTTAGTTAAACACCATGTTTGGTAATTAAACCTTGATAAAGAGATAATGACGATTGATAGATGGAAGGAATAATGAATGAACATTTTCTCAATACAACTCACCAAAATTTTAATGGCTTCCCTTAGAGGACTGACGTCAAATGAAACATTCTAAAGAATTAGATCTTTCTTTGCTTGATTTATTGAATATTTGAATACTTGGGTGCTTTAGGATCAACAATACATATTAGCCTTCACAAAATGACATAAATACACATAAGCTTGAACATGATGATAGGATCTTAAATGCTACAACAAATTACTAAAAAAATTGCTCTTGAATGCTTTTGACAATAATATTTTCTCATATAAAGTTCACCTCTTGCTTGATGATGTTTAATTGATAAAATAACTATGTATTTATAGCTGTGTTTATCTAATTTTTAGAAAATTAGATTTGAAAATCCAAAAAATTGCATATGAAGATTGAATCATTAAAATATTTCCAAAAACATATTAAAATTTGGGACCTAGGACTTAAGGAGAACCCATTCGCCCTTGGGTGAATGGGTCCTGGCCAAAAAGTACAGGACACACGTGATCCAAGGTGATTAAAATATTAATTGCATTAAATAAATATAGGTTCCCCTTTTGGAAAATGAGAAAAATACATAGGGTTTTGAAATGTATAATTTGGAAAATTAGGAGCTTAATTAAATCCAATTAATTAAGGGACCCGAACATAGTGTGAAATTGTAAAGGTATACAATTTTGTACACTACGCTTACAATTGTAAGAGACTCTATAGTAACCAACTAATAATAGAACATGATTCTTACAATCTTTTATAACCTATCATAGGTCAAACTTGGGCACCCACTTTCTCATACAAAGATGCTAATCAACAACACTTTTCCAACCTACAATACAATTTGGCTGTTATGCATTATAACTTCGTCATAGGAATCCATCATAGAATCGTCATAACACATGTCAAGGAATCTCTTTCCAAAGTGGGATTCCTACATTGTCTTGTGGTGACCACAACATCCTTGTCACCTTCCATGCCAGCTTCCAACATGTCGACATATCATCATGCTAGGTCATATTAGATGAAAAATAAATATGAGAAAGGAATTATAACATATGCATAATTAAATTAATAAATTAATTCTAGGAAATTTAAAAGGTTGAGACACCTTAATTCCCAACACAAAGAAAAAGATTTTTCACTCCTATTAATTGGCTCTTTGTTTTCCATGTGATCATGACCTTCATTCCATCATCCTATGCTGACCCTCCCTAGTAGGTATTAGTTTTTACTTTATGATTAGTTGATATACCAAAATAAGACCCAACACTTTTAATGGATCTAACAAGTCTTGATTTTGAGTGATGATTCAAAGTTATGATCATAATAGTGTGAGTTCTAGTATTTTCTAGAACTTTTCTTTGCACCCAATATAGTTTCTTTTGACATTATGTCATACTAAAGAATAACTTAGCAAGAAAACTTGAATAATTATTTTAATACATAATCACGAACATGCACCATAACAATGCATAACTTGCAAAGATTCACATTAGAGATTTTTTTGTAGGGTAACATATACACCTATGTGGTGTCACTCCCTAATAATTATTTCAGAAGTGAAGCATGTGTAAAACATTAGGCAACCATGATAAAATGTTTACAAGTTAATAGAGACACATACCACTTGCCAATAATCTACTAGGATGATATAGGTCTCCATTCTTTTGAGGTAAAACAATCGGGACTAGGAAGTATGGCTTTAGGGTCATCCTAACTCAATTTGAAAATAATAGAGATATTTACTTTAATTCAAGGATATAAAAATGAACCTTGATACATTGAGCTTATTAACATTTCACATTTAATGAAAATAAATCACTTAGCCATTTTATTTCACTAGCCTAGGTTATTAGGATCTTTAGCATTGCCAAGGCTACACTTGATCCTAATGTTAATTAGTTAATTTGAAAGATGATTAAGCTATTTTATTTGCACTATGGTGGTTAGTATGTATCATTGTCATAAGAATCTTCCTACAATTAATTGAAAATATAATTTTGAAAACCTAAAGATCCACGTAATGTTATAACAAATCAATTTTGTTACTTTAATTACAAAATATTTTGAAGTTATAAGTTAAGTTAAAGGAGCCTAGTCACATGGTCATTTTCATTAATTTTTCATTAGAATGGAATGTGTTTATGTAATTTAAATTTAGTAAATTAGGGTTCTTAATGGAATATGCATTAAACCCCATCAATTGAATGAGACTTAATGTTGACCCTTGTATCCTAAGGCAAGTAAGAAGAACCCTAATCCATCATGAAGTCAAATAAAAGAATATCCCACACATTACTACCATTATTTTTGTATGTAGGTAGTAGGATCTATGAGAAGGAGGAAAAAACTACCCTCTTTTGTTGTTATAAAAACCAATAAGTCCCCCCCTCCCCACCCCTCAATTTGTTTGGTATACATATATTTAGAATATTTTATTTTCTCTTTAAAAAAAGGAAAATGCATTTTATTTCAACACATACATAGGTATATTCATATATAAATTTACCATGAAATGCTATTTTTTGAATATATCAATTTATTGGTGTATACATATAATTTTATTTTAAACATAGATATATTTGAATGTATAATAATTTATTTCAATCAATAAATACAAATATATAAACCCACAATAATAATGGTAGCTATTTTTATTTTAATATAATATAGAATATGAAATAATACTATGACAACACTTGGAGAAATAGTCTTAATGAGGAGAAATGGAACAATAATATAAGAATAAAATCCCTTGGAAGTTCCTTCAAACCCCTAGGAAGAATATTGTTTCCTTAATATTACCATTCTTTACATTCTCACAATGATGGTGATAAAAAATGCTTAAGAACATCACATGCACAATGATAGTATAACTTACTAGTTGCAAAATTGTGAAGTTTTCTTTGAAATTGTAGATTTGGAGTTAGAGAGAATGAAAAATCAAATTCTTTTATTCAAAAGAGGCAAGCCAAAATACTTTTTCTTGGTCTTTCTATGTGTAGGTTCCAAATTGTTAGTTGGAAGGTAACAATCTAATAGCAATTGGAACCACAAATTTTCATGGGATGCTAACGTGTCATACAAAAATTGTAATTGGAATGTTTTATATAAGAGGGCTAAAGTTAGGATACCATGCAGTGTGAAATTAAAAGGGTGTGTAGTTTAAAAGACTACAATAGGATTAAGACATTTGTCATGATCTTAATTTGTGGGTGAAACCACAATAGTGGTTTACAATTGAATTGAGGAAGGAAAATCACTTTTTTTGAGATTTCACTAGCTAAGGGGGTTCAGTCGAACTACCATGTTCACTCGAACCCCTTAAGACATTCAACCGAACCACATGGTTCGCCTAAACCAAATGTTCGACTGAACCATATCAAGGTCAATGCAAAAAAAATATTTTAAGGGGTTTGGTCGAACCTAGGTTCGACCGAACCCTTTGAATTAGGGATTTTTTAAAAATCACTCCCATCACTGTCAAACGAACCGACAGTGAACATAAGAGCGGCACGAGCTAACATGAATGGAGATCTGAATAGCGAATGACATAATCTGGGACAACCATTTCAACGTGCACCACCATATCAAGGTTCAACCTCCATAGCTAGGTTGGTATTCTTCTTTGAATCCTCCATATGAATCTGTTTGTTTGAAAAAACTCCCCTAAATGACCATTTTTACTACTTTGTAATTCCTGTGCAACAATATATGTTGAAATTATATCCATTTCAAAAAAAATTGTCCAAAAAAAACTTAAGACATTACCCATTTCAAAAATAAGATGTCCAAATTGGTTTAGAAAGATTAAGGCTCCATTATGTGAGAAACCCATTTTTCTAATTCAAATGAATACAAATTGGTGAAGGATGTGGAATTTGGCTTTACAACTACTAATTGCATTTGCTTGAAAGTTTCTAAAGCCTTTTAAACAAAACCCATTTATTAAAATTTGGATTTACAACTGCTAATTGCATTTGCTTGAAAGTTTCTAAAACCTTTTAAACAAAACTCATTTTTTAAAATTTGGATTTACAGCTGCTAATTGCATTTGCTTGAAAGTTTCTTAAGCCTTTTGATTTGGATTTATAGCTGCCAATTGTATTTTCTTGAAAGTTTCTAAAGCTTTTTAATTTGGATTTACAGCTACCAATTGCATTTGCTTGAAAGTTTCTAAAAAATTTTAATTTGGATTTACAACCAAAAATGAATTATAAAATCTTGTTAAAAAATGAAAACTAAATGAAATAACTTGCAATAACTAATTATTCCTCTGAACTTACAAAGAAATTTGCACTTACAATGAAGTCAATTTACATAACTTTTGAGAACAATAAAAACAATATTATTATCAAAAAATATTATGAATCTAAAGCCAATGGTGCTATTTGAACCATCTTAGAATTACAAACCTTGTGGCTAAGAGAACCACCCAAAGTTCAAACAAACAAGCATTGTAAGAGCCACCCAAATAGCAACTAAGTGAAGTTCAATTACAATTTGGATGTGGAATTTTCCATGACTATTTTTGAGGATTTCATAGACTAACTAGCTATGGAAATTAGGGGGTTTCCATCCTCCAATACCTCATGGTAGACAAACAGGGTGTCCAATATATTGTAGTAAAATTAATGGATAACTAAGGATGTCTTCTCTCAAAACCTATCTTGATTAAATATGTAATTTTCAAATTCTTTTATTTCCCTCTAAACTACATGTACAAATAATCCTTGGTCAACACCCTAATTGAAATGATCAACTTATTAGATAACACCTACAACCCCATCATTAATTGTTAAGTAAAAATTTACACTTCCCTAAGTTACTTTCCCTAGGCCCATAGTAACTGAAAATGGGCATACGAGATAATATGAAATCATATGACTCACCATGTTCTCTATTCTTAGGATTTTGGAGTATATCATTTAATATCCAAAAAATATAATTTCATTGTTGATATCAACCAATCTTTGCTTCAACTTCCAAATCATCCACACAATCATCTCTAAAACATTCAATATATGTGAAACATAATTATGAGGAAGATACAAATAATCCTTGACATCTAGCTTTTTGTAGATCAAACCTAATAATATGGTTCTATAATTTTAAACTATTTCCAATTTTGAAATCAAAATACAATCAATTATCTATTTAATCTCAATAATCGTAATTTTAAGGAAAACATAAATTGCTTGAATCTTTTGAAGGTCTCTCATTAGATTCTACTTACTCTAACTTGAATTTAAAAAACAACATTAAAATCCACATAACAAATTTCAAAGACATAATATTATTACAATATTATTTAAAAATCTAATTGTAATGAACATGTTATAGTAATAAATATTCAAATTTTAAATATATGAAAATATATAACCAAATGATCCTTAGTTTTCATATATCATTTGTGATGAGAATGCTGAATATTATAATTTTTTAGGCCAATCTTTAGGCACTAATTCACCATTGTTAAAATAATCCTTTAAAGTTAATTCATTATTTTTTTTAGGATTATAAATTTTTACAATTTCTATTAAGCCAAACTTAAAATAATGGTATAGATTAAGATTCTTGTCTTTATCCTACATTTGGGTCATTTTTGATTAGATTTACTATCATATTTAGAAGTTGTATTTTGTTATTAAATATATTTTTTAACATATATAAAATGTATGATTGGATTAGTGAGATGTTATAACAAGTATACACTATGAAGTCAAACTTTATTAGATTGATTCTTAATAAATTAGGAATAACGATTAAATTTATAGCTTTATGCAATCTATAAGTATAAATAGTTTGATGGTAGAAACTTTATACATATAAAAATATGATAAATGTGTGATTATTTTTCTTGCCAATCTATAATTTTTTGATGTGCTTGGCTATATAAATGAGATGATTCACTCATAATACATAATGATAAAATTCATCCTGATACGAGGGATTTTATATTATCTTCCATTAAATTCATCCTCTTTATGAGTTTCTTATGGAATATTGATATTCTCTAGTGTGAATTCTTAATTTTAGACATATCTTAACTAGATAAATTTAGGTTCAATGAAGGCAATATAATTTTTTTTTCACTTACATAATCCTAGCTTGAAGTTCATTTATGTTTTTGATATTAAAATCAACCAAAACAAGGGTGTTGTCCCATTAAAACAAGGCAACCAAGGCCATCCAGAGAAAACCCATTAACAACACAGTGACAACAGAGTAAACCAAGCCATCACCCACAACAAATCATATCAAAAACCCTAAAACAATAGTAAACAAAAGATATTTACAGAGTCCATCATGCAGGCATGATACAAAATAGTCGAGTCTATAGACCCCTAGGGGTCAAACCAGTCTAAAAACAACATATACATACTAAAAGTCATATAAAAACTATCAAAAAAATTAAAGAGGAAAAAGCCTAATTTTGTTCCTCCATGCATGGTTTTTCCTGAATAGCAGTCGCCCAATCCGTTGTGAGGAACTTGAGCAGCTCCTTAAAGCCAACGTCTTCCTCGCCATCACCCACGGACTTGTTCATTTATGTTAACAACTATTAAATTAGATATTTTTATCCCCAATTACTTTCAAATAATTTTACAATAAACAACCATTTAAGGATGCCATGTTATAGATTATAGTTGTATTCCAATTCTTTATAAAGTGTTCAACCCTCTCATGCTCTAAATAATTTTACATTCAACAACCATGTCTAAATTACATTATATGTACCCAACCTCTTCCCCTATTTAACACACCCATACACCTTGTTACTAATCTCATTCAAAGAGGTGGATCAACCAATCTTAGAGGGATCCTCATCAGTGGGTTTTTTTATCTTTGTTCCTGACACTGAGATCCACCACATGTTTAGGTGGTTATCAATAGAATTAATCATTTTAGCAAACATAGGAGAGACAAGGGAGCCATCAATCTAGGCTCTAATACTATTCTAGACATAGTAGAACTAGAAGCTAGAATCCTAATAATGATAGCTTTTGGATAATACACAAGTTTTCCTTTTGAATGGATTGGGGAACATTTATTGGATGGGTTTTATTTCCCCTTCACCACATTTTGATTATGATTAAGAATTGAAATAATAAAATTCTCAAATTGGTATAAGAAAAAAATAAGCCCTTGTGGAGGGAAGCTCATTTTTTTCCCATGTGCAACTCTAATAATAGATATATTAAATTACATGAGTAAATGGAAAGGGAAGCTAGCAAGTCACATGCATCTAAGATTATTTATAAGATAAAAGTGATAGGATAAACAACATTTATAGTTTCCTTCTAGGATGAAATAAATAATCAAGTAGAAACATTTATATACTTGTGAGGAAATCATCTATATGTTCCTTCCTCTTGTATTTACTTTCTTTATGAGACTTCAAGCCCTTCATGGATAAACCACTTGTAGTAACAATACCTTCCTCAATGGATTTAAAGGTCAACCTTATTACTTTTAAACCAAAATTTTAATAACATTCAATTTTGTGTAATTTATGGAGCACTATTATCATTTTAATTCAAAATAATGTAAGAAATATATATAAATTTAAAAATTAAAAAATCCTCAAATAATAGTTTTAAATTAATTGAAAACATGGTTGGACCCCTCTAATTTTGTGGAACTATTTCTTAAAAGCTATTTTAGTTGAATTTTATATAATAGGAAAAGGAAGCCACATATGACATTAAGACCTTCCTTGATGGTTTTTACTAGGAAATTTTTAATTTCATTCATAGGTCAAGGTGTTTTAAACAAAAGTTGTATTTGGAAATCATCTAATGCATAAAGAGAAATAATTTTAAACTTAAGCCCTTAATTTTATAAATAACTTAAAATAATTTATAACATGGGTAAACACTAGAGTCAATCACATAATCTATCGTATATACTTAAATCAATTAAATTGCATATCATGTCTATCATTCTAATGACTAGCTTCCAAATAAAAGCATCCTTCTAAATAGATTAAAGTGCTCAATTAAGGTTACATGTTAGGTCAATTTTACTTCTTGTAAAATAATATAATCAATAGACTCATAAGATCTTCTAAAAATACAATCAATAGCTCTCTTGCTACTTGAGATTCTTTACCTTTTACATTTAAAATATTAAAATTCATAATTAACCATGGTAACACTTAATATAGTCTATTAAAAAAATATAAAGCCTTCATTTCCTTCCTCTTTTAGGAGACTTGGATCTACAACCAATTATGTGCATCATTCCATCTTTCATTAATGATTTCGAACATCAAGGATTTCAGATGAATGTGCATCATTATACAAAGCTAGTCCATTATATGTAGTTGTGGAATTTGTATAGGTAACTTTTAAATTTAAAAAAATGTAAGATTGATTTATTTTACTATAATATCCAAGAAATTTATAAAAATAAGAGTAATAAAATAATTATTAAATATTATCTAAATGAGTAAATATAACCATATTTTCATATGGAGGAATTTATATTATCTATAAGATTTGAGATGATAGAAAAAATATGTACAAAGATTAAATCAAGTCATTTTCTCTTATTCTTTCATTATTTCTTTCTTTCTGTACTAGGTTTAAATCTTCATCTAGGTTCAAGTTGTGTACTTATATGAAACCTTTGTTCCTTAGTGTCATGTTCTTGTACATTGTATGGTAAATTTCATGATAAATATTATGTGCATGTGTCCCTACCTCCTATCAATTTTTTTTTATGGATATAAGGAAGTTTATTTCTATTTTTTTTTTTCCTCCTTATCAAAATATTGCTTCAATAATTTAGAAATCATATTTACAAGCTTATATCATCTCTCTCATTGTCTTCTCTTATTTGTACCTTCAATTATGACTAAATTGATTTTACATGACCACCAATGTTAAGTAATTATGATTTCCCTTTATTACTAGTTGTAGGAAATAAATCTTAGATGCAACCTTTATCAATATTTTTTAAGTCTTTAATGCACATTTTGTACTAGAGTGCACACTTGTAAATTTAAAATTTAGAACTATTTTAGATTATGTTTTGTGTGCAATCTAGTAATTTGAATGTTTTATCTTATTAAAAACTAGATAGATGTTGAAAGTTTTATATTATTTACCAAGGTCTCATTGCTACTTTAGGTGTACATACATATATATAACATGGAAAATACAGATGTTCCACCTGAGTAAGAAAATTTGTTTGCAAATACCAATAATGAGATTAAGAAATTGAGAGACTCATTAGCACATGGTGTAAACCCAGGGATATATTCTAAACCATGCATGTCCATATTACATAGTCTAGAAAAACTAAGAGATGAACTTGAGAGGACTAGTGCATTTCCCCCAGATAGAGTAGCTAATATTCTTTCCCGCATGTGGGAAGAAGTACATGGTGACATTCCCCTTAAACAAATATAGGATAGTGTGACCAAAGAAATGATAAAATATACTTGTTTTCCATTCTATCAAAATGTGTGTAAGGTTAGGGGATACCAGGTCACTAGATGTTTCGATCATGTTATGGCCTCATTGATCTACCTACAATTTCTCACAACACATGGTCAATATCGAAAAAATGACCAGATTCCATTGTATTTTGTTCAACATTTGTATGATGAGGTCCATTTGGGCCTCAAAGTCAACTACCTGGACATTCCACTATATGTTGGTTAGGGGCGTGGTAGGATTGTTGATAGGCCCACGTATCATCGAGTAGATAGACCAGCCCTAGTGTTTAGGGTATTGGTTGGTGAGATGTCTCCCGCTCTCACCCCAACTCTAGCCCCCATAGCAGATGAGGTTGACGTTGCTTCCCAAAAGGAAGCAATTGACACTGTAGGTGACATTGCAGCTACCACCACTAGGATATCTATTGATCGTGTAGGTTAGTATTTGATGTCTAGATGTTCCCGATCCATGCCATTTTTTGCATTGTGGATCACCATGGATCCTTATTCAGCGACGAACATCCCTACTCCCACATAGCTTGAGGCACTTATAGGCGATGTGGCACACAAGAATCTGCATTGTTTAGTTGAGGACCTCTTGGAGGCATATGCCTTCATTGCATCAGACTATGGGATTGGTATAGAGCATGTTAGAGATCATTTGGGACATAGAGGTCATTCACTTCTAGGATCCCATCACTCTCAGTCCAACACTAGTGCATGTTAGGATCCACCTATAGATCATTCGACAACTGCACAAACTATGGGTTTTATTGAGATGTTGATTGGTTCTGGTTCATCATTGCCAATGCCATCTCACCTGCATAGTACTCTTCACTCATCATTTATGGCACAAGATGGGATAGATCGGATGGATGAAGCATGTTGATTCACCACTTGACTGTATAGGCGGTTGTTTTAGAGGACTTAGGTCATCTGATATCAGATGATGTGCATGTGCATGTTTCAATTCCTTTTTAATTATTTTTAAATTTTAGTTTTAACTAGATATTGATGTACTGATATATATGTATATATATTGTAGGTAGAAATACCTCAAGCCACTCGTAGCCTTGTTCCTCCAGATCGTGTACATTGATATGACTCTGTGGATGAATGTGTTGCTAGTGGACATGTGAGTTTTAAATTTTTACATATACACGTGTATATGTACATGCATATGTATGCACATAGATCTAGATAGATATTTAAAAATATACAAGTAAATTCTTAAAAATATCTTTCAAAAAATTTATTTAATATAAATTATATGTATTTAACACATTTTGTACACATTTTTATTTGCAGGGCTTAGCACATCCATTAGAGCAAGACCATTCTCATTCAGATGGTCGTTCGTCTAGGAGTCAACATTCATATTAGGCCCTACACTAGATTTATGATATTTACTACATGTATTTTCTAATATGATGATCTTTAGTATTCGACATTTAATGATCTCTAACTTACATTTTCTTATATGATTTACATGTTCATTTGCTTATTTGATGATCTTTAGTATTTGACATTTGATGATCTCTAACTTACATTTTCTTATATGATATACATACATTTGGCTCTTTCCTTATAACATGTTACATGTTTATACATTGAATCTATTTACATGTATCCATGTGTCTGCTTATGTTTACATGTTTAATCTCTTAGAACTTACATTTCCTTATATGATATACATTTTATCTCTAGTATAATTTTAGGAAATGAATGCCACTTTATAATTAAGTTCATTCATGTTGTCCACAATAAATATTTTTCACGTACACCCATTGAATTTTATAGTAAGCAGCCAAAAATTATAAAATAAATGACTCTTAAGCTCAAGTAAACTAATGATATTTTATAAACAAGTTATAAAATATAATTATAAAGAAGAGGTAGGAACATTCCTTTTATAATTATATACCATCCTTCAAACACTTTCCCTCTAAGTTATAAATTTTTTATGTTAGATTATTTCATAAATAATCTCTTAATCTACACCATTATTAAATTATATGAAAATTTTATTCTTTGAAACATTAAGAAAATTCAATTCAAATTTTACCTCTATTGTCTTTTTGACAAGTAACAAAATTCTAAAATTACTCTAAGATATATGTTGCATATCTATACATTAAAAAACAACAAACTCCACAATGAAATAACTTGTTTGATTACCACTTGATTCATTTAATCTAGGATGTAGTTATTCCATACACTAGAATTTTTTTTTTTCCCATATGCATATAAATACAAGCTTATTTCTCATTATTCCATATCAAATTGCAAGATTAATTCACATTTATATCACTTGGAGCTTGCAGATTTTGGAGAAAAGGTTTTTGCACATTTATCAAGGAGGAAAATATTAGAGAAGACAACTTTTCATTTTAATTAATCAAGGGAAAATTTGAAGGAGAATTTAACTAAGTTGCTAGAGGGTTTGTTTTGAGACATATTTAACTTGAAGAAGAAAATGTGACAACAAAGAAAAAGAAAAAATGCGTCTCAACGAAAATTGTCAAAAGAAGAAGAACAAAAGAGATGTGAACAAAACTTGGAAAATTATCATAGAAAGAAACAAGGTACATGCTTGTTTCTTCTCTCTCTCTCTGTCTCAAGTGTGTGTTTATGAATTTTATTAACACCTCAATTTGTTTTTCTTATAAATATGCATGCCTTTTATTAAAACCATGTTAGATTTAACTTGGAAACTTTAATACTAAAAAATAGTCATCTTGCATAGAAATTACCTAAATACCTTATCATCTATTTACAATTACTTTTGTTTCATGGAATTCTTAAGTTTAAGAATATTTGATTTGATTTGTTTCAACTCCACTTAAATAACTCATAGTCTCTCACTTTCTTTGCTTGCATGTAAATTCAAACAAGTAGGAAATTCTCAAGCTGAAGTCAAGCCAAATCTAGATATTGGATCAAAAAAATCCGTTGAAGAACACATGGACCTTGAAGTTAGGGAGGAGACCCAAGTTCAAACAATGCTTATTGGAGAGGGGTCAAGATCACTTCCCTCTACTGGTGTGGACGAGCATATAAAACTAGTTGTTCAAAACTTCTGTCACTTATAGCATCATGTCTTATCACTTTGTTTGCTTGCATACATAAAATTCACTTATATAGAATCATCTCTGACTTTCTTTGCAAAATATTTTGTGACATGTAGAAAGGGCTCAACAAGTAGGAAGTTCTCATGCTGAAGTCGAGCCAAATCTAGATATTGGATCAAATGAATCCACTGAAGAACACATGGACCTTGAAGATAGGGAGGAGGCCCAAGTTCAAACAATGCATGTTGGAGAGGGGTCAGGATCACTTTCTTCTACTGGTATGCATGAGCATATTAAACTAGCTGAAAAGGTGATGAAATAAATTTCTAATAGAAATTTAGATCATTTACTTGAAATGGATGTGGAGAAGTTGAAATGTTATGCCAACCAGCCTTATAATAAGAGAATGAGGTCAATGAATATAAATCTGTAAATGGAATAATCAATCATCATTTCAATCATCTTGATACACTTGAAAAAACCTAATTATTATCATGTTTACTTCTTCGTAATGAGCTGAAAGAGTCATTACAATTGTTGGGTGTACATTCGACATCAAATCAGAAGAAACACATGGGATTGCAAAAGGATATTGCTCAAAATGTTAAAAAGGGTTTAGATTCCATTGGGAAAGGATCTCGATCAGTGGATAAGGCCACTACAAGAAGGGTGATGTTGACATTTATTGTACATCAAGATATAGAAAGAAAAAAAAAATGTCTGCACTTTTAGCTAAAATTGGTTATAGTAGAACCACATTAATAAAATATGAGAAAAAGATAAAGTTTTTGGATGAGATTTCAGAAGGAAATTGGAAAATTATGTGTAGATCTCCCCATTCTGATAGGATTGAAGATGTTGTTAAGAACTTGATCTCAAGTTTTTGGCATGATCAGATTCGTCCATCATCAAATACTAGAGATGTTATGAGACACATGATTGGGCCTGGTATTTATGAAAATCATATCAAACATTGGCTAGACATAACACAATTTGAGATGTATATGAACTTTTGTAATACATATCCTCATATAAAGATTGGGAAAACAATATTTGAAAGGTTAAAGCCATATTATGTGAAGATAAACAAGTTTTTTGAAACTTGTTACCGTTATCATATTGAATTTGATCTCTACTATCAGGTGTTTTGAAAGATAAGAGAAGAAACTTGTGGGTTTCGAAATGCACCTCTTAAACAAGAAAGTTTTTTCATAAAGGATATTTTATGTGATCATGAAAATGGACCTCAAATAAACTGCATAAAAGGAATTTGTGAGACGTGGAAATTTGGCTAAATTTCCTTCAAGAAATGAGGATAATGACCTAACAAAGACATTAAATTGCAAGAGGTAAGTATTGTTTTTAGAGAGTTTATTTGTTTCAATTTTATTAGATTGTTATTTGAATTCTCTAATGTAATGTTTCATTCATTGTGTGGTTTATTACTTATTCATATATTTTACTCACACAGGTACAAGTATGTAAAGTTGCAAACAAATTTTGGGAAAGAATCTACAAGGTTGAACTATGTAGAAGAGGAGATTCCTATTGGAAAATTTATGGAAGATTTTTGAAAATTGATACAACCATACATAGGACATTCCTTTTTTGCTAAGTGGAAAGCACAATAATTCCAAACATTGAGAGATACTTTCCCACTTGGAACAGTTCTATCAGTAGTTGAATTTGCAAAAAATTACGCCTTCATACATCAAAAGGAGATTCAATTAGAGTATTACTTTTCAAAGAAAATCACTATTATGGTTCATGTGTGTTATCGACATGCACAATCAGAATTGGATGGTGTTAAGAGTATAGATGAAGAACGAGCCATAAAGAAAGAATATCACTTTTATATTAGTGATGATAAAGAGCATGAAATCCTTTTTGTCCAACATTTCTTTACAATTTTTTTTGAGAATTTTAGAAACAGGGGTGTAAAATTTGAAAATAATTTTGTATGGTCAGATGGATGTGTGACACAATTCAAATCTTCATGGCCATTCTATGTACTTTAAGTAGATATCATAAAATCTACAAAATACCACATGTTTAAATTTTTTTGAGAGTGGGCATGGAAAGGGTGAGAATGATGGAGCAGGAGCTTGCATCGAATGAGCTTTAAGAAAGCATCAAATGAGTTATCTAGAAGATCATATAGACAACACAAATGATGTTGTTGAATGGTGCAAGAAACACTTTGCATCAAATGTGGTCGGCACATCTTCAAGAAAAAATTGACACATTCCACATAGACTATTTTAGGAGATATCTGGTATGTGTAAATTACATTTTCAAAAATTTGAATTTATTTAAATTAAATTTATATATATATATATACATGTTTTTTCACATAAGTTTGTTGTTGTACATGTATCTAGCTATGGACAAAAGATCAATGCATGGATGCAAGAGGGTAGAAAAACAAGATCTTTGCATTGTGTTAGGACTTCATATAGTTTCCATGGATGGACATTACACGCAAGGGGTTACTCTTTTTTTTTCACTTAGTGCATTGTAGGAAACTCTGATCATACATGTAACAACCAAGAACTTGGATATGTTGGTAAATGGGATACAGTACCACTGGTTGTTTCAAAAACATATGATGAAAATGAGGAAGAAAGATATGAAGACATTCCATTGATTTCAATTGATTATGACCATATATCAGGATTGGTTAGAAAAGGTACATGTGTAAGCTTTCTATAATTTTTATATTATATATATCTAGATAATGATCTTTAAAGTCTAGAGACATTTCTAATTTTTTTAGAAATTTTGTGTGTAAATTTGGTGTACAGGAGATGTTTTGCAGTCATAGCAGATCCTAGAAACATCGAATGTGTTAGCTATTATTTATTGTGTTGCACAAAAGAGAGGAATAAGCTAACACAACCTGGAACAAGTGATGGAATGTTATTTCCCACAAGTGAGTTTGAATTTAAAAATATATATTCATTGTGTTCACATGTGCACATTACATTATAAATATTAAATATATAGTGTACAAACCTTGAGCATGAAAATTTTGTACATGTTCATATGTCTTACCAAGTAGGTTCATGTTTACCATGCAGGTTATGTTGTAATGCAAGGGACATATCTAAACCAAGTCAAATTTGTTCAACATGGGATTCATTTTGTTGACTATCAACTTGATAACAAGGTATATCAATATAGTCACTTGATAATTGCTACTACCCTACATCTTCACACAATTCCACATGCACATGGCCTAAGAAAATGGAGACTAGATATTGAAGATCATGAAAAAATTCTACATGTTATTGAAAAGTGGGATGAACCTGAATCTTTAACTTATATTATATCCATGATTTTCAAATTCACTTGTAACCCTATACATGTTCAAGTGAGAACTTATAGTAACTTGTACATAATTGTAAATCCTTTTGCGTAAATTACAATTATATGTACATATTTGTTCCATGGAATTCTCAAGATCAAGAATCTTTGATAGAATCATCTCTCACTTTTTTTGCGTGCATGTAAACCCATATATATGCTTTCAATACTTATTTGAAACCTAGTGAAGTTTTTTAAAATCATTTTTCCTAAATTGCAATTATATACAACTTATATTTTTTTCATGGAATTCTTAAGTTCAAGAATCTTATATACAATTATATACAACTTATATTTGTTCCATCGAATTGTTCCATGGGAAATTATGTAAATTTTAAAATTAAGTATTATCTAATTATAAAATTATTGCACACATATTTAAAACATAAATCAATGCAAATAAAAAAATAAAGTTGCCATCAATTTAATTCACAAAAAATACCGCAAATGGAAATAGAATGTTCCCCTCTACCGTTAACCCTCTACCCTCTACCCTTAATCCTTAAACCCTTAAACCCTCTCTCTCTCTCACTCACTCACTCCTATATCGAGCTCCCCTCTAGCCTTAAACCCTTAAACCTTCTCTTTCTCACTCACTCACTAATTCTATCTCGAGCTCCCTCTCTCCCCTCTACCCTTAACCCTTAAACCCTAAACCATTGTAACCCATACCTTTTATCTCTCTCCCACTCCCCCCTCTCTCTCGCAAGTCTCTCCCTCCTACCCCCTCTCTCTCTCTCTCCCCTCTACCCTTAACTAAGTTAAACTCTAAACCCTTGTACCCTCTACCCTCTATCTCTCTCACTTATCCATTCCTTCTATCTTGAGCTCCTCTCTAGCCTTAAACCTTTAAACCCTCACTCACTCCCTCCCTCCCTCCCTCTCTCTCTCTCTCTCTCTCTCTCTCTCCTGTATATCCCTCCTACCCTATCCCTTTCTCAGGTCTCTTTCTCTCACTCAAGTTCCTTCTATCTTGAGCTCCCCTCTACCCTCTACCCTTAACCCTTAAACCCTAAACGAGTCTTAAACCCTGTACCCTCTATCTCTCTCCCACTCCCTCCCTCTCTCTCTCAAGTCTCTCCCTCCTGCCCACTCTCATTCTCTCTCCTCTACCCTTAACCCTTGTACCCTCTACCCTTTATCTCTCTCCCACTCCCCCCTCTCTCTCTAGTCTCTCTCTCTCTCACTCATGGGTGCTATCATAATAGTGGTTTACAATTCCTGAGAGGAACAAATTTTAGCTGAAACCACATATTTTTAGAAAATATAATGATTTAAGCCTTAAAAGTTCCATTTTAAGGATTCCAATTGAAGAGGGTTTGATCAAATCACCTTAGATCAAACCCCCTTGGATAGAACCTAGTTTTAAACCATACCTATAAATGTGTCTCTTTACACCTATGAAAATGTTGATAAAAAATCACTTTTGATTTAGATTTTGGGGGATCAAATGAATTCATTTAAAATTTATTTCAAATTATTATGGTATTCCTCAGAAAAAGCTATCCAATGAATATAATTTTAATATGTTTTGGTTTTGTTATGTATTTGTTTTTTAAGTTTTATTAAACATAGGTTTTTCATTGAAAATGAATTTCTTTGTTCTTCATATGTGGAAAAATAGAAGATTATCAAAAAAATTTGAAAAATATGAGTGCACCAGATATTGAAGTCCTTGATCCAATAAAAAAATTAAATTAAAATTTGACATATACAAAAAGTTACGCGTTATACAGTCGCGCTGTGTCTGAATTGTAATTCGTTGACTTTGAAACTTGATTAAGGAAAAATATTCAATAAAAACTATCTAACCAATTGGAAGCACTAGATATCATAGTTACAAATCTAAATTTGAAGAATTAGAATTTTATCCTTCATGGAAAAAGTTATGCATTATACGGTGTGCATCACTTTTTAAAAATGTTGTTTTCTGAAAAAAATCAATTTTCGTGGGATATGGAAAAAGAAGTAATTTGATTCCAAAAATTTGAAAAAATATTTTTAGAATCTACAGACAAAATTTGATGAGACTCTAGTTTGTACCATCTTCAAGTTCCTCACATTAGCAGCTTATAGGTGCCGAATGTGAAGATTTAGTTAAAATAATAATTTCAGACAAAAATTAAACCACTATTATGGGATCACCTCATTCTATCTCATCCCCACCCTCTACCTTTAAGCCTTAAAACCTCTCACTCACTCACCACTAATTCTATCTCGAGCCCCTCTACCCTTAACCCTTGACACTTAAACCCTAAACCTTCTACCCTCTACCCTTTATCTCTCACTCCCCCTCTCAAGTCTCCCCTCCTACCCCTTCTCCCTCTCTCTCCTCTACCCTTAACCCTTAAACCTAAACCCTTGTACCCCCTACCCTTTATCTCTCTCCCACTACACCCTCTCTCTCTCAAGTCTCTCCCTCCTACCCCCTCTCCCTCTCTCCCCTCTACCCTTAAACCCTAAACCCTTGTACCCTCTACCCTCGATCTCTCTCCCAAGTTCCCATGCTCACTCTCTCTCAAGTCTCTCCCTCCTACCCACTCTGCCTCTCTCAAGTCTCTCTCTCTCACTCACTCCTTCTATCTCTAGATCCCCTCTACCCTCTACCCAAGTAAGTAGGTTAAACCCTTAAACCCTCTCTCTCTCACTCACTCACTCACTCCTATCTCGAGCTCCCCTCTATCCTTAAACCCTTAAACCCTCTCTCTCGCACTCACTCACTCCTATCTCGAGCTCTCCTCTAGCCTTAAACCCTTAAACCCTCTCTCTCTCACTCACTCACTCCTATCTTGAGCTTCCCTCTAGCCTTAAACTCTCTACCCTCTATCTCTCTCCCACTCCCTCCATATCTCTCTCTCAAGTCTCTCCATCCTACCCCCACACTCCCTCCATATCTCTAGAGCAAGTCTCTCCCTCCTACCCCCATGCTCCCTCTCTCTCTCAAGTCAATGAAATGAGCCTGCTATAAAATTTTCCAGCCATAGCTGCCATCTCTCCAACTAAAAAAATCCATGTAGGCATTAAAAAAACATAACAATAGTTAAAGAAAACCCATAAGCACAAAGCTAATGAATCTTCAACTTCACTGCTCAGGTGGTTTAAAGCATGAGAATAAAATAACCTTCTAGGTCTCTAAATCTTATATAGTATATGATACAAAGCAATTTCATCATGGTGGGAAAATCACTACACTAAAAAGATTTCTAGAGAGAATAAAATCTAGGAGGTTCGTAGGGTTGTAAATACATTAAAATTAGAATAGGTACAGCTAAAAAAGGAGTGACTCATAATCATTTTAACCACAGTTTGCATTTGAGAATACAAAAATATGGAATATGCATCATTAAATTAGTTAGGCTATGCAAACTGACCTCATCTTTCAACCAAATATTCTCAATACATAGTTGCTGCTCTTGAAGAATGACTTCTGTAATAACAGCAGGTCCTCCACAGTTGGTGCATATGATATTTTTGAATTTGTTGAGGAGTATGCATGTGATAACACTTCTTTTTGGGATGGTTATCTTCTTGCTCATTAACTGATCCATTCCCTTCCATGTTGTCACTGCTAGACCTGCTCTCACACTCTTCATCTCTCTATAGATCCCAAGCTGAGACTCTCCACCACTACTACCAAACATGTCTCATTTTCCTTCCAAGCGAATTGTTTGTCTAACAATGCCCATCATAAATATATACTTACTTATATCTATAAAAAAATAAAATTCCCCTAAGCAAATCAAATTAATATGCATTTCCTTATCAATACCCATATTTTTATGATTTACGATTGAAGAAAACACCTACCAGCGTAAAGGAGAGCTTGGGTGCAGAACTATAGATGTTCATGTTCATATTAGACCTTGGTTGAGAGGCAATGAAACAAGGTTGTGCCATTCCAATATTGTTGGATGAGATCTCAAAGAAAAATCTTTTGTTTGAATAGTTCCTGCCCTCAACTAAATTACCCAATCTAAAACTCATCCCAAAATGCTTTTCAACCATTTCTAATATATATAATTTTTAATTATATACTTTTAATATTATAATAATAATAATTATATATTATAATAATAATATATAATTAATAATAATTATATATTATTATTATAATATTATTATTACTATAATATATTGTAATAATAAGTATATTATATATTATAATATAAAAAGAATATAATTTAGATTTATATTAATATTATATATTATAAAATACGAGTATTAAAAAATGGGAAAACAAAAAAAATAGTAAAATGGATTCATGTCAGGGGGTTCAACCGAACCAATTTTCCAGGTTCGATCGAACCCCCCTGAATTACATTTTTTTATTATATTTCAAAGTGGTTTGGTCGAACCTGTGTTCGGTTGAACCTATGTTCGGCTGAACATATTTTTTTGGTTCGATCGAATAGTGATTCGACCGAACCACCCTTTTTTCACCTTCACCCTCCAAGACACCAAAATTGTCTAGAATTTTACAATTCGAAGCTCGATTTAAGAATGAAAATGGAGGAGACTTCACAAACCCAACAGGTATTAGGTAGCCCTTAGAACAAGCTATACAACAAATATAATTTTAATATGTTTTGGTTTTATTATCTATTTCTTTTTTAAGTTTTATTAAATATAGGTTTATCACCAAAAATGGAGCTCTCTATTCTACACATGGAAAAATAGAAAATTATCAATTTTTTTTTTTGAAAAATATGAGTGCACCGGATATTGGAGTCCTTCATCCAACAAAAAATAAATAAATCTCGATACATACAATAAAAGTTACGCGTTATATAGTCGCGCTATGTCTGAATTGTAATTGGTTTGACTTTGAAACTTGATTAAAGACAAAATATTCAATAAAAAACTATCTAACCAAGTGGAAACACTAGATATCGGAGTTACAAATTTTAATTCAAAAGAATTAGAATTTTATCCTTCGAGGAAAAAAAGTTATGCGTTATATGGTGTGCGCCACTTTTTAAAAATGTGGTTTTATGAAAAAAACCAATTTTCGTGGGAGATGGAAAATGAAGTGCAATCTGATTCCAAAACTTTTGAAAAAAATATTTTTAGAATCTACAGACAAAATGTGGAGAGACTCTAGTTTGCATCATATTCAAATTCCTCATGGTTTATCCGCTATAGGTGCCCGAATGTGAAGATTTAGTTAAAAATAATAATTTTAGTGTCTAGTTTGGCCAAAAATTATAAACCACTATTGTGGGATCACCCTTTTCTGAGGGTTTCATTTGGATTTTTATCTTTGTCTATGTACCAAGACCATCTATTTGTATTGTAATAATTTTGTATGTTTTTTTTTTTGGCAATATGACAATTCTCTCTATCACATCTCTCTTGTGGAAGGGATTTGATCATACCACTTGTGAGTTTCTTCATTACTCCAACAATCATAAATTTTTGTGGGCTTTTATGGTTGAATTATGAAAAAATCTTTGCTTCATCACTAGAGTGTGGGTTTCTTGGTTATTGAAAGATTTTAATGATATTTTTATGTAAAGCCTTGAAATAGGTTTTTTTCTATTTTGACAAGGCATTATTCTTTTTATTTGCCAAAAGTTTGAGTTTTAAATTTCCTATATTATTTTACTATTTCTTCACTACTGCCAGCGTTCTATCCTTAATTCCTTGCCTTGTACGTGAGATTGGTAGAGATTAAGGTTGATTTCTTATAGGACAACTTGTGGCATTAAGAATAACTTTGAATTTAATTGTGTGCTAATTTTAATTGAAGTTCTAATGGAGCAATGGATTTAAAAGAATCTACTTTAGTTTGTTCGATATATGGAAAAAAAAGGGGTCTACTTTACTTTAGTAGTCCTCTTAGATATATTTTTTTACTCTTGCTTTTTCTTCCGTATCTATGTAATGGGCAAGAGATCTTTTTTAATAATTCTTTTAACTAGAAAAAGTCATGTGCCCTTGACGCCTAGATTTATTAAATTCTAGCTATATATTTTTTATTGACTAGCGTATTGTGGTGTTCAAACATTATCAAATCCAAACAAAAGAATACTGCTGCAGATGCGTTTTGGAATTAAATAAGTGGAAACAATCAATATAGTGCAAACTAAACAACAAATTATATGGTAAATAAATATAATAAAGCTAAGGCATAAAAAACGTGACAGTGACATATATTTTTTTCTACACATTTTATTATTACTTAGTGTCGTATCTATTTCCAATCAAACAAAGCAAGTATTGCCAACACCCACATAAATTTGAGATAGAGAGAGCGTTTTCTGCATTTTTGATTGACATGGCTTTCTCTGAGTTTCCTGTATTTTTGCAAGCAGCAAATATAATAAAAGACGGTGTATATGCTCCAGCAACAGCTACAGTATGTGCACTCATTGTTTTCTTGTGGGTTTTGTATAGATTTACTGTGCAAAGGAAAAATACATTGAGATCGAGATTGCCCCCTGGACCGTTTGCATGGCCCATTATCGGAAATCTGAACCAGCTGAAAAGGCTTCCTCATCGTGATCTTCATGAACTTGGTAAGAAATATGGGCCCATTATGATGTTGAGATTTGGTTCTGTTCCCACTGTTGTGGTTTCCTCTTCTGCCATGGCGAAGGAGTTCTTGAAAACCCACGATATGGTTTTTGCCAGCCGACCTCAAAGTGCTGCGGGAAAATACATTGGATATAACTACAAAGATCTGATATTTGCACCTTACGGGCCTTATTGGAGACACATGAGAAAGCTTTGCGTGGTAGAATTGCTGAATACCAAAAGGATTGATTCCTTCAGATGTGTACGAGAGGAAGAAATGCTTCTCACTGTTCGTTCAATGTGGGAGATGTCTGGGCAGGGTAGGAAGCTTGTTAATCTCACCAACTTGTTTTCATCGTTTGCACAGGCAGTCATGTGGCGAATCCTTTCTGGTACCAGAATTTCTCTTCACGGTGACGCTCATCTGGGTGGTCATGGCGAAGAGATAAAGAAGATGGCATTAGAGGCGGTAGCTATAATAGGAGCTGTCAATATCGGGGACTTCATTCCTTACTTAGACTGGATGGACTTGCAAGGAGTGAAACGACGCATGAAAAAGGTACACAATTCCTTCGACCAAGTGATAAGGAAAATAATAGAGGAACACCAGCAGCGCAAGGGGAAGTTGCAGGAGGAGCAGGAGCAGCAGCCTGCTACGAAGGACATCATTGACCTGCTCTTGGAAATGGAGAGCCTCGATGGAATGGCAATCACAGAGGAAAACATTAAAGCCATTGTTTTTGTATGAATTCACTTCTTGTTTATAATACAATCCCTATTATTAATCTTTTTCGATTTAATTGGCAATTCTTAAAAAAATGTTTAAATTTTACAGGATATGTTCCTGGCTGGAGTTGAAACGACGTCTACTACGTTAGATTGGGTGATGAGTGCGGTGCTTAAAAACCCTGGCGTGGCCAAGAAAATGCAAGAGGAAATCGAGTCAGTGGTAGGCAGAGAGAGGACAGTAAGTGAGCATGATATAGCAAGTATGGAGTACCTGCAGTGTGTGGTGAAGGAGACATTGAGGTTATATCCAGTGGCACCCTTGTTGGTTCCACACGAATCCACACAAGATTGCACAGTTGGTGGATACTTCATTCCTGAGAGAAGCAGGCTTATTGTCAATGGCTGGGCTATCGGAAGAGATCCATCCTTGTGGGAAGATCCTCTGGCATTCAAGCCAGAGAGATTTATGGGTAGAAATGTTGATATTGTGAGAGACAGAGAGTTGTTTGATATGTTGCCATTTGGAGCAGGAAGGAGAGGATGCCCAGGGGCAGCCATGGCTGATATAACCATGAACCTTATTTTGGCTCAGCTCTTTCATTGCTTTGACTGGAGCGTGGATGGGTACTTGGATATGACGGAAGTCTTTGGAGCCGCCACGCCGAGGAGTGTCGACCTTCTCGCTCGTCCTACACTCAGGCTATCCACCTGCCTTTAAAATTTAAAACTATATTTCCCATCTCCTTGTGCAACATGTCCAATAATTCAGATTGCGACTATCAATTATGCAGGTTTTAATATTTTTATATAAGCTCCTCGTGTTCTTCCAATAATAAGTAGAATGATGTATGTGTTGTATGTCGTATATGTGAGATTTCATAGTCAAATTGTTTTTTAATTATTCTTTACAGTTCATCTTTTATAAAAAGGAATGTATCATTATATGTATAAAATATTTTATTATATAAAAAATAAATTTATAATAAATATATTCTTTTAATTTAAGTTTAATTTGATAAAAAATAGACATAAATTAATATTAATTTTAAGAAAAAATCACAAAAAGTAAAAGACATATTGAAACATGTGAACAAACTTTCAAGAGAATAAAATAATTATAATCAACACAAAAGAGGTTAGAAAGAAGGTGCCAGTAAATGTAAAATTTTGCTTCTTGACCTTTTTAGGTGCTTTTGAGGTTTGGTATCATTTTATGGGGGCTTCTGTAAATTTTCATTAGGGTTTTTCACAAAAAACCTAAACATTGGCAAAGCCCTTGCACTTTTATTCTAATTTTGTGTTGACTGCCTACTTGGATTATCTGATCCTTCAAGTTATAACCTTATGGCCTCTATTTCATGCATTTACTAGCCCCCTTTCCTAGAGCATCAAATGTACCCATTATCATCATGTGTTTTTAAGGCCTTTTAAAACTCTTGTATTTTACCTAGTCCCACAAAACATGTGGCATCATTTTGCATAGCCCTTTGGTTCACAGGAGCATCTCATGTTATTATCTTCTTCTCGTGACCCTGTGAAATGTCCTTTTGTTCCTTGATGTAATTGACGTGTATGGGTCATATGCCAATCAAATTATAAGTTTTCTTTTTGCATTATGACTTAAGTTTTCTAGTGAAGCCCCTTTTCATCATGCTCTCTCAACCCCCTTTTACCTAGTAACTTAATTTTTTTATATATGCACATGCTTTAATAAAGGTTTTCTAAGTCATCCAAAAAAAAGATTGTTGAGGGTCCCAACCTTGGCCTAATCAATGATATGTGTCGGCTTGTAATTGAATCACACAAGTTATATGCATCATGGGGCCTTTTATACTAAAGAAGTTCTCTCTACAAATGAGTGAAATGCTTTTATCTTGAGCAATAAATATGAATGGAAACTTGTACCTATCTAATGACAATTTCCACATAACCCAAAAGAGAAATCTATGCAAATATGTATTTAGAATCCACATGCAAGAGAATAGACAACATACCCATCAAAAAATGACACGAGCTATACCTTAGGAAAACCCTCATAGAGGGAAAAACCCAACCTCCAAAAGCATCGATGCTCAATGTATTATTCAACAATAAACATTACAATACATCTTAAAAGCCTCCATGAACACCTCTGAAACATCAAGCCTCTCCAATGCATCCTCCATGTGTCCAAGCATGTAACCACACATCCCATGCCATGCTTCACATATACACTCTTTAGAAGAAGACTCAAAACCTCAACTAGCCAACCTTAGATAACTACCATTATGTTTTCATTTATAGAAACAAGGTCACACAAAACCACCAAGTGGTATTACTTAAATCCATGTGAGTAAAACCATGATGCTTAGGTTGATTTGATACCACTTGATGAAGGGAGACACTCCCTCAAACACACCTTACACAGAAAATAACATTCAAGAACAACACACATGCAACTTTACTATATTCTTAAAAATCATCTACATATGCAATTAAATGTATTAGAACTATCCAGTCACAAGATCACTATTACAAAAATTTGGGCTACAAATTCATGCAGAATTAGACATGTAAGTTTGTGTATGACAATAATGGCCACTAAAACCCCAAACTTTGTTCTGTTCTAAAAAGCAAGAGTTTTGTCTTTCTTCTCATCCAAAATGAATCTCTTTTCATTTGTAACCACTTTAGAATACTTTTTCACTTTCCAATGAACTATCACTTCTATTTCTAGCACCCAATAGTTTTAGTTATTCCTTTTTCCAAACCTAGAAAATTCTTAAATTTTAGTCCAACTTTCGAGAGTCATAACTTTTGATTCAGGCATTAGATTGATAAAGTGTCCATGTTGTTGGATAGATCTTGATGAGAAATAAGGACACAAAAGGTCAATAAGTCGGTCTTTTGAATTTTAACCACTTTTCAGGCCGATTCAGAACTACTAGGTGCCTTAAAATTAACTTTGAATATTTTTAAAGTCATTTTTAAAATAAAACATTAATATCTCACAAGTGACAAATGGTATTGAAGTGATTTCTTCACTGTTAGCTTCATTTCACTATTCTGGAGCTCTATATAAGATTTCATGCCCATACATGGACAAATACTAACTTACTAAAAATAGAAACATGCTATTTTTAGCCCTTCCAATCTTACTAAAATTACAAACCTACTTATTTTAGCTCTTCCAACTTACTAAAAATAGTAAGTAATCTTACCATTTGATCCCTTAAAAATTATTCACTATTTAACCTAACTAAAATCAAATATTTTTTTTTTGGGATGCAGGATTGCTCTTACATGTTGGATGGTATTGCATTAAACATTTAATATTAGGTACTTTATTAATTAACTTTCCCTAATAGGAAAATGCCTCAATGATGGAGAACAAGAGTATACTGCAACCTTACTTCATGACTTTTCTGAACTTTTTGTTGGACTTGTACCATAGAAAAATGGATCATTGGCATTTTCATTGTCTTTTAGGTCTTTCTCTCATGATGTTTGACTTATTTTTCTTTGATTTAATGTTGCAATGTAACTTATGCATTCACATTAAGTCCTAAATATTCAAATTATGATGTCTTGTGAAGGTGTTGTGAAGTGTTGTAACACATTTCTACATTTTTCTAGACTCTTCTCATTATAATTCATCTAAAAATCACATTTTTATCCTTTATCAAGTCCTATTTTAAAGTGTTGTAAAGTCTTGTAACAAGCTTTCATACTTTTCTAGGCTTGTTTTCACTATTTACACCTTTCTTATGCTTTATTTGACCCCTTTATGCACTCATAAGACTTAATTAAGTGTATTTTTGAATGTAAACCTGAGAAACAACATTAAATGCAACTTAATTCCCAAAAGCCACTTACAAGCCCAAGGTGGGACCCATTAGCCATGGGTGGCGAATGAGTCCCTCTTGGCTCCAAATTCAAAATAATTCAAAATTTCTTTCAAGTTTTTACTCAAATATACTTTATGTCGGCTTGTGATGTGGTTTTATTGGGTTATTAGGGCATAAGTGTGTATAAATAAGTGTTCTTCTACCCATTTTTGGATCTAATTCATTCACTAATTCACTTGTATTCACTCATTCAACATCAATTAGCATTCTTGCATTCATTCTATCAAAGCATCATTCAATCAAGCAAACATCAAGCATCTTGGAGCATCCACTAACATATCTACATATTTCAACAAGGTTTTTGGTGAGTTTAGGACATCTTGCATGTTGTTTATTCATCATTCATTTATTAAGGATTTGATTACCAAAGTTGGATTTGACCAAGACAAATCCCTATACTATAACCCTTAACCATTTTTCCCCTTTTGCATGTGTGTTTGTAGGCTTTTGTGTACAGATTTTTCAAGCAAATAGGTGTTGAAAGGTGGTCAATAGGTCAAAAAAGTGCTTCAAGTCAACTAAACCCTAATTGAAGCTTGGAGACAACCTACAATCCGTTTTATGTAGATTTGACTCCTTCAACTTGACAAGAAGACAAGCACAGATCTAGAGCTACATGATTGAGCCTTCAATTTGTAGATTTTTGGAGGAGGACTGATTCACCATCAGTGGTGAATGAGTCCCACTTGAAGGCTGAAAATTTTATTTTTTTAGAATCCAATTCTTAACAGTCAGAAAGCAATTTCAGGTGTTTTTATCAGTAGGAGGACTGATTCACAATCAATGGTGAATGAGTCCCACTAGTGATTTACAGTGATTTCTGCCAGTTTCCAGAACCTTCCAAGATCAACAATAAACTTCTATGTGTACTCTGTCAGACTTCTTTCATTTATGTTTGTATTAGTTTATGTTTTTAGTTCATTTCTACATACCTCACTATGTTTTCAAACATTGCATATTTCATTAGTTTTGCATTAGTAATTAGTCAATTTCATCACTTAGCAACATTTAGATCATTTCATTTAGTGATAATTCCATCATACATTCCCTTATTTGAGTGAACCACCTCAATTTGTGGGTTCTATCTCTCTCCTTTTAGGTGAAAAATCCTAAGAGTGTAAGAGAAGTCCATAGAATTCCACAAAATTGATGGTTCATTTTAGTGAACCTGTGTAAGAATTGGCTATGAAGGTAGCCACCCAAGATCTAGAGACCTAATAGAAAGCACAAGCATAAGAGAGATAGAAACAAGATGACAAGAATAAACTGTATTCAATGTCAATGATATGAGAGAGTTGAGCAATAGTACATAGGAGACCCCTTGGTTATATAGCCAAGGTGAGAACATAGAAGGGAATAAGATTATGACAAGTGTCGTAATCTTAGGACATGAGACAACTATGAAAAGTTATCACTCCACCTAAAGTGGGAAAGAGATAATGTGATAATCTCCACAAAAGGTGGATCACCCACAAAAGGTGGAGAGATAATCACATGATGTGTCCACAAAAGGTGGAAGTGATGAGGTATGACATGTCAAGTCCACCAAAAGTGGAAAATCTCCAAAAACCTCCTATGTGGTCCCTAAGTAAACTTAACTAAGGTGTAATCATGACCTAGGACAAGGTACAAGACATTTAATTACACCAACAACCTGCATTTTGAACATCTCTTTTTCTGATTTCAATTGCATCGTGCATCCTGGGTTTCCTTTGCGTCAACATTCAATTAGGTTTTGTTTTGTTTTTGCATCCCAGGGTTTCTCAAATTGCATTAGTGAAACTCATATAGACTTCATTTTTGCATATCAAATCATTAAACAAACTGAAAATTTGCATTTTCACCCTCATTCTGCATCTGAAAAGCATTAAAATCATTTTAAATTTTCTAAAAAAATATTAAAAAATCCATACTTGGACTCATTCGTCACCTTGGTTGAATCAGTCCAGCTACATTTTCTACATTGAAATTTCTGGAATTTTTATAGTATTTCCTACATTTCAGTTTCCTGTTACTATCTTCTTGTTTCAGTTTACAAATTTTTCGTCATTAGCATTTTATTATTCCTAGTTTGCATTTGCATTCACCCCATCTTTTGTGGTACTCGTATGAGTGTTTGGTTCCCTATTGATAATACTCTAATGAGCGAAGTTCTAGACTCATGGCTTCCTACGATAGCACTTTCGTTGTGGACCTTGGGATCTCAAGAGCTCCTACTCCTAGTATAGAAAATGGTGCATTAGGCATGGATACTACCACTAATACACCTTTACCTTCACATCCAATGCATGTTGATTTAGTTTCATCCTACAAGATAAAGTCATTAGTATCCATGAGGATTTTGCACACTTACAACAAGATTTATCCCTTGAAAACATTTCCACCAGTGGAAAATGAGTCATAGAAAAACCTCATCGCTTGATTGAAAGTGACGATGGCTTACAAGTTATGAAAATAGTTGCCAAAATATACAATAAACATGTTCCTTCCACTTCCCAATCAGCAAACATTGTCATGAGCCAAGGAGGACTTCACATTCCTCCTCCTTCAACCATAGCATCCATACCCACCTGTACCACTCCTCAAGTTACAACAACCATGCAATAGGCTAGTCATGTGACTCTTTTCACTCTTCCAACTAGCATTCCTAGTTCTTTTGTGGCATCAAATGTTCCATCTTCCACCTTCACCCCTCTTAGTGTCCCCTTCACTTCTCCTAACATTACATACACTCCATCACCATTTTATCCTCATACCATTTACAATGACCCCCTTATTGCACAACTCTTTAACACAGTTTCATCCATGCAACAACAAATATCCACCATAATTCAAAGTCAAAATTCTCCACCCACATATCATGTCCATAGTAGCCCATTATCTCTAGAGATCTTAAGAATCCAGATGCCACAAGGAATTGAGATGCCTAGGTTTGAGAAGTATGGAGGTAAAGGAGACCCTACTAATCATGTTAATGCTTATACAACATTGTGCAATTATTTTGTCCTCGACGATAAGCTATTAGCCAAACTTTTTCCTAGGACCTTAAAGGACATTGCCTTGGAGTGGTTCTCAAACTTACCCAATCATTCAATTCAATCATTTAATGAACTTGTTGATGCCTTTATAAGTCATTTCCAAGTCCATATGACTCCCAAAAAGAAAATGGCTAATTTAGTGTGATGTAACCAAAATGTGGATGAAAAAGTAACTGATTTCATTTCACGTTATCAGTCATTGTATGCTCAAGTAGATGTCAAGATTCTTGATTCACATCTTCAAAAGGTGTTTATCGAAAACTTGCACACTCACCTTAAGGATGAGTTGAATATAATGAAATTTCCTTCGTTCATGCATTTATGCATGACCCTTTGTGACTATCACAACTTAGTTACTAGTCGTGATTCAAAGTCCACTTCTAACTGAGCTGAGAAGTTTGAACAAACCAACCAAAACAATGCGCAAAACTTTAGAAAACTGAATTGAGGATTCTTATAGTTCAATTCCCCTTCTCCGCAACCAACTCAATCTGTTCCATGTCAAGTGGCAGCTATTAAAGTAGCGGTACCCTTTACCTATGGGGACCCAAAGAGACAATTTACCCCCTTACCCGATACTCTCCATAACACAATGAATCAACTACTACAACAACATATGATCACTTTGCCTATCATTAAACTACTTGATACCACCAAGCCTTTACCACCCACCTTTAATCCAAATGCTTAATTTCATTTTCATCGCCAAAATGGACATGACACCGAACAATGTAAGCATCTCAAACACCTAGTTCAAGACCTCATTGATTCTGGCCTAATCAAAATTTACAAATCTTCACCAATCCCATGCCTAAACACAATGTTTCATTTGTCAAAGAAAGTGAACCTTCAAACACACATGTGATGAACATTGATATAAATAATGAGCAATATGAAATTACTCCAAATGTTAAGTTAATCCTATGGATGAACTTGTGGGTACAATAGACATTGTCCCTCGTAAGGACCCAACCAACTAATCTCTTGATATTACTTTTTCTTCTCATGATATAATTGAAAAGCTTCCCGATGGTCCTCCTTACATAGTTGGTCGCATCTATGATAAGCCCACAAATGGGATATTAGTAGATCCTGCCTATGGTGAGAATGTGATCACAAAATATTTTTTAGTATTACATGATCTCTATCAAGATGATTATGATAAACCAACAACATGGATTAAAACACATACTAGTTTTATGTGCCCTACGATCGGATCGATCGTAATCCCACTACAAATAGGACCCAAAACTTTGGATGTAAAATTTTCTATCATCCCACAATCAAATTAGTTTCATCTATGGCTAGGTCATCCTTGGCTTCACTCGATTAAAATTTTCCCTTTAGTTGTTCACAAATGTTTGAAGTTTCTGTATAATAATGAGATATTTACCATACACCATGGTGGCTTTAATCCATTATCTTCTAAAGGTAATTTTTTCCTTAGAATCCTTTTGGCCTGAACCTATGGAGCGCATCACCCCTCGAAAAGACTTCTTTTTCATTGCCTATCAAAAGTTCAAAGCCAGACAAATAGCCGAAGTGTCTCTTCGCCACATGTCCCCATCCACCTCCGCTACTCCTATCCTTGATGAGACAATGCTTCAACTTGAATCATAACTTGAAAAAATAATACAATCTCATGAGAAACTAACCATAGACACTTCCCCTTCATCATCTAAATGCCCAAGGTATAATGAAACCAATCTCGTCATGCCTCCTCACATTAAAAAAGTGTATAAAGCCAAAGAGAATGTGATTGACCCATCTCCTTCAGTTATTTCCATTCCTCCTCAGGATGAAAAGGAGCCTATGGTGGATCAATCCACTCTTACACCTCAACAAATTCAACATAGAATTAAATGAAACTGTGGTGCTAGGGAGCGTAGACGTCGTCGTCGTCTCCTTGCTCGTCATTTACAAATAGAAGAAAACAAAGAAAAGAAACCTCCACCTTTGAAAAAAGTAATACCTGATCACCCTCCTCCCCTTGACCCACCACAAGATAATACGATACAATTGTCACAACAAAATGATCTAATCCAGCAACCACAACTCCTGATACATCCCTCATTAGAAATTACCCTCCATCCTCCCATTGTGATTAATTTAGATGATGATGATGATGATGATGAGGAGATATCTAAAATTGATGAAGGAGTGCATAACAATCTAAATTCTTTATTTTCATCTTCCATGAGCTTAAATGATAAATCTCCTACACCAAGAGAAGAACTTGACACTTCCCCTAGTTCGGCACTTGCAATTCTCCCTTTGGACAGTCAACTTCCCTTGCAATACACTGAACCTGATTGTGAAGCAAATGACTTGTCAGATGGTTGACTTGCATTCACCTTGCTAGCTTTTTACATTTTTTTTACATTTTCCTTTTTGTTTGGTGTGATTGTGTGTTTGTATTGTGTTCCCCTAGAATGTGCATTTGATGTTCCCTCTCTTTGTGCACTTCCTCTATTTGTACCTCTATTCTTCAATATGTTGTACATTTTTACTCTTTCCTTTTCACTTTTGTTTTGTGTTCTCCTTTTAAGGATGAGGCAAAGTGTTGAGAAACCTTATGTCTCTTCCATGTTTACCCAAATGGTCCTTTTTTTTTTCTTTGTCTTTTCTTGTGTTTTCCTTTTGGGGATGACACAAGGCATTGAGACTGAAACGTCTCTTTCATGTTGACCCAAAAGCTTTTCCTTTTCTTTCTCCTTTTCATTTTCTTTTTACTTGTGTCTTCCTTTTGGGGATGACAAAAAGTGTTGAGACCGCAATGTATCTTCCATGTTGACCCAAAACACAGTTTGTTTTCCTTTTGTTTTCGCTCTCTTTACAGTGTCATTCTTCCAACTCTATGTATTCGATGAATGATGATAGTTCTGAGCTCTTTAATAAAAAAATTTCAGCAACAAACATACTGACCTCAAATCCATAGATCCCTTATGTGTTTGGTATGTTCCTTTCTGGTGGGAAACCCCCCTTGCTTTTGTTTTCTTGTTTGTTTACATGAAGCGGCCTTACTTGGAAACATATGACTTGGCATAGGGGATTTCCAAGTTGGATCTCATGTCTTGTTTTCTTTTTGCATTTTTTTTTCCTTTGCTACTTTAAAGTAATTGCTCACAAAAAGGTGTGTAGCATTTATTTTAAAGTTGGGGGCATACATTGGAATTATTCATTTGCATTCATGGTTGTTAGTGCAACCTTGTCACTTCATATGATGTGTTTGTCACTTTGTGGATGACATTAGGTGTGATGTCCTTCACAAGTGTGATCTATCTTAGCATATTATATTCCTCTTAGTGGCTTGATGTGATGCACTGCATCCCCAAAGTTGTGAATTTTCCATTCTTTGATTGGTCCTCTCTTGGAGACATTAGCCACAATGTTCCCTAAGTAACAGACCTTGCATGAACTTAACAAGAATCCTTTGAACATCTTTTACATTTTTACATTTTACATCTTTTCCAAATTGCATAATGAAGCTTGTATGCCTATGGTACCAATATTATTTGTTCACGAGTTCTAAGCATATGAATCTTTTCTTGTCTCATGAAGCACGAACTAACATTTTCCTTTGTGGTGCCTTGTTAAAGTTATCAGGAGGTATAACTTTGATATGGTTGAGTGGGAAGCACATTCTGTGACACGAATTTCCCCATAGCCACCTATGTGTTTGTGAGTGCATACCAACTAGCATATGTTTCTTAGCCGATGGACCACCATGTGTTCCATCACACCAGAGTGAGTATGCATTTTCTTTTTTAGACAAACAACCTAGATCTGATTCACAACTAGTTGAACAAAGGATCAAAGCTTGATCCGGGTTTTCCTTTTCATCCTTCCTTCTCTCTTTCTCTTTCGCACTTGTGTTCCTTTTTTCTTATGTTTAGTTTTCCATGGGATCTTCATCCTAGGGGTTTAATCATCCCTCTTGATTGTTGTCATTCCATCTTGCTAGCATAAGTACATTTGGATCCTTCTCAATATGCATGGCTACTTTAGTGTGAGTTTGAAGCAAGTTCATTCTCTCACTAAAGTGGGGGCTAAATGTACCATAGAAAAATGGATCATTGAAATTTTCATGGTCTTTCAGGTCTTTCTCTCATGATTTTTGACTTATTTTGCTTTGATTTAATGTTGCAATGTAACTTATGCATTCACATTAAGTCCTAAATATTCAAATTATGATGTCTTGTGAAGGTGTTGTGAAGTGTTGTAACACATTTCTACACTTTTCTAGACTCTTATCATTATAATTCATCTAGAAATCACCTTTTTATCCTTTATCAAGTCCTATTTTAAAGTGTTGTAAAGTCATGTAACAAGCTTTCACGCTTTTCTAGGCTTGTTTTCACTATATACACCTTTATTATGCTTTATTTGACCCCTTTATGCACTCATAAGACCTAATTAAGTGTATTTTTTAATGTAAACCCGTAAAACAACATTAAATGCAGCTTAATTCTCAAAACCCACTTACAAGTCCAAGGTGGGACCCATTCGCCATGGGTGGCGAATGAGTGCCTCTTGGCCCCAAATTCAAAATAATTCAAAATTTCTTTCAAGTTTTTATTCAAATAGACCTTATGTCAGCCTATGATGTGGTATTATTGGGTTATTAGGGCATAAGTGTTCTTCTACCCATTTTTGGATCTAATTTGTTCACTAATTCACTTGCATTCACTCATTCAACATCAATTAGCATTCTTACATTCATTCTATGAAAGCATCATTCAATCAAGCAAACATCAAGCATCTTGGAGCATCCATTGACATATCTTCAGATTTCAACAAGGTTTTTGGGGAGTTTAGGACATCTTCCATGTTGTTTATTTATCATTCCTTGCTCATTTTATTTCATTTCTTTATTAAGGGTTTGATTACCGAAGTGGGATTTTCCCAAGACAAATCCCTATACTCTAACCCTTAACCATTTTCCCTCTTTTGCATGTGTGTTTGCAAGATTTTGTATGAATATTTGTCAAGAAAATAGGTGTTGAAAGGTGGTCAATAAGTTAAAAAAGTGCTTCAAGTCAACTAAACCCTCATTGAAGCTTGGAGACAACCTACAATCCGTTTTATGCAGATTTGACTCCATCAACTTGACAAGAAGACAAACATAGATCTGGAGCTACATAATTGAGCCTTGAATTTACAAATGTTTGGAGGAGGAATGATTATCCATTAGTGGAAAATGAGTCCCACCTGAAGGCTTAAAAAGTTTATTTTTTCATAATCCAATTCCCGACAGTCAGAAAGCAGTTTCAGGTGTTTTTACCAATAGGAGGACTGATTCGCCATCAGTGGCGAATGATTCTGACTGGTGATTTACAGTGATTTCTGCCAGTTTCCAAAACCTTCCAAGATCAATAATCAACTTCTAGGTGCACTCTATCAAAATTCTTTCATTTCTGTGTGCATTAGTTTATGTTTTTAGTTCATTTCTACATACCTCACCGTGTTTTCAAACATTGCATATTTCATTAGTTTTGCATTAGTAATTAGTCAATTTCATTACTTATCTTCATTTAGATCATTTCATTTAGTGATAATTCCATCATACATTCCCTTATTTGAGTGAACCACCTCAATTTGTGGGTTCTATCTCTCTCCTTTTAGGTGAAAAACCCTAAGAGTGCAAGAGAAGTCAATAGAATTCCCCAAAATTGATGGTTCAAGACTTATTTGGATATGATAGGAATTGACCCTAAGATTGTAACACACAACATAATCCTCACTGAAAATACTAAACCTATTAGATAGAAGATTCAAAAAATGAACCCTAAAATAGCCTTGCTAGTTAAGGATGAAATTGAAAAACTCCTTGATGTTGGTTTCATAAGACCTATAGAGTATTCTCCATGGATATCAAACATTGTCATAGTCGCAAAACCTAAAAAATTGTATTAGGATGTGTATGGATTTTTGTGATTTGAATAACGCATCTTTAAAGGATGACTTTCCCATTCCTATTATTGACATGATAGTAAACTCGATTGCGGGACATGCTTTGTTTTCATTCATGGATGGATTTTTTGGATACAATCAAATTTTTATCAACCCTCAAGATCAGTACACAACAACATTTACAAATATTTGGGGAATATTTTTTTGGGTTATGATGCCTTTTGGATTGAAGAATGCGGGAGCAACATATCAATGAGCTATGACATTGATATTCCACAATTACATACATAAGATTTTGGAAGATTATGTTGATGACATTTTAGCCAAATCATTAACAAGACAAGACAATGTGAATATCCAAAAAATATTTGAGCAGATGCGAAAATACAACATGAGATTGAATCCAAAAAAATGTATCTTTGGTGTAGATAGTGGGAAGCTTCTAGGTTTTATCATATCTCACAGAGGCATCGAGGTGGATACAAAAAATATTGATGCTATCGTCAACATGCCACCTCCTAGAAATATTTCTCAATTACGCATGTTACAAGGAAGAATTCAAGCCATCTATCATTTTGTCGCATCTTTAGTTGATCAAACATTACCATTTACACATCTCCTCAAAAAGGATGTGCACTTTGATTGGAATGAAGATTGTAAACAAGCTTTTGAAAGTTTGAAGGAATACCTTGCAGTTCCACCTATTTTACAACCCACTATGCAAAGCAAACTGTTCATACTTTATATAGTTGCATCAGCCCATGCCCTTGTAACATTGTTGGCTCAACAAGATAGAAACGATAAAGAGAATATAGTCTATTACATTAGCCAAACCTTAATAAATTATGAGAAATGATACACAACAGTAGAAAACAATTTTTGGCTTTTGTATTCGCTACTAGAAAATTGACATTACTTATTGAATGTGGAGATATGTGTGATGATGAAATTTGACCCCCTCAAGTATCTTTTCAATAAAACAATTTTATTAGGACATCTAGCTAAGTGGGTGATGTTGTTGATAGAGTTTTACCTTATGTTTTTTTCACAAAAAGAAATTAAGGGTCAAGCCTTGACTGACCAATTGGCTGATGCTCCTTCCCGTTTGGCATTACCTACCAATGACTCTTTCCACAACGCTAATGTGTTGAAAATAAAAACTAATACATGGGAATTATACTTTGATGTATCTAAGTGTAGAACATGCTCCAGTGCCATGGTTATACAAATCCTTCCTACAGGAAATCCTATTCCCTTATCATTGAAACATCAGTTTTGTTGTTGACTATGGACTTCTCTTGCACTCTTAGGATCTTTCACCTAAAAGGAGAGAGAGATAGAACCCCAAAATTGAAGTGGCTCATTCAAATAAAGGATTTTATAATGTAACTAAGGCTAAATGAAATGATCTAAGTGCAACTAAGTTATGAAATTGACTTATTATGAGTGCAAAACTAATCAAATATGCAATGTTTGAAACCATAGTGAGGTATGCAAGAATGAACTAAAACATGAACAAACACAAAAAAAAATTGAAGATGCTGAATAGAGTGCACCTGGAAATTGGATGTTGAATTTTGAAGACTCTAAAAAATAGACTAAATCACTGTAAATCACTAGTGGGACTTATTTGCCACTGATGGTGAATCAGTCCCGCTATTGACAAAAAACACCTGAAACTGCTTTCCGACTATCGGGAACTGGATTATGACAAAATCACCTTTTTCAGCCCTTAGGTGGGACTCATTCACCACTAATGGTGACTCAGTCCTCCTCCAAAATTCTACAAAATCAAAGGTCAATCCTGTAGATCTAGATCTGCACTTGTCTTCTTGTTGGGTTGACGGAGACAAATCTGCAAAAAACAGACTGTAGGTTGTCTCCAATCTTGAAATAGGGTTTAGTTGACTTGAATTTTTTTTTGACTTGTAGTCCACTTTTCAACACCTAATTGCTTGACAAATATGCATACAAAATTCTACAAACACACATGCAAAAGGGGGAAAATGGTTAAGGGTTAGAGTATAGAGATTTGCCTTGGTCAAATCCCACTTTGGTAATCATATCCTTGATAAAGAAATGAAATAGAATAAGCAATGAATGATGAATAAAGAACATGAAAGTGTCCTAAACTCACCAAAACCTTGTTGAAGAAGTTTGAATATATGTCAATGGTTTCTCCAAGATGCTTGATGTTTGCTTGATTGAATGATGCTTGAATGTAATTGAATGCTGGAATGAACTAGTGAATGAGTGAACTTGATGAATGGGGGTTGAAAATGAGAAGAAAAATACTTATTTATACACACTTATGACCTAATTACCTAATATTACCTCATCATAGGTCTACATAAGGTATTTTTGAATAAAAACCCAAAAGGAATTTTGAATTATTTTGAATTTGGAGCCAAGAGGGACTCATTCGCCACCCATGGTGAATGGGTCCCACCTTAGGCTTGTAGGTGGCCCGTGTCAGGAATTAACTTGCATTTAATGTTGTTTGTTAGGTTTACATTCAAAAATATACTTAATTAAGTCTTATGAGTGCACAAAGGGGTCATATAAAGCATAATACCAATGTAAATAGTGATAACAAGCTTAGAAAAGCATGAAATCTTGTTACAAGACCTTACAACACTTAAAAATAGGACTTGATAAGGGATAAAAAGGTGATTTTTAGATGAATTATAACGAGAAGAGTGTAGAAGAGTGTAGAAATGTGTTGCAACACTTCACAACACCATAACAAGACATCATAATTTGAATATTAGGGACCTAATGTGAATGCATAAGTTACATTGCAACATTAAATCAAAGAAAAATAAGTCTTACATCACAAGAGAAAGACCTAAGTAAACATGAAAATTTCAATGATCCATTTTTCTATGGTATGTTTAGCCCCCACTTTAGTGAGAGGATGAACTTGCTTCAAACTCACACTAAAGTAGCCATGCATATCGAAAGGGATTCAAATGCACTTATGCTAGAAAGATGAGATAACAACAATCAAGAGGGATGATCAAGCCACCAGGATGAATATCCCATGTCAAACCAAATAGAATAACAAAGGAACACAAGAGTGAAAGAATGAGAGAGAGAAGGGGAAAAGGAAAATTCAGATCAAGCTTCGATCGTTTGTTCAACTAGTTGTGAATTAGATCTAGGTTGTTTGTATGAAAAAGAGAATGCATACTCACTCTAGGGTGACAATACTCATGGGGGTTCACCGGGTGAGAAGTCCCAAAAGGTGAGAAACATACGCTAGTTGGTATGCACTCACAAACATGTAGGTGGCTATGGGGAAAGTCGTGTTGTAGAATGGGCTTCCCGTTCAACCATACTAAAGTTATACCTCCTGATAACTTTAATAAGGCACCACAAAGGACAATGTCAGTTTGTGCTTCATGAGACAAGAAATTTTTTATATGATTAGAACTCATGAACAAAAAGGATGGCACCACAGGCATGCAAGCTACGTTATGCAAGGTGGCCATACGAATGTAAAATGTAAAAATGTAAAAGAATGTTCAAATGAGTCTTGTTAAGTTCATGTGAGGTATGTCACTTAGGGAACATTGTGTCTAATGTCTCTAAGAGAGGACCAATCAAAGAATAGAATATTCACAACTTAGGGGATGCAGTGCGTCGCATCAAGCCACTAAGAGGAATGTAATAAGCTAAGATAGATCACACTTATGAAGGACATCACACCCAATGTCATCCACAAAGTGACGAATGCATCATATGAAGTGACAAGGTTGCACTAAGAGACAAGAATGCAAATGAAATGATGCCAATGTATGCCCCCCACTTTAAAGGAATTTCTACACACCATTCTATGAGCAATTAATTTAAAGTAGCAAAGAGAAAAATGCAGAAAGAAAAAAAGACATGAGAGCCAACTTGGAAAGCCCCTATGCCAAGTCATATGTTTCCAAGTAAGGTTGTTTCATGTAAACAAACAAGAAAAAAAAAGAAAGGAGGATTTCCCCCCAAAAAGGAACACACCAAACACATGGGATCTATGGATTTTGGGTCAATATGTTCATTGCTGTAATGTTTTGATTATAGAGCTCAAAATTGTCATCATTCCCCAAAACACATAGAACTGGAAGAATGACACAAAGAGAGTGAAAATAAAAGAAAAATAAAGTCTGTTTGGGTAAACATGGAAGAGACATTTTGGTCTCAACGCTTTGCATTGTCTCCAAAAGGAGAAACATAGGAGAAAAGAAAATGAAAAGGTGAAAGAAAAGAAAAATATTTTGGATCAACATGAAGGAGACATTTCCGTCTCAATGTCTTGCGTCATCCCCAAAAGGAAAAACACAAGAAAAAGACAAAGGAAAAAGAAAAAGGTACCGATTGGTTCAACATGAAAGAGATTTAGGGCATCTCAATGGTTTGTGTCATCCCCAAAAGGAGAACACAAAACAAAAGCAAAAGAAAGAAAATAGAAAGACTGTTTGGGTCAACATGGAAGAGACATAGAGTGTCTCAGTGCTTTGCATCATCCCCAAAAGGAGAACACAAAACAAAACCAAAATAAAGAAAATAGAAAGACCTTTTGGGTCAACATGGAATAGACATAGGGCCTCTCAATGCTTTGTGTCATCCCCAAAAGGAGAACACAAAACAAAAGTGAAAGAAAGAAAATTTTGGGTCAACATGGAAGAGACATAGGGTGTCTCAACGCTTTGCATCATCCTCAATAGGAAAATCACAAAACAAAAGAGAAAAAGGAAAAAAGAGTAAAAATTTACGACATATAGAAGAATAGAGGTACACATAGAAGAAGTGTACAAAGAGAGGGAACATCAAACACACATTACGGGGGAAAATGATATGCACATGCAAGCACACCAAAGAAAAGAAAAAGAAATGTAAAAGGTTAGCAAGGAAAATGCAAGTCAACCATCTAACAAGTCATCTACTTCCCAATCATCAAACACACATTACGGGGAAAAATGATACGCACATGCAAGCACACCAAAGAAAAGAAAAAGAAAAAGAAAAATAAATGTAAAAGGTTAGGAAGGAAAATGCAAGTCAACCATCTAACAAGTCATTTTCCTCCCAATCATGTTCAGTGTATTGCGAGGGTGGTTGACTGTCCAAAGGAAAAATTGCAAGTGCCAAACTAGGGGAAGTACCGGGTTCTTCACTTGATGTAGGAGATTTATCATGTAAGCTCATTGAGGATGAAAATAAAGATTTTAAATCATTATGAACCTCTTCATCGATTTTAGATATCTCCTCATCAACACCATCATCTAGATTGATCATGATGGGAGGACAAAGAGTAATTTCCAATGAAGGATGTATCAGGAGTTGTGGTTGTTGTATCTAATCATTTTGTTGGGATTGTTGTGTCATACTATCTTGTGGTAGGTCAAGGGGAGGAGGGTGATCAGTTATTGGGTATGTGCAAGATCATCATGGAAAAAATAGGCCCTTAAGTGGCAAAAAATTCAAAAAAATCAAAGTTAGGAAACTTGATGTAAAAAATTGAATAAGTTATCTATATTATTTCAAAAATATGTAAGAATAGAATCTGTAGCAAATTGAATGTGGTTTCTAAACTACTAGGTTTATTTTAAAAAAACAAAATCTATTTGGTGAAAATTTGAAATTTCAATGTAGTAGTACTTAAATTTCAGGGAAAAAATAAGAAGTAGGTGTTTGTCTGACCACCCTAACCACAATAAAATGATAATATTTTTTATAAGATTTTAGATATAAGTAGATGAATCATGTTCCGATGTGATCCTTATTTTTTGTAATTTTTTTCCAAGTAAATAATTAATTATGATTTTTTTACTACAAATTTAAAAAAATATAAAAACCCATATGTCTGACTACCTTAACTTGGTCAAAACTTCATGAAATTCATTTTTTTTTTAATCCTATAGTATGTGAAGTATAGAATGTGAGGCATGTTTTGGATTCAAAAAATGTGATACTGTTTGAAAGCTATAGATGTTTTTCAATTGTCAACCTATCAATCAAGATTTTAGTTGTAATTCAAATAGAAAATGTATAATAATTATTTATTAAATTCAAAGTAAAGAATAATTTATATTGGTGGAAAGTTGAGAATCTCCTTTAAAAAACCTTTTCCTTTCATCCTTTTTTGGTAAAAAAAATATCGCCGGCCACATACCCATCACATTGCCACTTTTTTGGCCCATCATGATCCTTCACATACCCTATTGCTTCTGTCAAAGGTAGAGGTTGGTTTTATTTGTTTTTTTTTGGTTTGCATTTGACGAGCAAGGAGACAATGATGATGCCTATGCTCCCTAGCACTGAGGTTTCTTTTAATTTTATTTTGAAGTTGTTGAGGTGTAAGAGTGGGTTGATCCACCATAGGCTCATTTTCTTCCTGAGGAGGAGGAATCAAAGGAATCAAAGGAGATGGGTCAACCACCTTCTCTTTGGATTTATAAACTTGTTTAATGTGATGAGGCATGGTGGTAATGGTTTCATTATCTCTTGGGCATTTAAACCATGAAGGGGAAGTGTCTATGGTTGTGGTTGCTCACAAGGTTGTATTGTTTGTTTAGTTTCGAACTCAGGCTGAAGCATGGTCTCATCAAGGATATAAGTAGCATAAGTGGATGGGGACATGTGACGAAGAGACAATTCGGCTATTCATTTGGCTTTGAACTTTTGATAGGCTATGAAAAAGAGATCTTTATGAGGGGTGATGGGTTCCATAGGTTCAGGCCAAAAGGCTTCTAAGGAGAAATTACCTTTATAGGAAAATGGATTAAAGTCACTATGGTGTATGGTAAATATCTCATTTCCATGCGGAAACTTCAAACATTCATGAACAACTAAAGGAATAGCTTTCATCGAGCGAAGCCAAGGATGACCTATCTGCAAACAAAACTAATCTGATTATGGAATAATAGAAAATGTTACATCCAAAGTTTTGGATCCTATCTATAATGGGAGTACAGTCAATCCGATCTTAGGGCACACAAAACCAATTTTTTTTAATCTATGTGGTTGGTTTATCATAATCATGTTGATAGAGATAATGTAATACCAAAAATTCTTTCGTGATCACATTCTCGCCACAGGCAGGATCTATTAATATTCCATTGGTAGGGTTATCATAGATTCGACCAACTATGTAAAGAGGACCATCGGGAAGCTTTTTAAGTATATCATGAGAAGAAAAATTAATATCAAGAGATTTATTGGTCGGGCCCTTATGAGGGACAATGTCTATCATACCCACAAGTTCATCCATATGATTAACTTGGGTAACATTTGGAGTAATATCATGTGAACACACTCATTATTTGTATCAATGTTCATCACATGAGTGTTTGAAAGTTCACTAGCCTTGACAAATGAAATATTGTGTTTAGGCATAGGGTTGGTAAAGATTTGTAAATTCTGATTAAAGGGTGCAACAGACTTATCACCTTGATCATTGACACACACAATAGAAAAACAACAAGAATCAATGAAGTCTTGAACTAAGTGTTTGAGATGCTTACATTGTTCGGTGTCATGTCCATTTTGGTGATGAAAATGACAATAATAATTTGGTTTAAAGGTGGTTGGTAAAGTCTTGGTGGTATCAAGTGGTTTGACAGTAGGCCAAGTGATCATTTGTTGTTGTAGCAGTTGATTCATTATGTTATGGAGAGTATCGGGTAAGGGGGTAAATTGTCTCTTCGGGTCCCCATAGGTAAAGGGAACCACTTCTTTAATAGCTTCCACTTGACTTGGAATAGGTTGAGTTGGTTACGGAGAAGGGGGATTAAACTGGAAGAAGAATTTTTTTGGTTTTCTAAAGTTTTGTGCATTGTTTAGGTTGTTTTGTTCAGACTTCTTAGCTCGATTAGAAGTGGACTTTGAATCATGACTAGTAAACAAGTTGTGATAATCACAAAGGATAATGCATAAATGCATGAACGAAGGAAATTTCATCATAGTCAACTCATCCTGAAGGTGAGTGTGCAAGTTTTTGATAAAAATCTTTTGAATATGTGAATCAAGAATCTTGACATCTACTTGAGCATACAATGACTGATAATGTGAAATGAAATCGGTTACTTTTTCATCTGCATTTTGTTTACATCACATTAAATCAGCCATTGTCTTTTTGGGAGTCATATGGACTTGGAAATGACTTATAAAGGCATCAACAAGTTCATTAAATGATCAGATGGAATGATTAGGTAAGTTTGAAAACCACTCCAATGCAGTGTCCTTTAAGGTCCTAGGAATTTTTTTAGCTAATAGTTTATCATCAAGGATAAAATCACTGCAGAATGTTGTATAGGCATTAAGATGATTAGTAGGGTCTCCTTTACCTTTTTACTTCTCAAACCTAGGCATCTCAAGTCCTTGTGGCATCTATGTTCATAAGATCTCTAAGGATAATGGGCTACTACGGACATGATATGTGGGTGGAGCATTTTGACTTTAGCTAATGGTGGAAATTTGTTGTTGCATGGAGGAAACAGTGTTAAAGAGTTGTGCAATGATGGGGTCGGTGTAAGTGGTATGAGGGGGAAGGGAAAATGGTGATGGAGTGTATGTGATGTTAGGAGAAATGAAGGGGACACTAAGAGGGGTGAAGGTGGAAGATGGAACATTCGATGCCACAAAAGAAATAGGAATGCTAGTTGGAATAGTGAAAGAAGGGGTCACATGACTAACCTATTGCATGGTTGAAGGAAGAGGAATTTGAAGTCCTCCTTGGCTCACAACAATGTTTACTGGTTGGGAAGTGGAAGGAACATGTTTATTGTATATCTTGGAAATTCTTTTCATAACTTGTAAGACATCGCCACTTTCAATCAAGCGATGAAGGTTTTCTATGGTAGGTATGGAAGTGGTGGAAATGTTTTAAACACTTAAATCTTGTTGCAAATGTGCAAAATCCTCATGAATACTAATGAATTTTTCTTGTGGAATGGAATTAGTTTGTGTGTCAACATGCATTGGATGTGAAGGGAAAGGTGTATCAGTGGTAGTATCCATGCCTAATGAACCATTGTCCATACCAAGAGTAGGAGCTCTTGAGATCCCAAGGTCCACAACGAAAGTGTTATCATGGGAAGCCATGAGTCTAGAACTTCATCTCACTAAAGTATTATCAATAGGGAACCAAACACTCATACAAGAACCACAAAAGCTGGGCTGAATGCAAACACAAACTAGGAATAAAAAAATGCTAATGACAAAAATTATGTAAACTAAAACAAGAAAACACTAACAAGAAACAAAAATGCAAGAAATACTATGAAAATGCTAAAATTTTCAATGCAGAAAATGGAGTTGGACTGATTCGCCCAGGGTGGCGAATGAGTTCAAAATGCAGGTTCACCAAAATGAACCATCAATTTTTTTTGTTGACTATGGACTTTTGTTGCACTTTGTACTGTCAAAAAGTGGACCGTTCCCATTTTCATGATCTTTTATCCCTTTTTTCATAGTGTTGGAGCTATGTTGCTTTAATTTTATGATGTATCTTGGATTGAACATGCTTATTTTGGTGCTAAAACTCAAATAACGACGTTTTGTGAAGATGTTGTGAAGTGTTGTAAGACATTTCTACATTCTTCTAGACTCTATTTAATGCAATTCACCTAAAAACAACCTTTTCACTCATCAACAAGTCCTATTTTGAAGTGTTGTAAAGTCTTGTAACAAGGTTTCACACTTTTGTAGGCGTATTTTCCCTATCTACACCCTTCTCATGCTTTATTTTGTCTCTTTATGCCCTCATATGCTTATATTAAGTGTATTTTTGCATCCCATCCCAACAAACAACATTAAACATGATATTTTTCCCAACACTTGGCTGTGGGTCCCAGGTGGGACTCATTCACCAAGGGTGGCGAATGAGTCCCCCTTGGACCCAAATTCAAAATATTTTAAATTTCTTTCAGGATATTACTCAAATTCACTTCATGTCGGCCTGTGATGAGGTATGAATGGATAGTAAGGCACAAGATTTGTATAAATAGGCATTTTTAACCTAATTTTTCATCTCCTACAATCACCTATTCATTCAAGCATTTAATCACACATTCACTCAAGCAATCAAGCATTTTGCATCTTCAATTCAAGCACTTTCAAGCACTTTGGAGCAGCCATTGACATCACTTTAGATTTGCATATTCAAGGATATGGTAATTTTGTAATACTTTCATATTATTCATTTATTATTTCCTTTGCATGTCATTCATTTCTATTGGGTTTAATTACTAAAGTGGGGCTTGACCAAGGAAAACCCCTATTCACTAACCCCCCAACATTTTCCCCTTTACATGTGTCTTTTGCAACCTTTTTTTTGTAGATTTGATAGGTTTAAAGGTGTTGAAAAGTGGAAATCAAGTCAACTAGGCTCTTTCGGTTAATTCATCATCTATTCAAGCAATTTGAGTGACTTTTAGCCCGTTTTTTGCAAAATTGACCCCGACAACCTAATATTCAGTCATTACCAGATCTGGAGAAGCAGTGTTGACCTTTGAATTTTTAGAGATCTTGGGGAGGACTAATTCACCACCCTTGGTGAATGAGTCCCACCTAAAACCTAAAAATCTGCATTTTGTCATAAATCACTTCCCGACTGTCAAAAATTAGATTCTAACACTTTTTCACCAGTCGGAGGACTGATTCGCCACCCTTGGTGAATGAGTCCCACTGTGAAAAAAAAGTAAAATTCATAAACATTTCAGACATTCTAGAAATCTCACACATCATCCAGGTGCACTTAGATTTGACCCTCTACTTTTTGTTTTGCATATTTCTTTCAATTTCTTCACATTTCATAGTTGTTTTCATATCACACTTTGTTTTCAAGCATAGCATAAATTGCATCTTTGCATTCATTTTAGAACATTTTAATCAGTGATTTGCATTTAGATCACTTCATTTTCATCACATCACAACACTCACATCCTAATTTGAATGAACTAGCTAGCATTTTAGGATCTAATCTCTATCCTTTTGGGTGAAAAACCCTATAAGATTTAGAGGGTCCATTAGGTCCTAAAATCTACGGTTCATTTTGGTGAACCCGACTTTTGAACATTTTTAAACTTTTGATTAGATCCATACATTGCATCCTAGTCTTCATTTGCATTGCACTTCAAATAGGAGATTGATGGGACTTTTGTTGCCAAAAGCATTTGGCATGCCTGGGAAGCTATCAAAGCCTGGCCTCAGTGGGCTGGCTCTAGTTTTCGTGATGGGCTGTCACTTAACCAACAAAATATCTGGTGGTCACCTCTTTTTCCCCACAATTATCAACCTTTGGCTAAAGTGTTCTAGCTTAAATCTCTCAAATTTCACAAGAAGGGTATCCAAACCCTCCAACAGCTTCTTCATAGCCCCACCATGCACATTATGCATTGGGACGATTTTCGTGCCATGTACAAGCTTCAAAACCAAGACCGTAATACTTTTGATGGTCTGGTGAGTGCTATTCTAGATGAGATGCATCATAAAATTGGTATTCGTGGGTGTAAACCTTGGTGGAAGGACTGGAAGTGGTACCCAAATACTCCTTTCAGGAACTACAAGCCTAGGCTTGGTTATAGGTGGCTTTCACCCCATTATCCTATGATCCAGAGTTTGAACTAGAGGTGGCTTCTCCAATCTCCTGCTCCTATTTGGCGTAAAAGATTCGCTACCACTTGGTCTTCAAGTGTTGAGTAGAAGTTAGCCCATTTTTCTTGGTGTGTTCTTTTCCAAGGCTTTCCTATGGGCTCTCTGCTTGTCCACTTGGGGGTCTATGACCCTCGATGCCCTTTCTGTGGGTAGGCTGAGACTTTAAAACATCTTTTCTGGTTTTTTCCTAGAGCTCAGCAATACTATACTTGGATTTATGACTTCTTTCAGCCATTTAGGCCAGAGCCATTCTCTTGGCATATGATTTTGTTGGGTGATTCACCCAGATTCCCGGTTAAGTATACCCAGCTTTGGCACACTTTCAAGGTGGAAATCCTCTTCAATATCTGGAAAGATAGAAATTCCTACATATTTTATCATTCTTAGTTGGATTGTTAGGTTTCTTTGTATACAAAAGCTATAATTTGTTCTAATGTGTTATTACAGATTTAGGTGCAAGCCAACAAAGTGGCTCTTGAAGTTGCTCACCTATAGGTGCTCCTGGACCATTAGGGCGATGCCTCGTGTACTATTGCCTAGGTCCTCACCTTTCCCTCTTCTTCCCATGGCTGGTCGACTTCTCAGGGCTGGAAACAACATGATTCTGTGCATCCCCACTCTCAGCCTCATCGGACCTATTCTCCTCTGCCATGGGTTGGCTAGGGGTGGCCCTCTAGCAAGGCATCGAGGAGCGGTGGTGGCGGCTCTGGGTGGCCCTTTGATGATACTCCTGCCTCTGGTTCTAGTTGGCTAGACTTTGGTAAAAATTTCCCGCAGCTGGCTCTTGCAATCTCACCTCGTCGCGAGGATGAAGATAAAGATCAAGATCAAGATACTAATGATGGTTGGGGTCCTCCTAACGTCACTCCCAACCCTGTTGATGTATGGGGGAAGAAGGATGACAGAGACCCTCTTGGATCTATTGGCACTGCTTTGGCCGCTTGATGGCCTTTTTCTTGTTATGTTTGTTAAAAACTTGATCATTTAGTTTTTTTGGGTGTGGCCCATATGACTCCAGGGGTGTGCCTTTTTACCACTCACTTTTATTTGTGAATATGTACTTTTATATTATTTATTAATATAGATTACTGCCTATTCATCAAAAAAAAATAGGAGATTGATTTGTTATTGCATCCTAGGATCTTTCATTTTGCATTAGTGAAAAACTCATTTCGTTTTCATTCTTACATTTTGACATTTCATTGGAAAAACTGAAACTCTACATTTTGTGCCTATTTTTGCATTCTGAAAAGCCTTTAAATCATTCTTAAAATTATGAAAAATACAAAAAAATTCCATCCTGGGACTCATTCGCCACCCGGGGAAAATCAGTCCCTCTGCATATTTTAGACATTAATTTTGCATTGTTTTTAGCATTTTTCTGCATTTCTGTTTCATGTATTCATATCTCTATTACAGTTAGCAGATCTTTTGTTATTTTCATTTTACATTCTTAGAATAGCTTGCATTTTTATCCAGCCTTCCTTTGTAGTACTTTCATGAGTGTTTGGTTCCCTATTGATAATACTTTAGTGAGAAGAAGTTCTAGACTCATGGCATCCCACGATAGTACTTTCGTTGTGGACCTTGGGATCTCACGAGCTCCTACTCCTAGTATGGACAATGGTAAATTAGGCCCTGACAATAGCACTTCCATGCCTTCCCCTTTCCATCCTATGCATATTGACAATCAAAACAAGTCTCTCCCACAAGAAAAGGTTATTAACATTCATGAGGACTTTGTACATTTACAGCAAGACTTGTCACTTGAAAACATTTCCACCACTACTATACCTGCTATTGGGAACCTTCATCACTTAATTGAGAGTGATGATGGCTTGCATTTTTTTTTTAAAATTGCTGAGATTTACAATAAACATGCCTCTTCTAATACTCCATCAACAAAAAATTTTGTCACCCAAGGAGCATCTCAAGTTCCTCTTCCTTCAACCATAGCTTCCATTCCAACTTACACTAATCCACAAGTCCATACAACTTTACATCAATCCAATTATGTCGGTACTTATTTCCTGATTTCCACTAGCATTCCTACTCCTTTTGTGGCATCACAACCTCCTTCCACCACTTTCACACCCCTCACTATTCCTTCCACTTCCCCTAACATTACATACAATATATCACCATTTTCCCTTCCACCTCAACCCCATTATCTTGATCCCTTTATGGCACAACTCCTTAACACTGTCTCATCCATGAAACACTAACTTGCCACCATTAGTCAAGATCAAACCACTCCAACCACATATCTTGTTCATAGCATCCCCTTATCATTAGAAATGTTACGTACCCCAATGCCACAATGGATAGAAATGCTAAGATTTGAGAAATATGGAGGAAAAGGAGACCCTATCGACCATGTCAATGCTTTTATTGGCTTGTGTTGTGACTTTATCCTTGACGATAAACTTTTAGCAAAACTCTTTCCAAGGACCTTGAAAGGCACTGCCTTAGAATGGTTTTCCAATTTTCCTAATCATTCCATCCATTCATTTAATGAATTGAAAAAATCTTTCATTAATCAATTTCAAGTGCACATGACACCTAAAAAGACAATGGCTGACCTTATGCGATGTAGACAAAATAATGATGAAAAAGTAATAGATTTCATCTCTCGTTACCAGTCTTTATGTGCTCAAGTTGATGTCCAAATTCTAGATGCACATCTACAGAAGATGTTTATTGAGAATTTGTGCACCAACCTTCAAGATAAGCTTACGATGATGAAATTCCCTTCATTCATGCATTTTTGTATAACCTTATGTGAGTATCAAAATTTGGTTTCAAGTTGTGAGTCAAAATCCACTTTTAGCCAAATTGACAAAATTGAAAACAATAATCAACACCAAAACAACACACCAAATTTCTGCAAACCTAACTGAGGTTTCTTACAATTTACTTCACTTCCTTCACCCCAACCACAACTACCTTCACAAGTTCAGAATTCAAAGGCCGCCTCTAAAACAACCGTCCATTATCATTATGGTGATCCAAATAGACATTTCACTCCTTTACCTGACACCCTCCATCAAACAATGAACCAACTTATCCAAAAATGCATGCTTACTTTACCACCTGTTCGACCACTTGATCCTAATCAACCCTTACCTCCTAGCTTCAAAACTATTGCTTATTTCCATTTTCATCATTAAAATGGCAACAAAACCGAACATTTTAGGCATCTTAAACATCTAGTTCAAGACCTCATTGACTTGGGTGAATTGACCATTATGGGTGTTAATGATCAAGGCAATAAATCCATTGCACCCCCTAACCAAAATCTCCAAATCTTCACCAACCCTATGCCTAAACACACTACCTCGTTCATCAAGGCTGGTGAATCATCAAAGCCTGATGTAATGACTATTGACACAACACTAAACAACTTGATATATCTCCTCTTGTTTCCCAAGCTAGTCCTATGGATGAACTTGTCGCCACGATAGACTTTATCCCTCACAAGGGCCAAACCACTCAATATCTTGATATATTTTTTCTGCTAAAGACATACTACCAAAGCTTCCTGATGGTCCTCTCTACCTAGACGGTAAAATCTATGATAAACCTACTAATGGGATATTAATAGATCTCGCTTGTGGTAAGAATGTGATCATAGAAGAATTTATGGTATTACATGATCTACATCAAGATAACTATAATCCAACGACTACATGGATTAAAACACATCAAGGTTTTGCATGCCCTATGATTGGATTGATCGTGTACCTTTACACATTGGACCTAAGACTTTGGATGTAATGTTTTCTATCATTCCACAATCTGACCAATTTTGTTTGTGGCTAGGCCTTCCTTGGCTTCGCTCAATGAAAGCGGTCCTATCAGTCATTCACAAGTGCTTAAAGTTTCTGCATGGAAATGAGGTATTCACCGTACACCATAATGGCTTTAATCCTTTATCCTCCAAAGGTAACTTTTCATTAGAATCCTTTTGGCACGAACCTATGGAACCTATCACTCCTTGCAAGGACTTATTTTACATTGCTTATCAGAAGTTTAAAGCCAAGAAGATTACTAAATTATCCCTTCGTCACACACCTTCATCCACCTCTCCTCATCCTATCCTCGATGAAACCATTATTACACCTAAATATGATATTAAACAAACCATTACACCCTCTGCACAAAATCTTCTTGATACTTCCCATCCATCATCTAAATGATCAAGAGACCAAGAAATACCTCCTTCCTCACTTCCTCATACCAAACAAGTATATAAAGCGAAAGAGAAAGTGGTTGATCCTTCCTTAGTTTCTCATGCTTTTCCTCTCTCGGAAGTAGAAGAACCTATGTCGACTCAATCCGATCTTACAACAACTCCAAAATAGAATTAAATGGAACCATGTTGCTCGGGAACGTCGATGCCATTGTCGTATCCTTGCTCATACAAAAACCAATCATGATAATCAATCTTTACCCGTGATAGAAGATATAGATGACCATCTTCCCTGTCTTGACCAACCACATGAAATTTCAACACAACAATTGAAACAAAATGAACCCATCCAAGCCACACTCTTGATACATCCATCCTTAGAAATCACCCTTCATTCTCTCATCATTATTAATCTCGATGATGACGAAGGAGATGTGACGATTGCTAACATAGATGAAACAATAAACAATGACTCAAATTCTTTATTTTCATCTACAATGAGCTTAAATGATTAATCCTATCTACCAAGTGAAGAACCTGGTACAACTCCTAGTTCGGCACTTGTGATTCCTCCTTTAAACAGTCAATCACCTTCACATTCCATTGAAGATGACTGTGAGGCGGATTACTTGATGGATGACCTGCATTTTCCTACTTAGTCTTTTCTTCACATTCATTTTCCTTTTTATTTTAATGTGTGTATCGTGTTCCCCCGTATTGTGCATTTGTGATGTAGAGCATCATACCAACAACCCTTAACATCATTTCTTGGGGAAAAGTCAAACCCCAATTGAATCAGGAGAAGATCAAAATACATAAGCAATTGAAATTGCTTCATTTCTTTTTTTCAAATTCACCTATCAATTTAACAACCTTCATTCTCTTCCTCAATCACTCACAAGGACACAATCATTCATTTCACAAAATAGTAATCCATATCTTTAACAAACACAAGATGACTACATTAACACAATTCTAATAAGAATCCATCCATTCCCTTCATTATTCATTATTTAAAGAATCTTATTACCAAGGCAACAAGTCAACTAACCAATGCATCATTGTTATCAGTTCCTTACCAATCCATCAACAACATCAACTTGATAGAAACTAAACATTAATTTGATGAACAATCTCTGAATCATGACACCTAGACATATATCATATGCTTTCACCTTTAGCAATCACAAGACCACTTTGCACACAAGGCTTCCATAAGGCTAAGTACATAAAATATACAATATTGTTTCCCTAGCTTTCACCATACCTTCAATCCATTGCAATCCACATCAAATCACCGAAACAAATAGGAACAAGTTTTCATACCACTGTTCTAGCAATGATTCCTGCAGTTAAAAACATCTTGTTCTTTGAATACTCCTTGATCCCACACCTCAAACCATCAATCCTACCTTAAAAACACTAACCAAGCATTGATGTAACTTCAGTGTTAGTGTGTAAGTAATTCCAACATAGTTCCATTCACAAATATCACAGTTCTAGCATATATTATGTTTTAGGCAATCAATCCATTAGACCCTTAGTAGGTCAACACACCCTTAGATCGGGTGATTTCATTCCAAGCACAATCCTAGTTACAAACTCAACATGCATTTTGAGACCTATTTGGACATTCTTTCACGTGTCTAACTAACACAAGAGTTTGGCCTGCAACAATCATCAGAAAATTGGCCTGAACGTTGTCAAAGGCTACTAGAATAGCCCTTTTTTCCAAAGGAACCCCCTTTTAGACTACTCCAAATCACTCAATACCCAAAAAAAGTCTTAGAAAATGTTATAAAACTCTGAATTTCTTTAGTTTTATGGATTGAAAGGCACAAAAGCACACTAATTTTCCAAACCCTTGTTTATAGGGTGAAAAGTCACCAAATCAAGGAGGGTTTCTTAAATAATACACTTAAAAAATTCATGCACTACGGAAAATAGTTGGAACAGGTATTAATACATCTACAAATGCTTTTGAAATCATCTTTTAGCCCTTTCACATGGTATTTCTTCAAAACCCTACTTGTATTCTTCATTCTTCAAGAGGAAAACTCAGTTTTGTTCCTGAAACATCCAACATATTCTTGTGTTATTTTCTTTTACTGTCCTGTCGCCACAAACAAACACTAAACACACAAAAAATATATTAATTTCATTCTATCCCATCGACCTATCATGCCTACATCGATGGGATAGAGGCCTATTCCCTTAAAAGACTCTCAAACCCTGTTTTGAGGGTTTACTAAATGATTACTTTCAAAATCCTCTAAATTGAAAGAGTCTACTTCAAATTAATTCAAAATGATGAGTGAATCACTACCAAATTTAAAAACAACAAATTAATAATCTTTAGACTCAGTACAGTCCGTACAGGGACTAGTAAAAAAAGGGAAAACTCAGAATTTTGTAGAATAGAGCTTTTATTTCAAAGTTTTTGCCTACAAGAATACAATAGATTCCCTTTTTCTCGCCACACAATGCCTTTTGAATATTTTTCCCCTTCCATAACTAAATTTATAACTCCTCCATTTGTTGAAACTACCTCTTATCTCCTAATATGTTGATTTATGCACTTTTATGTACATAATTACATTTTGACAACTTTCTTGTATTTTCTTTTGTATTTTCCCACTCTGACCACTTTAGACCCATTTACATGATGTGAATACATTAATTTTAGTCATTCATGACCTTGACACATGTTTTTTTGAACTTAGACGCAAATTTATCAATCTAGTGTTTTGAAGGCATTTACAAAATCTAGATGCTCCTACACCAATTTGCTATTTCCTTCTCTTTGTACACTTCTTCTATATGTCTCTCTACTCTTCCATTTGTCGTGCCTTGTATTTTTCATTTTTTATTTTGTGTTTTCCTTTGGGGATGACACAAAGCATAGAGACACCCTATGTCTCTTCCATGTTGACCCAAATGGTCCTTGTCTTTTTCATTTTTGTTTTGTGTTTTCCTTTGGGGATGACACAAAGCGTTGAGACGCCCTATGTCGCTTCCATGTTGACCCAAAAACCATTTTTTTAATTTTTATTTTTCCTTTTCTTGTGTTTTTCCTTTTGGGGATGATGCAAGGCATTGAGACCAAAATGTCTCCTTCATGTTGACCCAAAAGATTTTTCATTTTTCTTTTCTTTTGCTTGTGTTTTCATTTTGGGGACAATGCAAAGCATTGAGACCACAATGTCTCTTCCATGTTGACTCAAAATCGACTTTATTTTTCCTTTTTCTTCATTCTCTTTGTGTCATTCTTCCAGTTCTATGTGTAGTTGGGCAATGATGATAGTTCTGAGCTCTTTAAATCAAAACATTGCAGCAACGAACATACTGACCCCAAATCCATAGATCCCTTATGTGTTTGGTGTGCTTTCTTTTCTGGGGGGAAACTCCCTCCTTTTCCTTGCTTTTCTCCTCCATCTTGACATGATGTAGCTTAACTTTGAAACATATGACTTGGCATAGAGCTTTCCAAGTTAGCTCTCACGTCTTTTTTTCGTTTTACATTTTCTTTTCTTCTCTATTTTCAAGTAATTACTTACAGAACGATGTGTAGCAATTCCTTTAAAGTGGGGGGCATACATTACCATTATTTCATTTGCATTCTTAGCAAATCCTTGTCATTTACATGATGCATTTGTCACTTTGTGGATGACATTGGGTGCGATGTAATTCATAAGTGTGATCTATCTTAGCATATTGCATTCCTCTTTGTGGTTTGATGTGACACACTACATCTCCTAAGTTGCGAATATACTATTCTTTGATTGGTCCTCTTTTGGAAACATTAGACACAATGTTCCCTAAGTGACTAACCTTGCATAAACTAGACAAGACTCCTTTGAACATATTACACATGACATTTTCACATAACATTCTCATTCAGCCACCCTGCATAACACAACTTGCATGCCTGTGGAGTTGTCTTATTTGTTTGGCCACCTTGCATAACACAACTTGCATGCCTGTGGTGCAATCCTATTTTTCTAAACTTAAACCAACATTTTCATTTCCTTTTGTCTTTATGGTGCCTTGTTAAAGTTATCGAATGGGTATAGCTTTAACATGGTTGAGCGGGAAGCCCAACTAGCGGCATGACTTTTCCCCATAGCCACTTTTGTGTTTGTTTATGAGTGAATACCAACTAGCGTATGTATCTTACTTTTTGGGCCTTCTCACCCCACAGACAACTAGTTTTGTGGCCCCAGAGTGAGTACACATTCTCTTTTAAAAAAAATCAGCCTAGATCTCTTTTCACAACTAGTTGGATTGATGATCAACGCTTCATTCAATTCCTCTCAACACTTGTGTGTTCCTTTGTCCTTATGTTCAGTTTTCCATGGGATCTTCATCCTGGGGGCTTGATCATCCTCCTTGTTTGTTGCATTCCATCTTGCTAACGTAAGTGCATTTGAACCCTCTTCTCTTTGATGTTGATGGCTACTTTAGTGTGAGGAACCAAGTTTCTCTCACTAAAGTGGGGGCTAAATGTACCATCAAAAAATGGACCCTTCCCATTGTCATGATCTTTTAGGCCTTGTTTCATAGTGTTGGAGCTATGTTGCTTTAATTTTATGATGTATCTTGGCTTGAACGATGTCTTGTGAAGATGTTATGAAGTGTTGTAAGACATTTCTACATTCTTCTAGACTCTATTTAATGCAATTCACCTAAAAACCACCTTTTCACTCATCAACAAGTCCTATTTTGAAGTGTTGTAAAGTCTTGTAATAAATTTTCACACTTTTCTAGGCATATTTTCCCTTTTTACACCCTTCTCATGCTTTATTTTGTCTCTTTATGCCCTCATATGCTTATATTAAGTGTATTTTGGGTCCCATCTCGACAAACAACCTTAAACATGACATTTTCCCCAACACTCGGCTGTGGGTCCCAGGTGGGACTCATCCGCCAAGGGTGGCGAATGTGTCCCCCTTGGCCCCAAATCCAAAATATTTTAAATTTCTTTCGGGATTTTACTCAAATTCACTTCATGTCAGCCTGTGATGTCGTATGAACATATAGTAAGGAACAATTTTTGTATAAATAGGAATTTTTAACCTCATTTTACATCTCCTACAATCACCTATTCATTTAAGCATTGAATCACACATTCACTCAAGCAATCAAGAATTTTGCATCTTCAATTCAAGCACTTTCAAGCACTTTGGAGCAGCCATTGACATCACTTCAGATTTGCATATTCAAGGATATGGTAAGTTTGTAATACTTTCATGTTATTCATTTATCATTTTGTTTGCATGTCATTCATTTCTATTGGGTTTAATTACTAAATTGGGGTTTGACCAAGGTAAACCCCTATTCACTAATCCCTCAACATTTTTCCCCTTTGCATGTGTCTTTTGCAGCCTTTGTTTTGAAAATTTAATAGGTTTAAAGGTGTTGAAAAGTGGAATTCAAGTCAACTAGGCTCTTCAAGTTAATTGATCATCTATTCAAGCAATTTGAGTGACTTTCAACCCGTTTTCTACATAATTGACCCTGACAACCTGATATTCAGTCATTACTAGATCTGGAGAAGTAGTGTTGACCTTTAACTTTTTAGAGATCTTGGGGAGGACTCATTCACCACCCTTGGTGAATGAGTCCCACCTAAAACCTAAAATTTTCATTTTGTTAGAAATCACTTCCTAACTATCAGAAATCAAATTCTGACACTTTTTCACCATTCAGAGGATTGATTCACCACCCTTGGCAAATGAGTCCCACTGTGAAAAATAAAAAGATTTCATTAGCATTCCATACATTCCAGAAACCTCACACATCATCCAGGTGCACTTAGATTTGACCCTGTTCTTTATGTTTTGCATATTTCTTTCAATTTCTTCATATTTCATAGTTGTTTGTATATCACATCGTGTTTTCAAACATAGCATAAATTGCATCTTTGCATTCATTTTAGAACATTTTAATCAGTCATTTTCACTTAGATCACTTCATTTTCATAACATCACAACACACACATCCTAATTTGAATGAACTAGCTAGTATTTTAGGATCTAATCTCTCTCCTTTTGGGTGAAAAGCCCTATAAGAGTTAGAGAGTCCATTGGGTTTTAAAATCTAAGGTTCACACTCTTAGGATCTTTCACCTAAAAGGAGAGAGATAGAACCCAAAAATTGAAGTGGATCATTCAAATAAAGGATTGTATGATGTAATTAAGGCTAAATGAAATAATCTAAGTGCAACTAAGTTATGAAATTGATTGATAATGAGTGTAAAACTAATGAAATATGAAATGTTTGAAAATATAGTGAGGTACGAAAGAATGAACTAAAACATAAACAAACAAAAAATAAATTGAAAGAGACTGAATAGAGTGCACTTAGAAATTGGATGTTGAATCTTGAAGGCTTTGAAAACTGGCAGAAATCAATGTAAATCACTAGTTGGACTCATTCACCACTGATGGTGAATTAGTCCTGCTACTAAAAAAATTACCTGAAACTACTTTTCGACTGTCGGGAACTAGATTATGACAAAATCACCTTTTCAGGCCTCAAGTGAGACTCATTCACCACTGATGGAAAATCATTCCTCCTCTAGAATTTTGCAAAATCAAAGGTCAATCCTATAGATCCAGATTTGCACTTGTCTTCTTGTCGGGTTGGCGGAGTCAAATCTGTAGAAAACGGACTGTATGTTGTCTCCAAGCTTGAAATAAGGTTTAGTTGACTTGAAACACTTTGTTGAATTGTAGTCCACTTTTCAACACCTAATTTCTTGACAAATCTTCATACAAAAGTCTACAAACACATGCAAAAGGGGAAAAATGGTTAAGGGTCATAGTATAGGGATTTGCCTTGGTCAAATCCCACTTTGGTAATCAAACCCTTGATAAAGAAATGAAATAGAATAAGCAACGAATGATGAATAAACAACATACATGTGTCCTAAACTCACCAAAACCTTATTGAAGAAGTCTAAAGATATGCCAATGGCTTCTCCAAGATGCTTGATGTTTGCTTGATTGAATGATGCTTGAATGTAATTTAATGCTTGAATGAACTAGTGAATGAGTGAACTTGATGAATGGGGGTTGAAAATGAGAAGAAAAATTCTTATTTATACACACTTATGCCCTAATTACCCAATACTATCTCATCACGGGCCAACATAAGGTATTTTTGAATAAAAACCTAAAAGGAATTTTGAATTATTTTGAATTTGGAGCCAAGAGGGACTCATTCGCCACCCATGGTGAATGGGTCCCACCTTAGGCTTGTAAGTGGGTGTCAGGAATTAGCTTGCATTTAATGTTGTTTGTTAGGTTTACATTCAGAAATACACTTAATTAAGTCTTATGAGCGCATAAAGGGGTTATATAAAGCATAATAAAGAAGTAAATAGTGATAACAAGCCTAGAAAAGCATGAGATCTTGTTACAAGACTTTACAACACTTAAAAATAGGACTTGATAAGGGATAAAAAGGTGATTTTTAGATGAATTGTAATGAGAAGTTATAAATTGTAGAAATGTGTTACAACACTTCACAACACCTTCAAAAGACATCATAATTTGAATATCAAGGACCTATTGTGAATGCATAAGTTACATTGCAACATTAAATCAAAGCAAAATAAGTCCAACATCAGAAGAGAAAGACCTAAGTAACCATGAAAATGTTAATGATCTATTTTTCTATGGTATAGTCATACTGACTAAACTTCCTATATACAAACAACACTGTTGAATATGAAGCGTTGCTCGTTGGGTTACGTGTTGCTTTAATCTTGGGTGAAAAATACATTAAAATAAAAGGTTATTTACAATTAGTAAATAAACAAATAAATGGGAGATATCAAGCAAAGCATGAAAAATTATCAAAATACAAGGATCTCACAATGAACTTGTTACAGAAGTTTGAATAATTTACCATTGACAACATCCCATGAAAAGTTAATCGGCATGCGAATGTAATGGCGAGTGCAGCTTCTCTTATATCACCTCAAGATCCTTCAAAGGATTTCACTTTTATTGTTCACCCAATCATGAAACCATCAATCGATGATAAACTCAAAGAAGTATTAGAAACAACCAATGAAGAATCAAGTGAATGGTGTGATACAATATTTAACTATTTGAAAGATGGTACTGTTTTCGAGCCAACAATAAAGAACACCCAACATTCCTTACGAAATTTCGTAAACAAGTACATCATCCTCACCGATATATTAAATAGAAGATCCTTTAATGGTATTTTACTTCTAGATGTCTTCAAGAATCCAAAATCCCCATAACACTTGAAGAGACTCATGCGGTTGCCTGTGGAGGTCATTTTGTAGGGAGATCCTTAGTGCAAAAACTCATTCACATGGGATATTACCAAATACATGGAGAAATATTGCTTTGTGTATGTTAAGAGATGTCACAAATGTTACAAACATAGCAATTTGATTCATGCTCTTTCTTTTGAGCTTCGTGCCCAAATTCCTATTTGGCCATTCTCAGTGTGGGGATTGGATCTAATTGGAAAAATCTCACCACCTTCATCCAGTGGACATACATTTATAATCACAATGAAAAATTATTTCACAAAATGGGTAGAAGCTATTCCTCATTGATCCACAATTACTAATTGAATATGGCATTTCATATTGGAACACATTATTAATCACTTTAGAATCCCTTCTACGTTAGTTTCAGAAAATGGGACCCCATTTAAGAAAAATGATGTGAAGAAATTCCTTGACACATTTAATATCCAACATCACTTTTCAAAACCTTACTACCCAGAATATAATGGTCAACCCGAAGCAACTAATAATCCCCTCGAACAAATCCTAAGGAAAACAATAAATAAACATAAAAAGGATTGGCACACACAACTGATGTACGTGTTATGGGCTTACAATACTAGCATCATAAAATCCATTGGAACAACACCCTATAACCTTGTCTATGGTACCGAGGAAATTATGCCCTTGGAGTTAGAAATCCCCATGTTAAGGATTTCTCTTCAAGGACTATTGATGATGACACTTACAAAGAACAAAGATTGCATCAACTTGAGATGCTTGATGAACAACACATTAATGCTCTTGAGCATCTCCAAGCTTATGCTAAAAAATTACAACATAATTATAGTGATCATGTCATCCCTTGTGTATTTATGAAAATCAATAAAATGTTAATGCCGACCCAACTGAAAAAGGAAAATTCATCCCTAATTGGTTAATTCCTTACATAATTAACGAAAGCTATGGGTTTGGTGCATACACATTAACAAAACTAGATGGCATACCTCTCAAAGACCCTGTCAATGTTACACATCTACACTGGTATTATGCCTAATCCCTTTGAATAGTATGAATGATAAAGCAGTGGTGTTAGAGTTACTGGATAATACTCCAAGTGCTCTTGCAATGCTTCATTCTTGACAAATAGTTATTTGTGTCTTGAAAACTAAAGTGATTACTTTAGGTTTCATGCTATTCAAGTTCATCTTGTATGTTGTGTTAGATTAGATCCTTATATGCATTTAATATTCTTTAATTAGATCATAGGTGAATTTAATTTAGCATAACATACTTAATCACAATGTTGCATCTAAGAGAAACTAGAATAAGTTTTAATTAGATCACATCAAACATGTTAAATCATGGAAGCATTCATTAAATAATCTTACAAAGGTTATTTAATTAATCACATTGTCATTTAGCATTTAACACATAAACACAAATAATAAAACATCAAATGCTCATATATATATATCAATGTTTTGTGTACATGTCATCAATATATACAATGTCACTAAGGCCTGTGACTGTCAAATCCCTTGGGACCTAGTGCTCGCATGTTCCTGGTAGTAGTCTGTCGGGAGATGGTGGTGTACGATTGTGATCATGACCCATTGAATGTACTGAGAGAAAACTCTAAACCCCGTATCTGTCCAAGGGCCTCTCAATGCTCTCCTGTTATCTGATCTCTCTCTACCTATTGTCTAGCTACCTCTAACTATAGTCTCTCAACCTTTGCTGAGGTTCAAGGTGACTGAGCCTCTGGGGAAACATCAGCTCAGTGGATGTGCCTCCTCAAACTCTCATATGCTACCCACAATATGACGTATGGATTGAACAACTTTGGGTCCTAATTCACTTTGGGTGGGGGCACATAGTCTAAGTCTGTGCCCCCCTCATCGATTGAAGAGGGAACTATCTCTGTAGCCACTTGATAGTAGAGGTCATGAAGGTCTCTCACAGACCTTGCAAGATAGAAACTATAAGCATAATTAGTACACATCATGATATATATTAAAGCATAAATCATAAGCATAAACATAAAGCGTAATACTAAATAAAGTATCATCACTTATCTCTTTAGCAGGCTATGTGAAATTAGCCTTGTCATGTATAGGGGCATGGAGGATATGCTAGCCTCTCCATGACTATGGGTATTGGTGCCTACTGCAGCCGTTGCTCGTGATCTAGTCCTATGAATGGGAGAGGGATCTTCCCACTCATTCCCTATTGGATCCTCATTTGATTCCTCACCACCCATGTTCAAGGACCACTCCTCCTCATCCTCCTCATCTCCTTTGTCTTGGCCATCATAGTTAGGATATGAATCCTCATCATACTCCTCATCTATGACATCTGTAAATATGTCTGCAGCCCTATAACATGTATCCTTGACATTGTCCTCTACATCATCTCCCTCATCTAGGAGTGGTCATGAATCACCTATCGGTTCCTCCATCAAAAATATAGGAGCTAGTCATGATACTTTCCACGACTTCTCATAGTCATCTATGGAATTGACGTCATCTGCATCGGAGACCAAAGGCATATCGTGATCCAAGTACCCATAGTCACTATGGAAAACATCCTCTACAGTGAATTGTAGAGAATCATCAGGTCTCTAGGCACTTTGCATTGATCTCTTGAAGAAGGGTCGTGCCCTGGGTGCTATCTACATCTATCAAAATTGTTGCATGACCTGATTGTAGTAGAATGGATGTACTACATAATCATGTTTTCCAATCAAAAACCTGTTAAGTTGTAATCTCCTCATCTGTCGAGTGTGATGTTGCCACTAAAGCACAAGCTGATAAGGTCTCCAAACGATATCGTCCTCCTCCAGTCAGTCAAATTAAACTCTCGAGAAGTGTAAATCACTATATTATGAAAACCTTCATAGAGGATAGCTGAAGTCCTGAGGATACCCCAAGGCTGTCAGACACAGGAATCCTATAGGTCTGGTATAAGTAATATGCTCAAGGCACCAAACCTATAGAAGCATATAGTGTACCATACTATCCACCTCTCGAAAGAAAAATAGTCCAATATCATAATATAAGTGTGCTAGGATACAACACCCCTAGGCATATACTGTCTAGTGCTTTTCCATCCCTTGTATCAGGTGTACTAGTCCTCCCTCCTGGTGCACTCCCCGACCATTAGGGATGAGTACTAGTGCAACTGTAAGCATCATAATCCATCTAACCAATGGGGCTCATGAATCTAATAGCATCACTAGATCAATCTGTGCCCTCACCCTCTCATCATGTATTGGTCCGCAAAGGGAATACTACAAGTTGTCTTTCACATCACAAAATGATCGCTCTATGTGGAAACATACTCACTCATGCCGAATAGGAACTTGAAGTATGTAGTGTATGTCCTCCAACATGATAGTCATCTCTCTGGTTAATAGATGGAATGTACATGTATCAAAATCCTAGTGCTCTGCTAGTGCCATCAACATCGCATCATGGTACCTCATGGGGGCATGAGGTACGCCCAATATAATCCTACATTCTGCAACAACTATGTATCATCCACTGAAAGAGTGGGGGCTAAATCTGAGAGAAGACTGATATGCCTACCACCCAGATGCTGATGAGAATGAATGGGAACCTAACAAGAAAGAAAAAATATGTCCTATAAGTAGTCTAAACTCTTCAATTTTTACATCAATAATCATAAAAGTGTACTAAAGTTGTTCTAGTGTACTTTCCTAAAAGTCCTAGACAATTCACTTAAAAAGGTGAAACTTTGTGAATTTTTTTTCCAAGGCCCTAAATTAACCTAAAAATACATAAAAATCATAAAATTACTGTGTAATGACAAAGCGAAGATAGAAGAATCAACTCACCTCATGATGACACTCACCATGTGTCACCAGGTCCCTCAACACGTCCAATCTCACAAGCATGTAATCCCATTTTCTAGGAATCCTTCACTATTCTTCAATCACTCTCAAGCTAAAACAAGGTAAATGATAAAAATTTTGCACAGAAAATTGTCGTTGCACCAAAAGATTGACCTGTTAATGCCCGATACAACTGTTGGATTTATACAAGATCAAGATCCACAAGAGGCGGTTAAATCATGTCACAAAGCCCAAGCGTCATGCCAGACTATGCCTACCACAGGAAGAGGAGACCAAGGGCCACACCTTGCCACAATCCCCCCTAGCACAAGTGTGGGGTTCAAACCTGTGACCTCGACTTTCATACCAATTGTTGCATAGCCGTCTACCATTGCACCAAAAGATCAACATGTTAATGCTCGATATAGCCACTAGATTTATACAAGATCAAGATCCACAAGATGCGGTTAAACCATGTCATGAATTCCAAGCGTCATGATGGACTACACCAACCACAGGAAGAGGAGACCAAGGGTCACACCATGAAAAAAAAATAAGTTAGAATTTACTTCACTTTTTGCTCTTATGTAAGTTAAAACTAGGGTTTTTACCATATTAGGGTTAAAAAGTGTATTTCATTAAAATCAACATAATGGGTGCTAGAGAGCTCCATTTGCGATGTCATTTGTTGTGTTGGAATCATGATTCTGCTCCCGACATCATCAAAATTGCATATCATTATGTGGCATGGTACTTGGAAATGCCCTATGATACGACTTACCCTATTCGATGTGGCTAGATTTCTACCTTGATTCCACCTTCATAAAGCAAGTAGAATCAAGGGGAGGCATACATCTACCCTCAAATTTTATTTCTATATAGAGGTATGATAAGTGGATTTTTGGACCCCTAACAGATTTGTGTTGCAGGATGCAATTCCTAACATTGTGGTTTTGTAGATATGATACAATGGGGGCTTCATTCTCCCATATCATGATTGAAATTTTGTGTGTATCATTTTATGAAACAAAGGTTATTATTGGAGTCCTTTACCTTACATATCCACGTAGAGTCATATGGGTGCTAAAGTGGGGGCTAAATGTAGTGTATAAAATTGTACAGTCTTGAAAAGAGAGGCAATTTAACACTTAATTTAGACCTATTTTGGCACCCTTAGATTAATTACCCTTTAAAACCACCATTTATAAGCCCCTAAGACCCATTATCTCAGATATCGAGGCTCAATTCACTCAAAAATCCCAAAAACCCACCTCAAAAAGCTAAGGTGGGACTCATTTGCCACCTTGGGCGAATGTGTCCCCTTAAGTGGGACCCATTCACCAAGGGTGGCAAATGAGCCCCATTTGGGGTCTTTTACAAATTTTTTTTGAGAACTCATTAATTTAATTCAAGTTTTTTTGTGGATGTCAACCTTTGAGATCTAAATAACAGTCAATTAGATGTTAATACCTATAAAAGAAAGTTTCTAATTAATTTTTATCAACTCTAAGCACTCTGAGAAAGCATTTTTCACAAGATAAGCATCAAGAATCTTCAAGCAAATTTTCACAAGAGCTTTCTAATTCTAAAAGCAAGCAAATTTAAAGAATTGCAGTAGCATTAAAGTATTTTTGTAGGTCTTCAAGCTCAATTTCAATCGAGAAATAACATTGTCAAGGGTTGATCACGGTTTTCTATGGTGTATCATGATGGATTATAGCTTGGGGAGATGCAACTAGCCATCAACCCAAGCCTAAATACTTGTTTCCTAAGTGATCCCATCTTCCATTATTATTGTACATTCATCATAAGGAAGATATATGCATCATTAGAGCTCATTTGGGGTGATTAGAGATCATCACAAGTGATTCATTCATCTCTACATTTCCATCATTGCATCATATTCTTGCACATTAGAATAGGATTGCATCATGTTTCAAATTTCTTAGTCTTAGACGCAATTAAGACTAGGGTTTCCATGCACATTTCATTATTTATATCAAGGCTTAATTACCAAACTAAGGGTTTGACCAAGGAAAAGCCTCCATTAGCAAATAAAGTTGAATTCTATTTTGCAGGTATTTTTCACAGATTTGGATCCAGAACTCAAGTTTGAAGGAAAGGGTAGGTGTTGAAGTACAGATCAGGACTTTCAATTTTCAAAAAAGTGGAGTGGGACTAATTCACTAAGAATAGCGAATGAGTCCTACTGAAATTGTTTTCCAAAGTTGTTTGCATATTTTGATACCATTTTTCCTGAAACAATCTCCCATATAGAAACCCTGATCTGGGACTGATTTTCTGAGATTGGTGAATGAGTCCCAGTAGGCCCAAAAGTCAAAATTTCCAAAATTTCAAAATTATTTCCAGTCACTTCAAGGTTTCTAGGTGCACTTCATTTGTCTTTTTACTTTTTTATTATGTTTTACTTACATTTCTAAGACATCTTCTAGGTCATTGTATTAAACTAGGGTTTTTTTTTACAACTTTCATTTCATTTTCTTTCCAAGTCTAAACTTGGTGATGAACCCCTCATTGGATCTCATTCAGCCCCTAGGACAATCCCTTTGCAATATTTCAATCTCCTTTGCATTGAAATATCAAGGGTTTGTTCTTGAGTGAAGAGTAAGAAAATTGTCTCTCTCCTCTTAGGTCGAAAACCCTAAGGGTGAAAGAGAGCCAACAATTTTCTTCTTTTCATATAGGATGAAAATAATCATGAGGGTGGCCAAGCCCCCAGGATCAAGATCCTATGGAAAACCAACGTAAGCACAAAGGAACATGCTTAGGGATGATATATGAAGCCATAATCAGATTGCAAACATATACCATTAAAGACAAAAAGGTAAAAAGGAAAAATAAAAATGAAAAATGCAATGGATAAAGCTTCAACTGGCCATCCAACATGGTGGACTGGGTCTAGGCTATTTTTCCAAGAGAGGTTTACAAGTGGAACACGTTTTCCACTATGCAAACAAAACACACGCTCACAAGGGCTAGTGAAGCTAGGTGTTCAATAGGTGAGCCCTAAGAGGTCCATATCAACATCATACCCCCATGACTATGATAAGGACAAAAAGAAAAATACACACTCATAAGGGCTAGTGAAGCTAGTTATTCACTAGGTGAGCCCCAAGGTACCATATCAAATCTATACCTCCATGAATTTAATAAGGCACAAAAAGAAAAGAAAAGCACACTCACAAGGGCTAGTGAAGCTAGTTGTTCACTAGTTGAGCCCTAGGGGACCATATCAAAGCCATACCTCCATGACTTTAATAAGGTACAAAAAGGAAATGCAACAAGAGAGAGGGATGTTTGAAGGTATTTTGCTTAGTTCATGTGAGGTCTTATTCTTAGGGGACATCGTGCTTAATGTCTCTGAGAGAGGATAAATACAAGGTCTCATCTTAGGGAACATTGTACCCAATGCTTCCAAGAGAGGACAAGTGCAAAGGGTCTCATCTTGTTTCCAAGAGAGGAAAAGTGCAAGGTCTCATCATGGGGAACATTGTATCTAATGTTTCCAAGAGGGGACAAGGAAATATCACACTCTCAAAGGGAATCAAACCCAATGACACCACCAAGAGGAAAAACACATCAAGGAACATGAAATAAATGCAACTAAAATCATGCAAAGAATAATGCCAATGTATGCCCCCACTTTAAAGAAATTTCTCACACCATGTTGTGAGCAATTACTTTAAAGTAGCCAAAAATGAAAAAGTAAAAAGAAGAGGAAAAAGAGGGTTGCCCCCCAAAAACACAAGGGATCTATGGATTTGGGGTCAATATCTATCTTTGCTACAATGATAATAGATAGCTCATAACTATCATCATTCCCCAAATACACATAGAACTTGAAGAATGACACAAAGAGAGTGAAAAAAATGAAAAACCTTTTGGGTCAACATGGAAGAGATATAAGGTGTCTTGAGGCCTTGCGTCATCCCCAAAAGGAAAACACGACACAAAAAAATGAAAGGAAATAAAAGATAATGAAAAATATTTAGGGTAAACATGAAAGAGACATAGGGTGCCTCGACGCCTTGCATCATCCCAAAAATGAAAAAAAAAGACAAGAATGGAAATGAAAAGAAAAGATAATGAAAAATATTTTGGGTAAACATGGAAGCTTGACATAGGGTTCCTCGATGCCTTGCGCTATCCCCAAAAGGAAAACACAAGACAAAAATAAAAAATTAAAAGCAAAGATAATGAAAAATCTTTTGGGTGAACATGGAAGAGACATAAGGTGCCTCAATGCCTTGCATCATCCCCAGAAGGAAAACAAAGGACAAAAAATGAAAATTAAAAGAAAAGATAAAAGATCAATGAAAAGGAAAAATCTTATGACATATAGAAGAATGAAGGTACAAATAGAGGAATGCACATAGAGAGAGATAGATCAAACAAAACATCACAAGGGATCACATTACACACATACAATCAAGAGTGAAAGAAAGCAAGAACAAAAGAAATGAAAAAAGAAAAGATAGAAGACTAGTAAGGAACAAGTGAGTCAACCTAAAGTAGGTCATTTGCTTCCCAATCTCAATCTATATAAGTAGAAAGTAGACAATGAACCGAAGGGACAACAAGTTCATTATTATGACAAGGCTATCTACCTCTTTCCCCCACTAAATGCAAGACAAGAATGAGCCAAGGTAAATGATAGGAAGGGTCATGTAATAGTGAGAATAGAGTATTCTACAACTACTACATGACAAGGAGGACAAAGGATATGCTACTTACTCACTAGATAACAAGTATCTTTGTCAAAGTGGTATTTGCTCAATATGATCTTGAATGCACAACACTCATCAATACTATGTCCAAGAGTCCTGTGGTATCAAAAAAATGGAATTTTTACATCTTTAGGATATAATATTAGCCTATATTTCTCAGGTGGTAATAGGATAAGTCCTTGGTTAATAAGGATTTTTATTTTCTTCCGCTTTTAGGTGGTGGTCGAGGGGGTTGGAGATTTTGTAATTTGTAAGGTCGTTTACATTTGCTAGATTCACCAGCTTCTTAGATTGAACTTGGAGGGAGACTCGGATCTAAGGTGACCCTATTACCTTTGTTATTGTCATGAGTTATGGGTTTTTCTTTAGGAAGGACACTTATGTCGAGAGGTGAATTTAATACTACTATACCATTACTACGAAGCTTAAGGTATTCTCTAGGAGGTCTTGTGTTGTGAGGGGGATCTTGATATCCTAACCCTTTTGTGTTTTCATTAGTTGGTATTTGATCTAGGAGTTGTTGAATTTAATACTCACTTGTTGTATCACATCCTTGTTTACTCAAGATTGTGAATCCCTTTCCATATGTTTCCTCTAGATTGATTGGAGTGTTTTTCACTTTATTATCATGAAATGGTTGAACATTTGTTTGTGTGGAGGAACTAGGTTTAGCTTGTGTTTCAAGATTTAAGTAACCAAACATCTCAAGAGGTAGTATTGTAGATGGATTTGGTTATTTCATTGAAGTATAAAAGGATGCATTTGACTCAAGGTTGTTAAGGAAATCATTGATGAATTCATTCATGTTGGCATCATTTTCTCCAATGATGTCAACATCACGAGGAGGACATGCATTAGTTGTTGTGTGAGCATGAGCAAGTTCAATTTCATTAGGGTCATTACCAAATGAAAAACTTAACACATCTACCAAATATTTCAAGGACATCCAAAGCTTTCCAAATAACATATCCATGATGAAAGTTTGAACAAATAGACTTGAAATGAAAGAAACAACAATTTTGCAAACTGTAACAGAAAATTGAAAGTAGCAAACAGAAGCACAAAAAATAAATTTCAGGTCCTAAAAGCTGGAAAGTCAAACTCAACATGGACTAAGATGCCAGTAAGGGCATCTTGGTCCTATTGGTGAAAATATGAAGTTCTAGGGACTGAAATAGGCAGCAAATAGTAGAGAGAGGATTCTGAGTCAGAAACCCTGAGAGGGACTAAGATGCTAGGAACTAGCAAAGGTTTTTCTTAGAAAATTTTTCTTTTTGGATTGTCTACAGTGTTCACAAATTTCCTATTCAGTCTTTTGATGTTTAGAAATAGAAAAATGTGCAAGTGAATGCAAGAAAAAGTAGCTAGTGAAAAGTAATTGAATGTAAAGTTAAATGCATTTTTTTCAATTTTTAATGCAATGAAAATGTTTCTAAATGCAATTAAGATGATGAACAATGCACTTTTCAGTTTTTGAATGAAATAAAATCATGCAAGAAAGAAAAAATGCAACCTATATGCACTTTCCCTAATGCAAATATGAGAAACCCTAGATGCAATTTAACTAATGCAAGATGTACTGCAAGAATGAATGCAACATAGATCTAGGAATTTAATGAACTCCAAATCAAAAAATGATTGCTCAACAAGGTCAGGTTCACCAAAATGAATTATCTGAGAAAAAGGGGCGATACCACTTTTCTCCAAATATCATTCAATAATGTCCTAGGAGTCCAAATTGAATTGACTACCGACCTCACAAGGTGAGTCAATTCTCAAGAAGGAGGACGTAGGAGGGAGTTATTTAATCTTTTAGGGGTTCACCACCAAGAAAATGCTTAGAAAAGACAAATAAGCATTCAACTTACAAAATCTAGTAATGCAAGCTAAATGAAGGATGCAAATGATGAAATTATATAATAGGGAGTTACAATTATGTACCTGGGAAGCTTGGAAATGTTGTGAGGATTCCAAAAATGCAAAGAAACTGTCAAAATATACTATGGAGGACTAAGACACCCTTTTTGTTGTCTTAGTCCCGCTGTTGTTTTTTGGGGCAGATGCAGAATCTTCAAATGTCAGAGCTGGATCTGGAAGAATTTATGAAAAATACCCTTGGGAGGACTAAGACGCCCTTACTATTGTCTTAGTCCCATTTTTAATTTCTGAAATCTCTAAATGTGGTGTTGAGGCTTGATGTCTACACTTCCTTCTTCTTTGATCTCAGGTTCTGAAACTTCCAGATCTAGCTTGTAGGTTATTTTTCATGAATATGACAACTTTTTAATGCATCTTTGCAACTTTGCAACTTTTCACTTCAAATGATCTTCAAGTCTTCAACCTAAATCTGCAATCATAAACATGCAAGAGGGGAAAAACTTGTTGATTATTAGTGAATGAGGGTTTTCCTTTGTCAAACCCCTTGTTGGTAATTAAACCTTGAAATGAAATAGAGTAATGAAGGGAAATGATGAATGAACAACATACAATGCTACAACTCACCAAACCCTTGTTGTAAAGTCTACAATTTTTTGTGAAATGGCTGCAATGGATATGGATCTTGAATCAAAGGAAGACTTGATAGATATCCACTTGAATTGCTTGCTTGAATAAAAACCCTACATCACAAATGTTAGCACAAAAACACACATGATGCAAGATCTTTGATATAATGCTTAAATCTTGATGATGAATCCAAATGCTTGATGAATTGCTCTTGATTGCTTGAACAATTGAATGCTTGGATGCTTAGTGTTAGGTGGAGCCAAAGATCACCATTTGAAGGATACACCTTTACAGAAAAGGAGGAGAAGCACATAGGCTATTTCACCAAAAGAGAGATAAAAATATGAGATGCATATATTACACAATGTATAGCCTTTTAAAAGGCAAGAAAAAAGTGATAGGTGGGAAAACTACCCACATGGGAAAAGCCACTTGAAAGAAACTAATCTAACCTAAGTGAAAACTTAAATACACCAACACCCCCCTTAAGTGAAAACTTAGGGAGAATGTACATGAAAAAATGAAAAAAAAACAATATGGGTCCTAGCTACACAACCATGTTAGGTAATCATTTACAATGCAATCACTCACAACTGGAGAAAAGGAGAAAAAACCTATGGGAAAAAACCCCTCTCCAAAAGAGAGAAAAGAAAAAATAAGATGCATGGATGGAGGACTCAATCACACCCCCCAAGTACGACATACATCATATATACAATAAATGATCCGACCATAATGAAGAATCTCCTATGCCAATGGTGCATGCATGAAGACAAAACACTATCCAACGCTTGCAAAAAATATTTTTCCCCTTGGGAAGAAACCAATCCACTGGTGTATGAAGAAACTCCAAACCAAGAGATGAGGAAGGAAATTTAAAGAAGTATGAAGTCTCTGAAGGATGCTCAAATTGCTCCATGTTGATGTCAAATGATACCATAATCAAATCAGGATCAACCTCCAAATATAATGATTCCTTTGAATGCTACTCAAAATACTCCAACTCAATTTCAAACTGTGACACTAGAAGAGAAGAATAAAGAACAAGAGGGTAAGAAGGTTCCCTCATCACATCCGAAGTAGTGAAATCCACTCCTTCAAAGAAGAGTTGAACATAATCAATTTCTTGTTAGGAGAAAAAGAGAGAAGGAACCTTATATTTATACTTATTTATGCTTAATATCCCAAAATTACATAACACCAAGCTAACATATGAATTCATTAATTAAAGGAGGCTGAATCTCACTAGAATTTGAAATTAAATCTCAAAAGTACCTGAAGGGGAACTAAGATTCCCTAGGTGGCCTCTTAGTCCCAAGGCATGAAACTCAGGGCACAAACTCCAAAAAGGGACCTATTCAGAGGCTTTCAAAATTAGGGTCCCAAGACCTTTGGGGGACAAAGATGCCCTAGGTGGCATTTTAGTCCTGACCCAAAAATAAAGGACACTCAGACATAATCATTAAATTGTCATTTATCCATTGGAGAATGTCAGGATTAGCTAGGAAAAGATATAATTCATAGGGCTTGTGGATGCAAAATAGGACCAATTAAGACATAAATAGGAATAATAAAGCAATGTGGGTCCAAACAAGTGTGAAAATGCAAGGGTATGCATTTTACTACACTACAACTCCGACCTAATTTGAACTTGTAAATACAAATAGTGTATGGCTGATTTTGGATATGTTTCAAAGTTGAAGATGGTATAAATACAGGATGAGATATTGGTAAAAGGAAACTACAAAGAATTAGAGAAGGATAGATGCGAGATAGATGCAAATCAATGTGTAAGTAATGTGAGTTGGTGCAGATCGGTGTGAATTCTAAATCTCAAGTTTCTAGAAGTAGTGAGCTGAAGGTGTACTTTATTATTCAAGCATGTCTACAAGAGTTTGAACAAATTGTGGTGGAAATATCTATTGGATTGAGAGTGTCTTCTCTGTGTAACATATCTCTTCTATCTTCTTTGTATCTGTGTGGCAGTGAGCCCTCCGGGTGGTTAACCCTTGTTTGAACTGTGAGTCCTGATCTTGATAGTGAGTCATATTTTGGCAGTGAGCCTTTGTAATCAATTTTGACATTCTCTATATTGTGAGCTAATCATCACCGTGGTTTTTCCCTTACTGGGTTTTCCACGTAAATCTGGTGTAATTTTGTGTGTATGTTGTTTCTCAGTTTCTACCTTTGCACTTAATGATTAATCAGATTAGTAGAATAAAGGATTTATTATTGAATTATTTTTTGGTGAAAATATTTAAAGGTTAAAGTTTGTTACAACTAATTCACCTCCCCTCTCAGCTGTCTTTTTCAACAATTGGTATCAGAGCTTGGTTCCTTGGAGTAGAGCTTAATCGCTTAAGGATGGTTTGGGGTGGTGAGCAAGATCACTTTTGAATGTCCTAGGTTTGATGGAACAAATTATGCTCTCTTAAAAATATAATGGAAGGATATCTAGAGTATTGTGGATATGATGTTGAAATTGCCTATAAAACTACTTATACTCCTTCAACTAATGGTTTAAGTACAACTGATGAAATCAAGGCCCATGAAGAAAAAAACAAGGAAAAAATTATTCTAAAGAACAATCTTTCACATTTTGAGTTGATTAGAATCTAGAATTTGAGGACTGCTAAAGAGTTATGGGATTCTTTAGGGTAAGTGCAAAAAGATGGGTCCCAAAAGGGGGCTTAAGTGGCCACTTTTTTTTTCTGAATTCAGGAAATACTAACCTTGGATGTGAAATTGAGGATAGTTACACTCAAAATTTTGAGATAGAACAAAAAAAGGATCGAAGTGCTCTGAGTCTACTTTCTAAACTACTAATTTATTTTGAAAATGGTTGATATTAAGTGGTTCAAAAGAGGGACGTATAGAAATTGGTGTTTTTTTGTCAAAAAAACATAACATAGCAACTATTGTACATCCCTAGCATGGTGAACTTTCTTTTAGTATTTTTAAAATCACTCTGGTGAGAAATTAGCTAACAATATGTAGTTGATGCATGATATTTCTAATAATTTTTCAATGAATATTTTATTTTTTACTAATTTTCTAAGTGGACACTTCCTAAAAAACAAAATTTTGGCCATGCTACCCTACAAATTTTGGAAACTAATTGATTTAAAAAAAAAAAAATTAGAGTGGAGTCTAGTTTCTAAAAATGTAATTTATTTGAAATTTTGATGAACAGTTAATTTATAACAAAAAAAACACCAAACACTACTTTTTGTCAAAAAAGAAACACACAAACAAAAAAAATTATAGATGAAAGGCTTAACATTGTCAGAAAGTGAAAAAAATTACATTGTTGGATAGCTAAGAGAGAACCTAACATTACCCAGGTGTTCGATTTGTTTGACATTGAACCACACACAATCCTGATGGTGAGCACGAACCAGATTATGTGGAATATTGCAGAATTTGAAAAAACACATCTCTGGTCACTGGGAATGCCCTTGAAGCCTTTGGGTTGGTATTCCAAGGCAAATACCAAGCCCAAGGCTTAGGTATTTCCAAAGCAAGATATAACGCACATGCGTTATAATGCGCTCATGTTATATCTTAGTTTTGACATGGTTTTTTGCATTTGTGAGGGACATGTCTAGCAAGACATAATGTGAGAGTGGTATAACACACTCTTGTTATGTCTTGCTTTATGTTAAATGCTACTCTATTAAATGTATGTTTATATATTTGTATGTACATGTATGCTTTTATGCCATGTGTGTATGTATGTATCAATGCATGTATATTGTATGCATTCCAATATGTATGTAAGATTGTATCTACACATGTACATGTATGATTGTATGTATGTAGGATTGTATGTACATATGTATTATTCTTGTATGAATGTAATTATATATGTATTTATGTATTTGTTTAGAGGGGGGCAGAATTCTAAGAGAGAGAGAAAGAGAGTTGTCTAGGTAGGGTGGGAGGGAGAGAGGGGGAGAGAGAGAGAAGTAGTGAGAGAGATTCTGGACAGAGGGAGAGGGGGTGGAAGTGAGAATTTAAGAGAGAGGGAGTGGGAGAGAAGGGGTTGGAGTGAGAGGGACTTAGCTAGGTAGGGTGGGAGGGAGAGAGAGAGAGAGGCGGGGGTAGGAGAGAGAGAGAGAGAGAGAGAGAGAGAGAGAGTTATGTAGGTAGGGTTCCAAGGGAGATACTTGAGAGTGTGAGGGGGGGAGGGAGAGATTTGAGAGATAGGTAGTGATAGGGAGTTTGAGAGAGATGCGGTGGGAGAGAGAGGGAATTGAGTGAGAGACCTGAGGAGAGGAGGGTGTGGGAGCGAGAGATAGAGGGGGGTAGAGTGAGAGGACTTCTCTAGGTAGGGTGGGAGGATAGATAGAGAGAGAGTGGGAGAGAGAGAGAGAGAGAGAGAGAGAGAGAGAGAGATAGAGATTTACCTAGGTAGGTTGCTAGAGGGAGAGACCTGAGAGAGAGAGGGGGTGGGGGGGAGATACCTGAGAGAGAGGGGGAGAGAGGGAGTGGGAAAGAGTTGGAGGGAGAGAGAGAGAGATAGATAGAGGGAGCGAGAGAGGGTAGTAGGGATTTATTAAGAGAGGGTAGGAGAGAGGGAGGGAGAGAGAGAGGTGAGATGTATAGATATAGAGAAAAGGATAGGGGTTGAGGGTATAGGGTTGAGGGATTAGGGTGGAGAACCTATAGGGTTGATGGTTTAGGGTATTATGGTTTAAGGGTTGAGGGTTGACGGATTAGGGTTGAGGGTAGAGGGTATTGGGTTGAGGGTATAGTGTAGAAGGTTTAAGGGTTTAGGGTTAAAGGTTTTAGGGTTGAGTGTTTAGGGTTGAGGGTTGAGTTTTTAGGGTATAGGTTTGAGGGTATATGGTTGAAGGATTAGGTTGAGGGTCCAATGTAAATGGTAGAGGGTATAGGGGTTGAGGGTTTAGGGTTTAAGGGTTGAGGGTTGAGGGATTAAGGGTTGAGGTTTGATAATTGAGGGTTGAGGATTTAATGTAGAGGTTAGAGGGTAGAGGGTAGAGAGTTTAAGGGTTTAAGGTTTAAGGGTTGAGGGTTGAGGGTTTAAGCTTGAGGGTATAGGGTTGAGGGTCGAATATATAGGGTAGAAGGTATAAGGGTTGATGGAATAGGGTTTAAGGGTTAAGGGTTGAGGGTAGAGGGTAGAGGGTAGAGGGTTGAGGGTTTAAGGGTTGAGGGATTAAGGGTTGAGAGTTTAGGGACTATGGTAGAGAGTTTTCTTGGATTTAAGGATTTAAGGGTTGAGGGAGGGATGTATGTATAGAGATGGAGGGAGAAGTGAGATAGAGAGGAGAGAAGAGGAGGGGGGGACATAGATATATGAGGGTTGAGGATCCAATGTATATGGTAGAGGGTTGAGAATTGAAGGTATAGGGTTGAAAACCTATAGGGTTGAGGGATTAGGGTATTGGGTTGAGGGTATAGTGTTGAGGGTTTAGGGTTGAGGGTACATATGGGTGAAGGATTGGGGTAGAGAGTCCAATGTATAGGGTAGATGGTATTGGGGTTGAGGGTTTAGTTTTGAGGGTTAAGGATTGAGGGATTAAGGGTTGAGGGTTGAGAATTGATGGTTGAGACTTTAATGTATAGGATAGAGGGTAGAGGGTTTAAGGGTTTAGGGTTTAAAGGTTGAGTGTTGAGGGTTTAAGGTTGAGGGTAGAGGATTGAGGGTATAGGGTTGGGGGATTAGGGTTGAGGGTCCAATGTATAGGGTAGATGGTATAGGGGTTGAGAGATTAGGGTTTAAGGGTTAAGGGTTGAGGGTTGAGGGTTGAGGTTTGAGGGATTAAGGGTCAAGAGGGTTGAGGGATTAGGGCAGAGAGTTTACTATGGGTTTAAGGGTTGAGGGTAGAGGGTAGAGGATTGAGGGTAGAGGGTAGAGGGTTTAAGGGTTTAGGGTTTAAGGGTTGAGGGTTTAGGGTTCAAGGTTTAGGGTTGAGTGTTTAAGGGTTTAAGGGTTTAAGTTATACAGTTGAGGGATTAGGGTATAGAGGGAGGGATGGATGGAGGGATAAGTGAGATAGAGAGGAGAGAAGAGGAGGGAGGGACAACAAAATATGAGGGTTGAGGATCCAATGTATAGGGTAGAGGGTTGAGTCCCTATAGGGTTGATGGTTTAGGGTATTGGGTTGAGAGTATAGGGGTAAGTACATGGATCTGTGACACAATTTTGGCTCTTAAGATGTCACTTTATTTTTTACAAAATCAACAAAATCTGATTTGCACGAGAAAATGAAGATAGTTATGCTCAAAATTCCAAGATGTAGCAAGAAAAAAAGTTAAAGTGCTCCGAGTCTAGTTTCTAAGCTACTAATTCTTTTTGAAATTAATGAATATTAAGGGTCTCAAAAAGGGAGGGGGAAAACAAGTACAATTTTTATCAAAAAAAAAACATAGCACCTGAGGGCTCCCCCCTTTTTGATTAACTTTTTTTTAGAATTTCAAAAATCCAAACAATGAGAAATTAGCTAACAACATGTAGTTTATCCTCATTCTTTAGGATAATATTTTTAATGAATATATAATAATTTATGAATTTTGAAAGTGGAAACATCCTGAAAAAGTTGAAATTTGAGCATGCTCCCCTGTAAATTTTTGAAAACTAATGAAAATTTGATTTTTTTCATCACATGTAGAATGCAGCCTAGTTTTTAAAAATGTAATTTGTTTCACGTTTCGATGAATGAGTAAAAATATATCCCAAAACTAGCACATGTTGGTTTTTGACCAAAAACTATGGCATTTACAATATAAGCTATGGATCAAAACCTTAACTAAATCAAAACAAAAAAAAGAATTATATATTTAGATAGCTAAGAGAGAGGGTAACACTATCACAATTTTTTTATAAACTTGCATTGGAAGAAATACAAACATGATGGAGAGCATAGACAAAAAATATGAGGAAATTTGGTAAATCTTGTCAATTAACACGTGCAAAGAAGGTCATTTGGTGAGTGCCAAATTTGGCGCTTGCCAAATGACACATCCCATTTGGTACATGCCAAATTTTGCACTCACTAAATTTTTTATGCGCAAAATTGGATGTGTCATTTTGGCGAGTGCAAAATTTGGCACTCATCGGACCGGCTCTGAAAAAAATGTAACTTTCCCCTCTCTTTGGTCAACCACTTTGATAATGTTGAGAGTGCACAGTTTATGATCATAGATGGATAGTTGATATTTTACCTTTCATATGCTCTCTGCCTCATTATCCTAACTGGATAACTCTCTATCCATCTGAATTCTTTCTCTCTCTTAGGTCTCACTCCCTCCCATGCTACCTAGACTACTCTCTCACTCCAAATCCATCTCTCAGGTCTCGTTCCCTCCAACCCTACCTAGATAAATCTATCTCACTCCAACCACCTTTCTCACTCTCCCTCTCTCTCTCTCTCCTTAGATCTTTTTTTCTCTCTCAATCAATCTCCCTCTCTTAGGTTGTTATCTTTCTATCTCACTCCAGCCCCCCCTTCTCACTCTCCCTCTCTCTCTACCCCTTTGGTATTTTTGTCTCTCTCACTCCATATCCCTCTCTTAGGTTGTTATCTTTCTCTCTTTGTCTCTCTCTCAAGTCTCTCCCTTTCTTAGGTCTCTTACTCACTCCCTCTATCTCTCTCCCCCTCCCTCTCTTCTCAATCCCTCTATCTCTCTCCCTCTCTCTCTCTCTCTCACTCTCTCAGGTATCTCCCTCCCTCCTCTCTCTCTCTCACACACTCCCTCCCTCTCTCTCCCACTCCCTCTCTCTCTCTCTCTCTCTCCCTATATCTCTCTCCCACTCTCTCCCCCACTCTCTTAGGTCTCTTCCTTCCATCCCCTCTCCCTCTCTCTCTCTCTCAAGTCTCTCCCTCCCAGACCCTCTCCTTCTCTCTTTCTCCTCCTCTCTCTCTATCTCTCACTCCCTCCATCTCTCTCCCACTCTATCTCTCTCCCTCTCTCTTAGGTCTCCCCCACCCCCTCTCCCTCTCTCTCTCAAGTATTTCCCTCCTACCCAATCTCCCTCTCTCTCTTTGTCAAGTCTCCCCCTCCTAACCCCTCTCCCTCTGACAGTCACTCCCTTTATCTCTATGTCACTCCCTCCCTTTGTCACTCCCTCTATCTCCCTCCCTCTCCCTCTCCCTCCCCCTCTCAAGTATCTCCCTCCAACCACCTCTCCCTATCTCTCTCTCTCTCTCACGCCCTCTATCTCTCTACCACTCTTTCTCAGATCTCTCCCGCCCACCCCCTCTCCCTCCCTCTCTCAGGTCTTTATCTGTCTATCTATCTATCTGTCTCTCTCAGGTATATCCCTCCCACCCCCTCCCTATCTCTCTCTCTCCCTCTCTCTCAGGTATCTCCCCCACCTCCTTTCTCTCTATCTCTCTCTCTCACTCTTTCCATCTCTCTCCCATCCCTCTATCTTAGGCACTCCCTCTGCTTCCCACCCCCTCTCCCTCTCTCTCATATCTTTCTCTCTCTAACTCCTTGTATCTCTCCCATCCATCTCTCTCCTACACTCTCAGGTCTCTCCCTCCCACCCCCTCTCTCCCACTTTCTCTCCCTCTCCATCTCTCTCAGGTCCCTCTAGGTCCCACCCTCTCTCCCTCTCCCTCCCACCCCCTCTCTCTCTCCCACTCCCTCTATCTCTCTCTATCTCTCTCTCTCCCTCTCTCTTAGGTATCTCCATCCCACCCTCTCTCCCTCCCACCCCCTCTCCCTCCATCTCTCTCTCAAGTCTCTTCCTCCTACCCCTTCTCCCTCTCTCTAGTCTCTCTCTTGCTCTCTCTTGCTCTCTCTCACTGACTCCATCTATCTCTCTCCCACTCCCTCTATCTCTCTATTAGTCTCTCTCACTCCCTCTATCTCCCACTCCCTCTCTCTACCCATCCCTCTCTCTCTCTCTATTTCTCCCTCTATCTCTCCCCCTCTCTCTCTCTGCTGCTCTCTCAGGTAGGAGGGAGAGACTTGAGAGAGAGTGAGAGGGAGTGAGAGGGAGTGAGAGAGAAAAATAGGGTTTAGGGTTGAGTGTTTAGTGTTGAGTGTTTAAGGGTTGATGGTATAGGGTTGAGGGATTAGGTTTGAGGGTAGAGGTTATTGGGTTGAGGGTAGAGGGTAGAGGGTTTAAGGGTTTAGGGTTTAAGGATTGAGGGTTGAAGGTTTAGGGTTGAGTTTCTAAGGGTTACGGGTTGAGCATATAGGGTTGAGGGATTAGGGTAGAGAGGGAGGAATGCATGGAGGGAGAGATGGAGGGAGAAGTGAGATAGAGAGGAGAGAAGAGGAGGAAGGGACAAAGATAGATGAGGATTGAGGATCCAATGTTTAGGTTAGAGGGTTGATAATTAGAGGCATAGAGTTGAGGACCTATAGGGTTGATGGTTTAGGGAAAAGAGAGTGATAGGGAGAGGGTTTAGGGTTGAGGGTAGAGGGTTTAAGGTTTTAGATTTTAAGGGTTGAGAGTAGAGGGTAGAGGGTTTATGTCTTAGGGTTTAGGGTTTAGGGTTTAAGGGTTGATGGTTAAGGGTAGAGGGTAGAGGGTTGACAGTTTAAGGGTTGAGGGATTAAGGGTTGAGAGATTATGGTAGAGATATGAGGGTTTAGGGTTTAGGGTTTATGGTTTAAGGGTTGAGGGTATAAGGTTTAGGGTTTATAGTTTAATGGTAGAGGGTTTAAGGGTTTAGGGTTTAAGGGTTAAGGGTAGAGGGTAGAGGGTTAAGGGTAGAGAGTATAGGGTTTAGGATTTATGGATTAAAGGTTAAGGGTAGAGGGTTTGGGGTTTAGGGATTATGGTTTATGGTTTAAAGGTAGAGCATGTAGGATTGAGAGAGAGAGAGGGGGGGGTTGAGGGTTTAAGGGTTGAGGGTAGAGGGTATAGTGTAGAGAGAGAGGGTTGAGGGTGGAGGGTAGAGGGTTAAGGGTAGAGGGTTTAGGGTTTATGGGTTATAGTTTATGGTTTAAGGGTAGAGGGTGTAGGGTTGAGAGAGAGAGAGATGGTTTTAGGGTTTTGGGGTTTAGGGTTGAGGTAGAGGGTTGAGGGTTTAAGGGTTAAGGGTAGAGAGTAAGGGTGTTGAGGGTTGAGGGTGAGGGTAGAGGGTTTAAGGGTTTAAGGGTTTAAGGTTCAGGGTTTAAGGGTTAAGGGTAGAGGGTGTAGGGTTGAGAGAGAGAGGGGGGTTGAGGGTTTAATGGTTTTAGGGTTTAAGGGTTGAGGGTTGAGGGTAAAGGGTTGAGGTTAGAGGATTGAGGGTTGAGGGTAGAGGGTTGAGGGTTGAGGGTAGAGGGTAGAGGGTAGAGGGTAGAGGTTAGGGTAGAGTTTAATTTTTGGGTTTAGGGTTTAGGGTTCCACAGTTTAAGGGTAGATGGTGTAGGGTTGTGAGAGAGGAGGTTTGGGGTTTAAGGGTTTTAGGGTTTAAGGGTTGAGGGTTGAGGTGAAGGTTGAGGTAAAGGGTAGAGGGTAGAGGGTAGAGAGAGACAAAGAGAGAGGGTTGAGGGTTTTAGGGTTGAGGGTTATGGGTAGAGGGTTAAGGGTAGAGGGTTTAAGTTTTTAGGGTTTAGGATTTAAGGGTTTAAGGGTAGAGGGTGTAGGTTTGAGAGAGAGAGGGGGTTGAGGGTTTAAGGGTTTAAGGTTGGAGGGCTGAGGGTAGATGGTAGAGGGTTTAAGGGTTTATAGTTTATGGTTTAAGGGTTGTGGGTTCAAGGGTTTAGTGTTTAGAGGTTAAGGGTAGAGGGTAGAGGGTAGAGAGATAGAGAGAGAGAGAGAGAGAGAGAGAGAGAGTGTTGAGGGTTGAGGGTTGAGGGTAGATGGTAGAGAGAGACAAAGAGAGATGGTTTAGGGTAGAGGGTTTAAGGGTTTAGGGTTTATGGTTTAAGGGTTGAGGGTTTAAGGGTTTAGGGCTTAAGGGTTAAGGGTAGAGGGAAGAAGGTTGAGGGTTTAGGGTAGATGGTAGAGGGTTGTGGGTTTAGGGTAGACGGTAGAGAGAGAGACATAGAGAGAGGGTTCAAGGTAGAGGGTAGAGGGTAGAGGGTAGAGGGTTAAGGGTAGAGGGTTTAAGGGTTTAGGGTTTAGGGTTTATTCTTTATGGTTTAAGAGTTGAGGATTTAAGGGTTAATGGTAGAGGGTAGAGGGTAGAGGGTTAAGGGTAGAGGGTAGAGGGTTGAGGGTTAAGGGTAGATGGTAGAGGGTTTAAGGGTTTAGAGTTTATGGTTTAAGGGTTTAGGGTTTAATGTTTACAGTTTAAGGGTAGAGGGTGTAGGGTTGACACACACACATAGGGAGAGAGAGAGAGAGGTGCATTTAGGGTTTAAGGTGAACCAACCATTTTTGTGGTGCTATGAACTTCTCTTGCATTCTTAGCATTTTTCACCTAAAAGGAGAGAGATAGACCCAAAAAACTATGGTGGTTCACTCAAACTAAGGTATGTATGATGTAATTATGGCTAAATGTACATAATTGATAAAATTGATTGATTATGAATGCAAAACTAATGAAATATGCAATGTTTGAAAACATAGTATGATTTGCAAAAATCAACTAGAAACATAAACAAATGCAAACATAATTGAATGAGAGTGAACATAGTGCACCTAGAAGTTGAATGTTGACGCTGGAAGATTCTAGAATGCTACAAAAACCTCTATTTATGACTAGTGGGACTCATTCGCTACTGATGGTGAATCAGTCATGCTATTGGTAAAGTGTCCTAGAATTGGTTTCTAACTATCGGGAATTGAATTATGAAAAAAACAAATTTTCAACTTGAAAGTGGGACTCATTCGTCACTGATGGAAAATTAGTCCTCCTCCAATATTATGCAAATTCAGGGGTCAAGTTTGTGGGTCCAAATCTGCACTTGTCTTCTTGTCGGGTTGAGGGAGTTAAATCTGCAAAAAATGGGTTGAATGTTGTCTCCAAGCTTGAATTAGTGTTTAGTTGACTTAAATCACTTTGATGAATTGTTTCCCACTTTTCAACACCTATTTCTTTGAGAAATATTCCTACAAGACCTATAAACACACATGCAAAGTGAGGGAAAATGGTTAAGGGTTAGAGTATAGGGATTTTCCTTGGTCATATCCCACTTTGGTAATCAAACCCTTGATAAAGAAATGAAATGAGAACAAGAAAGTAATGATGAATAAACAACATGAAAGTTTCCTAAACTCACCAAACCCTTATTGTTGAAGTATGAAGATATGTCAATGGCTGCTCCAAGATGCTTGATGATTGTTTGATTGAATGATGCTTTGATGCTTAAGTGGATGAATGAGATTGAATGCAAGGATGAATGCTTGAATGAATAGAGGTTAAGATGAATGGAAAACACTTATTTACACACTTATGCCCTAATTACCTAAAAATACAACATAACAACATGACATAAGGTCTTAATCAATAAAAACCTAAAAGAAATTTTGAATTATTTTGAATTTTGAGCCAAGAGGGACTCATTCACCACCCATGGTGAATGGGTCCCACTCTAGGCTTGCAAGTGGGTTTCGGGAATTAAGTTTCTTTTAATGTTGTTTGTCGGGTTTGAATTAAAAAAAACACTTAATTAAGGACTATAAGTGCATAAAGAGGCCAAATAAAGCATAAGCAAGGTGTAATTGGTGATAACAAGCCTAGAAAAGTGTGAAATCTTGTTACAAGACTTTACAACACTTTGAAATAGGACTTGATAAGGGATAAAAAGATGATTTATAGATGAATTATAATAAGAAGAGTCGAGAAGAGTGTAGAAATGTGTTACAACACTTCACAACACCTTCACAAGACATCATAATTTGAATATTAAGGACCTTATGTGAATGCATAAATTACATTGCAACATTAAATCTAAACAAAATAGGTCAAGAATCATAGGAAAAAGACCTAAATGACAATGAAAATTTCCAAGATCCATTTTTCCATTGTACATTTAGCCCCCAATTTAGTGACAGGATCAACTTGCTTCAAACTCATGCTAAAGTAGCCATGCATATCGAGAAGTTTCAAAATGCACTTATGCTAGCAAGATGGAATAACAATGATCAAGAGGGATGATCAAGCCCACAGGATGAAGATCCCATGGAAAACTAAGCATAAGAACAAAGGAACGCATGTGTGTGAAAGAGAAAGAGAAAAGGAGAAGGAAAAGGAAAAGGCAGATCAAGCTTTGATTGTTTGTCTAGCTAGTTGTGGATCAAATCTAGGTTGTTTGTCTAAAAATGAAAATGTAGACTCACTATGGGGTGATGGAACTCATGGAGGTCCACTGTGTGAGAAGGCCCAAAAGGTGAGAAACATAGGTGGCTATGGGGAAAGTCATGTCGTGGAATGGGATTCCTACTCAACCATATCAAAGTTATACCTCTTGATAACTTTAATAAGGTGCCACAAAGGAAAATTTCAGTTCATGCTTCATGAGACAAGAAAAGATTCGTATGCCTAGAACTCATGAAAAAATAGGATGGTACCACAAGCATGCAAGTTGTGCTATGTAAGGTGGCCATGTGAATGCAAAAATATAAAATGTAAAAGGTTTTCAAAGGAGTAGATTGTTAAGTTCATGCGAGGTCTATCACTTAGGGAACATTGTGTCTAATGTCTCCAAGAGGGGACTAATCAAATAATATAATATTCAAAACTTAGGGGATGTAGTGTGTCACATCAAGTTGCTAAGAGGAATGTAATATGCTAAAATAGATCATGCTTATGAAGGACATCACATCCAATGTCATCCATAAAGTGACAAACACATCATATGAAGTGATAAGGCTACACTAAGAACTAAGAATGAAAATGAATAATGCTAATGTATGCCCTCACTTTAAAGGAATTGCTACACACTATTCTATGAGCAATTACTTTAAAGTAGTGAAGGAAAAATGTAGAATGAAACAAGGCATGAGAGCCAACTTGGAAAGCCCCTATGCCAAGTCATATGTTTTTGAGTAAGGCTACTTCATGTAAACAAATGAGAAAAAAAAGCAAGGGGTTTGCCCCCATAATGCAACGCACCAAACACATAAGGGATCTATAGATTTGGGGTCAGTCTGTTCATTGCTGCAATGTTTTGATTAAAGAGCTTGGAATTGTCATCATTCCCCAAATACATAGAACTAGAAGAATGACACAAAGAGAGCAAAAACAAAAGAAAAATAAAGTCTATTTTTGGTCAACATGGAAGAGACATTTTGGTATCGACACTTTCCATCATCCCCAAAAGGAGAAACACAAGTGAAAAGAAAATGAAAAGGAAAAAGCTTTTGGTTCAACATGAAAGAGGCATTGCGGTATCAATGCCTTGCATCATCCCCAAAAGGAAAAACATAAGAAAAAGACAAAGTAAAAAGGAAAAGGGACCATTTGGGTCAACATGGAAGAGACATAGGGTGTCTCAACACTTTGCATCATCCCTAAAAGGAAAACACAAAACAAAAGTGAAAAAGAAATGGTAAAATGTGCAATATATAGAAGAATAGAGGTACAAATAGAGGAAGTGCACAAAGAGAGAGGGAACATCAAATGCACATTATGGGGGAGCACAATACACACATAGAAGCGCAAAATAAAAATCAAAAAGAAAAATGCAAAAGGATAGCAAGGTGAATGCAAGTGAACCATATAACAAGTCATCCGCCTCCCAATCATGTTCAGTGTATTGCAAAGGTGGTTGATTGTCCAAAGGGAGAATTGCAAGTGCCAAACTAGGGGAAGTGCCAAGTTCTCCATTTGGTGTAGGAGATTTATCATTTAGGCTCATGGAAGATGAAAATACAGAATTTAGATTGTTATGTACCTCTTCATCTATTTTAGAGATCTCCTCCTCATCATCATCATCTAGATTAATCACGACGAGAGGATGGAGGGTAATTTCCAATGAAGGATATATCAAGAGTTGTGGTTATTGTATCAGATCATTTTGTTGTGATGGTTGTATCATACTATCTTGTGGTGGGTCAATAGGAGGGGGGTGATCAGGTATTTCTTATGTCAAAGGTAGAGGTTGATTTTCCTGGTTTTCTTTCGTTTGTGGTTGATGAGCAAGGAGACGATGATGATGCCTACGCTCCCTAGAACCGTGGTTTTTTTTAACTCTATTTTGAAGTTGTTGAGGTGTAAGAGTGGGTTGATCCACCATAGGCTCCTTTTCATCCCAAGGAGGAGGAATTGAAGGAACTGAAGGAGATGGGTCAATCACTTTCTCTTTGGTTTTATAAACTTGTTTAATGTGAGGATGCATGATGAGGTTGGTTTAATTATCTCTTGGGAATTTAGATGATGAAGGTGAAGTGTTTATTGTTGGTTTCTCATGAGGTATTGTTTCTTCAGGGTCAGATTTAGGTTGAAGCATTATCTCATCTATGATAGAAGTAGTGGAAGTGGATGACGACATGTGGTGAACAGACAATTGGGTTATGTGTTTGGCTTTGAACTTTTGATAGGCAATAAAAAAGAAATTTTTGCGAGGGATGATGGGTTCCATAGGTTCAGGCCAAAAGGCTTCTAAGGAAAAATTACCTTTAGAAGACAATGGATTAAATCCACTATGGTGTATGGTAAATATCTCATTGTCAAGCGGAAACTTAAAACATTTGTGAACAACTAAAGGGATAGCTTTCATTGAGCAATGCCAAGGATGACCGAGCCGCAGAAAAAAATAATCTGATTGTGGAATGATAGAAAATGTTACATCAAATGATTTGGGTCCTATTTTTAATGGGTGTATGATCGATTTGATCATAGGGTACACAAAACTAGTATGTGTTTTAATCCATGCAGTTGATTTATCATAATTATCTTGTTAAAGATCATATAATACTAAAAATTCTTCCATGATCACATTCTCGCCATAGGTGGGATCTATTAATATCCCATTGGTGGGCTTATCATAGATGCGGCCAGCTATGTAAAGAGGACCATCAGGAAGCTTTTTAAGTATATCATGAGAAGAAAAAGTAATATCAAGAGATTTTTTTTGTTGGGCCCTTACAAGGGATAACGTCTATCATACCCATGAGTTCATCCATAGGATTGACATGGGTAACATTTGGAGTAATATCATTGTTTTTAGTATTTGTATCAAGATTCATCACATTAGTGTTTGAAGGTTCACTAGATTTGACAAATGAAACATTGTGTTTAGGCGTGGGGTTGGTAAAAATTTGTAAATTCTGATTGGGGGATACAACAGACTTATTTGCTTGATCAGTGATACCTGCAATGGACAAATGGCCAGAATCAATGAGGTCTTGAACTAAGTGTTTGAGATGCTTAGATTGTTTTGTGTCATGTCCATTTTGGTGATGAAAATGACAATAAGTATTTGGTTTAAAGGTGGGGGGTAAAGGTTTGGTAGTATCCAGTGGTTTAACGATAGGAAAAATGATTATCTATTGTTGTAGCTGTTGATTCATTGTGTTATGGAGAGTATCAGGTAAGGGGGTAAATTGTCTCTTTGGGTCACCATAGGTAAAGGGCAATGCTGCTTTAACAGTGGCCACTTTATTATGCACTAGTTGAGTTGGTTGTGGGGGAGGGGGATTGAACTACAAGAAGCCTCTGTTTATTTTTTGAAAGTTTTGTGTGTTGTTTTGGTTTCTTTTTTTAAACTTCTCGGCTCGTCTAGAAGTGGACTTTGAATCACGACTAGTAACCGAGTTGTGATAGTCACAAAGGGTTGTGCATAAATGCATGAATGAAGGAAATTTCATCATGGCCAATTTATCCTAAAGTTGAGTGTTTAAGTTTTCAATAAACATCTTTTGGAGATGTGAATCAGGAATCTTGACACCAACTTGAGCATACAATGACTGATAACGTGAAATGAAATCAGTTGCTTTTTCATCTACATTTTGTTTACATCTCATTAAATCAGGAATTGTCTTTTTGGGAGTCATATGGACTTGGAAATGACTGATAAAGGCATCAAAAAGTTCATTAAATGATCAAATTGAATGATTGGGTGAGTTTGGAAACCACTCCAAGGCAGTGTCCTTTAAGGTCCTAGGAAACAATTTAGCTAATAGTTTATCGTCATTGACAAAATAATTGCACAATGTTGTATAAGAATTAACATGATTAGTAGGGTCTCCTTTACCTCTATACTTCTCAAACTTAGGCATCTCAATTCCTTGTGGCATCGGCGTTCTTAATATTTCCATAGATAATGGGCTACTATAGACATGAAATGTGGGTGGAGAATTTTGACTTTGGCTTATGGTGGATATTTGTTGTTGCATAGAGGAAATAGTGTGAAAGAGTTGTGTAATGAGAGGGTCAGTGTAAGTGGTATGACGAGGAAGAGAGAATGGTGGTGGAGATTATGTAATGTTAGGAGAAGTGAAAGGGACACTAAGAGGGGTGAAGGTGGAAGATGGAACATTCGATGCCACAAAAGAACTAGGAATGCTAGTCAAAATAGCGAAAGGAGTCACATGAATAACTAGTTGCACGGTTGTTGTAACTTGAGGAGTGGTATATGTGGGTATGGATGTTATGGTTGAAGGAGGAGGAATGTGAGATCCACCTTGGCTGACCATAGTGTTTGCTGGTTGAGATGTGTTAAAGGTGGAAGAAGTATGTTTTTGGTATATCTACACAATTTGTTTTATGAAATCTAAACCCTCATCACTTTCAAGCATTTGACGAATGCTATTGATAGCAGAAATTGCAATGGTGGAAATATTTTCAAGACACAAGTTTTGTTGCAAATGTGCTAAATCCTCATGAATGTTAAAGACTTTGTCTTGCGGAATGTAAGAATTGGAGGTGTCAACATGCATTTTATGTGAAGGTAAAGGTGTAATAGTGGTAGTATCCATGCCTAATGCACCATTGTCCATACTAGGAGTAGGAGCTCAAGACAACCCAAGGTCCACAACGAGTATGTTATCATGGGATGCCATGGGTCAGGAACTTCTTCTCACTAAAGTATTATCAATAGGGAACCAAACAATCATACAAATACCACAAGAGGTGGGGTTAATGAAAATGCAATGCAATCTAGGGGTAAAATGAAAATAAAAAAAATTATATAAACTGAAACAAAAAAATAACAAAAAACTGAACTATAGTAAATGCCCAGAAAATCCCTGAAAATGCAGTTCAAAATGTCTAGCTGGACTGATTCACCCAAGGTGGCGAATGAGTCCAGGGATGAGATTTTTTTGTGTTTTTCATAAAATTTAAAGTGATTTTTATGTGTTTCAGATGCAAAATGAAGATACAAATGCAAAATTTTAGTTTTTATAATGTTTTGAAGTGCAAGAATGAAATCTATTTGAGATATTCACTAATGCAAGTTTATAAACCCTAGGATGCAAAAACAATGCAAAGGCTAATGCAAAGATTAATGTTATGAGTCCTAGGATGTAAATGAATAGTGTAATCAGAAATATAATGTGTTCAATATGCAGGTTCACCAAAATGAACCAACAATTTTTGTGGTGCTATGAACTTCTCTTGCACTCTTAGGGTTTTTCACCTAAAAGGAGAGAGATAGACCCCAAAAATTGTAGTGGTTCACTCAAACTAAGGTATGAATGATGTAATTATGGATAAATTAAATGATATAAATGAAGCTAATTGATAAAATTGATTGATTATGAATGCAAAACTAATGAAATATGCAATATTTGAAAACACAGTGTGATATGCAGAAATGAACTAGAAACATAAACAAATGCAAAAAAACTAAATGCGACTGAATAGAGTGCACTTGAAAGTTGAATGCTGATGCTAGAAGATTCTAGAATGCTATATAAACCTCTATTTATTACTAGTGGGACTCATTTTCCATTGATGGCAAATCAATCTTGCTACTGGTAAATTGTCCTACAACTAGTTTCCAGCTGTCGGGAACTGAATTCTGACAAAGTCAACTTTTCAGCCTAAAAGTGGTACTCATTCACCAATGATGGTGAATCATTCCTCTAATATTATGCAAATTCAGGGGTCAAGTTTGTGGGTCTAGATCTGCACTTGTCTTCTTGTTGGGTTGATAGAGTCAAATTTGCTGAAAACAGGTTGAATGTTGTCTCCAAACTTGAATTAGGGTTTAGTTGACTTGAATCACTTTGATGACTTGTTGAAAACTTTTCAACACCTATTTCTTTGAAAAAACTACCTACAAGAGCTACAAACACACATTCGGGGAAAAATGGTTAAGGGTTAGAGTATAGGGATTTACCTTGGTTAAATCCCACTTTGGTAATCAAACCCTTGATAAAGAAATCAAATACGAACAAGAAAGGAATGATGAATAAACAAAATGAAAGTGTCTTAAACTAACCAAACCCTTATTGTTGAAGTCTGAAGATATGTCAATGGCTGCTCCAAGATGCTTGATGATTGTCTTATTGGATGATGTTTTGATGCTTAAGTGGATGAATGAGATTGAATGAAAGGATGAATGCTTGAATGAATAGAGGTTAAAATGGATGGAAAAAAACTTATTTATACACTTATGCCCTAATTAACTGAAAATACAACATCATAGGATGACATAAGGTCTTAATGAATAAAAACTTGAAAGAAATTTTGAATTATTTTGAATTTTGAGCCAAGAGGGACTCATTCACCACCCATGGCGAATGGGTCCCACTCTAGGATTGAAAGTGGGCGTCAGGAATTAAGTTTATTTTAATGTTGTTTATCGGGTTTGAATTCAAAAAATGCTTAATTAAGGCCTATAAGTGCATAAAGGGGCCAAATAAAGCATAAGAAAGGTGTAATTGGTGATAACAAGCCTAGAAAAATGTGAAATCTTGTTACAATACTTTACAACACTTTGAAATATGACTTGATAAGGGATAAAAAGATGATTTATAGATGAATTATAATAAGTAGAGTCTAGAAGAGTGTAGAAATGTGTTACAATACTTCACAACACCTTCACAATACATCATAATTTGAATATTAAGGACCTAATGTGAATGCATAAGTTACATTACAACATTAAATCTAAGAAAAATAGGTCAAGCATCACAAGAAAAAGACCTAAATGACCATGAAATTTTCCAAGATCCATTTTTCTATGATACATAAGGATTTAAGGGTTGAGGGTAGAGGGTTGAGGGTTGAGGGTACAAGGTAGAGAGTAGAGGGTAGAGGGTAGAAGGTAGACGATTTAAGGGTTTGGGGTTTTAGGGTTAAGCATATTTAGGGTTTAGGGTTTACGATTTAAAGGTAGAGGGTGTAGGATTGATAGAGAGAGAGGTTGAGGGTTTAAGGGTTTAAGGGTTTAAGGGTTGAGGGTAGAGGGTAGAGGGTAGAGGGTAGAGAGAGAGAGGAGGGTTGAGGGTTTAAGGGTTTTAGGGTTTAAGGGCTGAGGGTAGAGGGTTGAGGGTAGAGGGTTTAAGTGTTTAGGGTTTAGGGTTTAAGGGTTTAAGGTTTAAGGCTAGAGGGTGTAGGGTTGAGACAGAGGGGGGGTTTAGGGTTGAGGGTTGAGGGTAGAGGGTTAGCAGTAGAGGGTAGAGTGTTTAAGGGTTTAGGGTTTAGGGTTTAAGGGTTGAGGGTTTACGATTTATGGGTAGAGGGTTTAAGGGTTAAGGGTAGAGGGTTGAGGGTTGAGGGTTTTAGGGTTTAAGGGTAGAGGGTGTAGGGTTGGTAGAGAGAGAGAGAGACGGGTGGGTTGAGGGTTGAGGGTAGAGGGTCTTCCCCTCCCACTCCCTCTCCCACGTCTTCCCCCACCCTAACTGAATAACTCTCTCTCCCTTTCAAGTCTCTTTCTGTCTCAAGTCTCACTCTCTCCCACACTACCTATACTAATCTATCTCACTCCAATCTCCTCTCTCACAATCCTTCTCTGTCAGGTCTCATGTATCTCCCACCCTAACTAGACAAATCTATTTCACTCCAACCCTTCTCCTATTGTCAGGTCTTTCCTCCCACCCTAATTGGATAACTCTCTATCCATCTCAAGTCTTTATTGCTATCAGGTTGCAGTCCCTACCACAGGACCTAGACTAATCTCTCTCACTCATATCCCCTCTCCCTCTATCTCAAGTCTCACTCCCTTCCTCTATATATTGTGAAGAAAAATTAAGCAGCAAATTTGGTGAGTTGGTGAGCACCAAATTTGGCGCTCTCCAAATTTGGCGAGCACCAAATTTGGTTTACCTTGAAATGGTAAAATAGGGGTTGAACCTGTGATTCAGGCCCACATGCTTCTGCATTTGTCTGGTTCAACGCATTATTTGACTTAGAAATTCCTTTTTTATGCAGTTGACTCCTATTGTACCAATCTATGCCTTATCCATCACCCTTTTACCACCAATTTCCATGCTAGACAACATAGATGAAGAAATTTTGAAGTTTCTACATCATTTTGCATTATCATAGGTAATACATTCATTTTGGTAATATTGAAATGTTTATATTTAGTATATTTTTTTGTTTTTGACAATAAACTATATTCCTTTAACTATTTTATTAATCTTAACAATTGGACATAGAATTCAACATTGAATTAGATGGGAGTTGCATAAAAAAGATGAATTTTTATGAGTTTGAAGCAAAAAAATGAAAAAAATGACATAATTTAGATGAATTCATGTTTAAACTTATATAAACGACATAAAATTAACACAAATTTGCTTATGAATTCTATTTGCATTACTTATAGTAGTCCATTTCCAGCATGGCTAGTGGAATTCAATCTATTTCATTTTAGGTATATTTTTATATTCAATTTTTTATTTTTATTTTGACAATTTATAGACCATTCATTTTATGATTTTATTAATCTTCATTGTTACACATAGAATTCAACAATAAATTAGATGGATGTTGCATGTAAATGTTTAATTTTTAGGAGCTTGAAGATATAAAAAGGAAAACATGACATAATAGATTCAAATTCATTAGTAGTGATGGTTGTGGGAAAACTTTTATTTTCAATTAATTTGGAAAATCTAAGAACTTTCATCAATGTTAATTTGCAAGTTTGCATTAATTTATTTGTTCCATAAAAAATTCCCCCTCTTCATGAGCTTAGATAAATTCAAGTGACTCAAGACATACTTGGTTTAATGCAAGTATCCATTCATTCATACCATTTACCTTTCTAAGAAATAAAAAAGGGAAAATTTTGTGCAATTAAAAATGCTTTTTGTCTTTCTAAGTTATCTCATTGCCAAAGAAATAGTGAATAATTCCAAGATATAGCATCATAAACCCTTGTTTGAATTCATGTTCTTCATGGCTTGGTTGAAAATCACAATGTGGTTTTGACAACAATAAGAACAAGATTCTCTAGTTTCCAAAGGTGGAAGCAACTTATGCCTTGGGTTTGACAAAAAATGATGATTTAGCAACCTTTTTGTTGTCAACACATGCATATAGACCTACATAATATTAGTACCAATTTTCATATATTTTCCCCAGAAGCATCAAAAGTTATGCGTTTTCTGAAGCTCACTATAAACCCTAGGTTGGGGACAACAATATTTTATAAGATATGCAATGCAATGTAATCAATGATATCAATATGTTTCATAAAATGCAATATAATCAGCAGTATGGATATGTTTGAAAAAATGCATTACAAGTAATTTTCTTTCAGTATGGAGGTAGATGCATGTATGAAAAATGTTACAACATAGACATGTTGATAATTCCAAATAGCTCATTTCATTCTTTCATAAAATGCTTTGGTGTGTTCTATAAAATGAAATGTAATCAGTGTTATCAATATGTTTCATAAAATGCATTACTTACTTTTGTTTTATGTGTGTTTGTGAACATGTAGCATTTGACGTCATGATGAGGAAACAAGCAAACCCTCTAACAGCAGAAGAACGTGTAGTTAAAAATGCAAGGAGAAGATAACCAAAAATTGTAGCTTGTGAAGCAAAGGAATTACAACCCATACAACTAGAAATTCTCGTGCAATCTAAGAGAGATGTCCAATTGGAAAAACAAAGGGCACAAATGAAAAGATATTGTGGAAAGACACAAATGGCTCTTGAAGTTGGGGGAAAATCATCAACCATAGGTTAATTTCAATGCACATCTCCAATTAAAGACACACCAACAACAACATGTGGTTTTCCAAGTACATTGGAAATCATATCTCTAATTAAAGACACACCATCAACAACATTGTGTTTCGAAAGTAAATTAGCAAACACATCTCTATTTGAAGGAACTCCACAAATGACATCTCAAGTTGGAGGTACGACATCTATTTACATGTCAATCTCAAGGTATGTCATCAATTGCACCTCTGATTGAAGGTATGCAATCTATCCCCGATGTTGACATAAACTAACATTTGATAAATCCTATAGTTTTGTATAGAAAACCTAGATTTTTCATTGATATTGATTTAGATTTTTTGAAATGGATGCCTGATAAGATTCCAAAATGTACATGTCAAATATATGCACAAAGGATATGGAGTTTACTTTTTGAGAAGCTAAGTGAGGGTGGAAGATGTCAAATATTTGTTGAAATGATGAGGGACTCAAATTTAGGCCCACCATGAAGGCTCTTGGGCTAAGGTTTTTGAATGACTCAAGTGAAAATTCCATTGTAAAGAACTTGATGAGTGTATCCTCACACACGAAGGATAGTTGTGCCACACGACATGTGATGACAACAACACTATTAAGTAGTCAAACAAGGAACAAGGTGAGCCTTACAAAGACAAGTAAGTCTTTGAAAATAAGGAGATCATCTCTAATGAGATCAAAATGAAGGAGTGAAAGAGTAGAGGATCCAAATAGCAATGAGTTATGGGCATTCTCGGGTAGAGTTCCATGGAAAGATAAAAGAATTGCTCAAGGCTTGAGATCTTTAATAGTAGATTATTGGAAGGGTAACACAAGGACCTCTCCTAATTAAAGAGATTTTGTAAGAAGGAGAATTGGTAGTTAAATCCGTGAGCCACATCCAAATCATTATTTGGATGCCACTCAAACCCAATTTTTTATTGATTTTGTATAGAAGTTTCCTGAAATTAAAATATGTCAAAGGTATTTTGAAATCCTAAAGCCTTTTTATGTCAAAATATATCACACACGCACTACTTGTTGTTGTAGATTTCATATTGAGTTTTATAACCATTATGATGTTTATCGATGTATATGTGTAGATATGCATACTGACAGTGTTTTGTAGGAATGTAACATAAGGACTCCACCTAAATCCTTAAGGGAATTCTTATCTTCCATTTTATGTGAAAGAGAGGATGGCCAAATTTTTTATAAGTCATGCTTGGATGGCACATGTGATCATTGTGGTGGCATGCAACATTTTCCAATTTACAAACACATGGCTAGTACACACATAATTGGAGTTAGAAATGTGCAATTTGGAAAATACAAGAAAGTGGCCTATAGTCTAAAAGATGGGAAAGAAGCAAAGAAGTGTGAATTGGTTAGTGATAAAATTCTAGTGTATCAATTTATGGGCATTTTCTATGATCAAGTAGTCTATGAGTATGCAAGGCATACACACAAAGATCAATGGTTGGACTCATAGTTCAAGTTATGCAAGGACACATTTCTACTTCATAGCATCATTTCAGTTGTTGACTTCGTGGAGAACTACACAGTACAACTACAGAACAAGGTGCAATCATAGTACTACAACTCCATGCATGTTGCTATATTTATGAAAATGATAGTATAGAGGAAAACAAGAAAGTATTGAGGGAGTATCACTTTTACATTCGTGATGATCACACACATTCTACAGAGTTTGTGCAAGGTTGCTTTCAGATGTTCTATGTTGATCTGGCTAGCAAGGGCATATCATTTAGTCAGCATATCACATGGTTAGATAACTATACATCGCAATTCAAGAACACCAGAATGTTGTACTAGTTGACCAAGATGCATAGGATCAGTGGTGTTCAACATATGTGAAACTTCTCAAAGGCCAAGCATGGAAAGGGGGAGCATGATGGAGCAGGTGCATGCATCAAAATATCCCTAGCACAAGAAGAGTTAAAGTACAAAGACAATGTAAAGTTGACAGATGCAAGATCAATTGTCAAGTGGTGCAATCATGCAATGGGTGCAAAAAAAAATTCATACTAAGTGTAGTCACACACCTTGCAAATATTTTTATTCATTATAAAGCACCTACCTTTTTCATATTTTGCAAGTGTTTCTCAAATCTTCTTCAATAAATGCAGGGTTCATGTGGCCGAGCTTCTTCGAATTAAAGAAAATGATTTGCAATCTTTCTGAGCTACGGGGGTAGAATTTTAGCTTCTCATCTTTGCTAAAATTTTCCAAGTTTTCTATGTTTGGTTTGCAATCTCTCAGAGTGACGATGGTAAATTTAAGCTTATCTCTATTAAATATTTTTCCAAGTTTAAGGTGTTTACATCTGTGGTGTTAACAAATCTTTTTTTGGAAAATTTAAAGTTATTGTGCCTTGTTTCTGGGTTGGTGCCTTGTGTCTGGGTGATACATTTTTTTTTGTTTCATTTAGTAGTCATGTGGTTTCAGTGATTTTCATCATCCTTCACTGGGTTATGGGTTTTGGTCCTATTTTAATTTTCCAAGAGCTTGGGTATTTTTCAAGGGTTGTCAATGGAATACACTGTCAAGAATTTTAGGGTTCCTATGAAAATCAAACCAAAGGAACTTCCATTTTTTGAGGATATAAGGGATTTTGAATTATCCTTTAGTTTTCAGAGTTTCATGCCCTGACATGGTTGAATGCATTAGGGATGTCATTGGAGAACATGTTCTTAGCCCAAGTGCTCCTAGGATACTTTTTCCATCTCAATTGATTTCAATTTTTTTGTCGAATGCTTTAGATCTTTTGTAGTCACTAGATCTACTGGAAGTTATTGTTGATACAATGGTACAACCAAATGTGATGGGTGAGGATGAACTTCAATGTGTGCACACATATAATTTGGATAGAGGAAGAGGAGTCGTAGGTGGTCTCTTTCCTAAGAAATTTCTCAAATCAAAACAATGCTACATGGCAACTTTTGAGGAATTGGGCTCTGATAAGAGTTTTAAATTTGTTTTCTAAGGAATTGGGAAGTCAAATGGTGGAAAATGTTAAGGAAAAATTATATACTCTCTCATACTTGGTAAACCATCATATCAGGTATGGTCATCTACTTTGGCTCTTAATCTTCAGAATCAATACAGGTCGAGTGTTGAAGAACAGGATGAGAAGGAAAATCTGCATGAAGGCGAGGGGGAAAATTTCACTGAAGATGTCCAATATGTAGAGAAAAATGTACAACAAGGTGGTCAAGGTTCGGAGAAAAATGCATAGAAATGTGTTCAAGGCTCGAGGGAAGATACAACTAACATGGAAGAGTAAAGTGAATACAAGCACCTTAAAATTTTGTCTATTAAAAAGATTATAAATTTTTTATCTATAACTCGAGCAATTAGACATGGTTCTTTAAAGGTTGATGCATATACATATGTATGTGGATGACTTCAAATATATCTGATATCTACATTTCTGATATGGTGGTTGTGTCATATACAAAAGACACAATTTTGATGAAGCTAATTTTCAAATAGTTGTTTCTAGGGTGGTTCTAAAAATGTAAAGGGATGGTGATGGTGTCTTATAGGTTAGACACATTTTTGAATAGTTTGGCAGCCTTTTAATCAGTACTATAAATTTGATTATGCTTGTAATTTTTATTATGATATTAATATAAATATTTAGGCCTTGGCCTTTTTCTTAAAAAAACATTACAAAATATCAAGATTTTTGTACACTAATAGGATCAAACAAGCTACACTCTTTTAGAAGCTCCAATGCAATTACATGGACTATCCATACATCGAAGATGACATGCTTTTGTTTTAAATGTACACTTCAAGCATCGAATGATTCCAAGTCAACAGAGTGGGTTGACAAATGGTCTATAAGAAGTCTAACCCCACTTGACACTTATCAACACCCGACAGCTCTACAAATCATGGAGATGCAATCATCTGTTGACTTTGATGATGTATAAGACCTACTAGAACCAGGTAATATATCTTATAGGTTTTATTGTGATGTTCATTAAATACATCTAACAAGATGAACATATCATTGTAGGGCATGTTTATTCGGTGATTACAGATGAAGACAATGAAGAGGGTACAGATTATTACCTGTGTCATTGTATCAAGACCAAAAAGAAATTAGAAACCCTAGTTATAGATGGAGAAAATATAGAATATCCTACAGGTTCGGTGGTTGTTACTAGAACATGGCTTAGAAGGTACCCAGTTAAGAATGTTGCAGTTTAGTTGTTTGAGGACTTCGAAACACATTAGAAGCTTCTTCACTAGTTGAAATTTGTCATCACCACCAACGTTCATTTGATCAAATATAAGGGAAAACCTCCAAACAAGAACTTGTGGAAAGTGTGTGACTCTGACCATGAGGCAATACTTGACACAACAAAGAGTAGGGAAAACCTGGATGGTTCCCTAGATTGATTTGAAAGTATGCACATTATATTTGTAAAGTCATGTTATTGATCATTGCTTTCTTTCAAGCATTTAAGTTTGATTGTAGAAGGGTTTGCAATATTGCATTATTGTTAATTTGCAGAATGATGGTTATGTGTTGCTCTCTATTGACCACCTTTAAGTTGGTATTCTCTATTGGTGTTTGATGTCATATGCATTTACGACTGTCATTGATCCATTTGTGACTGTAGGTAATACTTAAGTTTGTCAACTTAAGAAAATAACATCGGTTGCTGGTGCATTTTCTAGTTCTCAATCTTCTCTTTCTTTTCCATCTCGTAGATTTCTTGGATTCTTATATGCTACATGTTTTATGTTAATTATGTTAGTGATATATTTGAAATTTATACGTACGACCATCAAGAGATGAGGAAGTAGCAAAATATGGGCCACATCACCATTGTAGGACCTTAAATTGATCTACTTATAGCATGCATGAAGGTGATAATAGATCTTGTTAGGTGTATGTCTAACATTATTCAGTTATTGCTCTTTTAATGATTTTTATGTGATTCCATGTCTACGATTGAGAACCTTTTGCAGGTTTTTTGTGGACCAAATTCTAGTGAGAGGACACAACCACGGAGAGGATACTACCCATGTGTTTCCAAGGGAGCAGGGGATGTACATGTTTTGAAGCATCTTGGAATGCAAATAACTGGGCCACCTAAGGTGGATTGGAGAAAAGAAACTAGGAAGCAACTCCTTTTGTTTCTTCTTGTACAATATATTTCATGATATGGGCTACAAATGGGAGGATTATTTCCCTGCATGTATCGCTACAAGTATTGAGAAATGAAAATATTTTCAAGATGTTCTTCTATAACTATTGTAATATTTGTTATTGACTTAGTGTATTTTTTTATACAAAAATTATGAGAAATTAATACATCAAATGTGTATATTACATTTAAAGTTATTTGTAATGCTTAATGGTTTACATTTAAAGTTGTCTTCAAGGAAAAGCATGTGGATTTATGACAAAATCTGAAACAATGTCTTATATTGTACAAAGACATATTTTATTGCTCTTCTATAAACCCTAGAACTCCTTCCACCATTATTATTTGCATCAGAAGGCTATGAACTCACCTCTCCAATTAATATGTCCCCAATATATCACAATGATTCTCATGATTATTATCAACCATTTTTATTTTTTCTTGGGTTATTACATCATCGTGAGACCCAATTTCTATGAGGAATACACCACCCCTACCTTGTCAATCCTACCGAATTGGCAAGCTAGTGAGCTCACTGGCTTGAAAATTCGGTAGGGTTGAAAAGGTAGGGGTAGTGTATGCCTCATAGAAATGGGGTGGTACATCACCATGAGACCCCATTTCTATGAGGCATATGTCGCCCCTACCATGTCAACCCTATCAAATTGGAAAGCTAGTGAGCTTGGAAAGCTAGTGAACTCATTAGCTTTCCAATTTGGTAGGGTTGACAAGGTAGGGGTAGTGTATGCCTCATAGAAATGAGGTGTCACAGTGATTTGTTGATATGGATTTAATAGATGGTTAGACAGATATGTGACAGTCTCTTAATTCATTGCAATGTTTTGTGAAGGTCTTCTCATTTTTTTCATGTGGATGGTTGATGTTCTATTAAGATTATTAAAGAATGTCATCATATTCAAAGGACACTATGAGACACTTGTCTCATAACTCCTATATTCCCTCCAACATTATAATAAGTAAAGACTCCTTCTAAGACCTTTTTCATTATGGTCTTTGTGAGTATTGTGAGAAGTGGCTTCTTCTCCCACCTTTCACTCCACCTTGTCAATGTAGGAGGAACATATTCCTAGTTTATCTCCCTCATCCCAACAAATCCAATCCTCACTGTACATGTCACAAGACCAATTCTTCAACCATTTATCTTGTGCCACATGCATGTATAGTTCCTTAGCCTATAAAAGGAACCTCATCACCTCCATTTTTAACACATACAAGGGCTATCATACTTACATGTTGGTTAAATCTCATATCAATTATCCAAAAGCATGCCTTTGTCTTTGCATCATCATTATCATAGCATTAGCATTATCATTGCATTCTCATTAGCATAGCATAGCAATCTCCATAAAATTGTAGTTGCAGCTACTTCATTGTAGGATCATATCCTCATCTCCGTCTTAGCATCATCAATAGCTTCATCAATCTCATATCCATATCTTGCATTGTAGAAACAATTCACATTGCATATCTAGCTTGGAAAGCTAGTGAGCTCACTAGCTTTCCAATTTAGTAGGGTTGATAAGGTAGGGGCAGTGTATGCCTCATAGAAATGGGGTCTCACAGTGAAATACATCACCGTGAGTCCCCATTTATATGAGGAATATGCTGCCCCTACATTGTTATCTACTCCAACAAGACAAAGTTTAGTGGGATAACACCTTTTCCCATCTCAAATAAATCTATATATCTATCCTTCCAGTCAATTGAGATAACAAATATATCTTAAAGACAAGACATAGTTTTGAAAGGAGGAATGATGTAGTGCAGGGCACCATAGGCTTCCATGATCCATGAAAGAGACTAATCTTGTGTTTTTGGTGTTTGAGTCATGTTTTTTATTGAATAAGGTCTATTTAGACCATTTTTAATGTCTTTGTGATGTTTTTGGGTTAGTTGTAGTCGAATTGTAAGAGTTGTCAAAAGTTGCTATGCAACTTTGCATTTTTTGCATTTGGAGGGAGTTGAATAGTTGGGAGTTAAAAAGGTAGTTCTAGTCAGTTGGTTTTGCTTGGAAAAGCTTAAATACACCATGTAATTGTCGAACCAAGGTTATGGAGGAAATTTTGTAAGTTGAACATCAATAAACTATTGGTTTTCTTCATTTTCCTGTTGTAATTTTCTACTACATGAGGTTGTATGGCCTTGTACAGCGTGCAAGTGGTCTCAAATTGATTGGAGTTGATGTGGAATTGAATCTACTTTCCAACAAACTTGGTTTCATTCAGGTTTTAGAATTTTAGAAGCAATTTACTCCACATCACTTTGAAACTTGAGGTTTTGGTGCTTTGAGAGAATAAAATGGAGTTTTGAGCCATTCCACCAGTGAAATGGCATGAGAACTAGTGGAATGGAGGTAATTAGGATTTTTTTTGAGTTTGTGAAGTTTGCAGGAGTAGGGGAGGAGGTTTGATAAGACTAGGTGATGCCCTAGGTGGAAAATCCTCTTGTTCTAGGCATGAAAGGTTGCACAGGAGTAGGGTTTTATAGAAAAGGTGTTTGGAAACTATTCTAGTTGATACAATTTGCATGTGAAGACCCCATGTGATATGTTGAGTGCTCTAGAATGAAGAATTGAGGATTAGAGTTGGTAGAACCAATAGTTGACTTGTCAAACAAGCCTAATTAGGCCTATGGTGAAGCGTAGCAGTAGAAAATTGAGGGTTGTGTTCCAAATTAACCACCCCTATAATTTTGATATGTTTTGAAGTGTCAAAAAGGGTATCTAGAACAGTGATTAGATTCTAGGTTGGAGGTATTATTTGAAAGTTATCACAAAAATACCTTGTTTTCTATGCTACAAGGAATAATGGCAACTTGTGAAGAAAAATCATTTGTTTAATGTGTTAGGGTTTTGAATAGTATTTTTTTTGAGTTGGTTTTTGATCCCACCCTTGCTCTACATCATGATGTTAGTCATTTTTTTTTGGTGTCCAATTTTGACTTGAGGAAAAAGTGTCAATTGCAAGTGACGTAAAGTTGCAAAGTGGTGCAACTTTCGTTCTACAATTCATGTTACCAAACAAATTGTTCCAACACATCTGGATGAGTACGTTTACACTAGGCATGGTCCTTTTTCACACTGAAACATGTCAAATCACTCCAAGCTACATTCAACCGACTCGATCTCTTAAGGGTCTAAAGTGCAAAAGGGAATCAAAATTTGACAGACTATTACTCAGAAGCTGTGATGCTTATGAACTCTCTTCCTAAGCTTGTGAGATCATGTTGGGACCTTCCACAATAACCTCTCTTATTTTTTGTTATCTTGAAGTCATTTTTTCATGGTGTCCGGTTTTCGCTTGATGTAAAGTGTCAAATGCAAGTAGTGTAAAGTTGCAAACTAGTGCAACTTTTATTCTATCACTCGTGTGATCAAATGGACTATTGCAATGCATCCAGATGGGTACATTTATGCTAGGTATGGTCCTCTTTCATGCCCAAACATGCAAAATCGCTCTAGGCTACATTTAACCAGTTGAATTCTTTAAGAGTCCAAAGTGCAAAATGGCTGCAAACTTCAGTATGTTGTTAGTTGGACACTGTGATGCTTAGAAAATTTTCATTAGAGCCTATGAGATCATGTTGAGCTCCTCTACAATAACCTCTCTCAATTTTCACTATCTCAAAGGCCTTTTTCCATGGTGGTGAATTTTTTGCTTGGGGAAAAAGTTATCAAATGCAAGTAGTTGAAAGTTACAAAGTGGCACAACTTTCATTCTGCAACTCGTGTTACCAAATGAACTATTGTGACATGTTTGGGTGGGTATGATTATTCTAGGCATGGTCCTCTTTTGCACCCAAACACATGGAATTTATCTAAACTACATTAAACCGATAGAATCCCTTAAAAGGCCAAAGTGAAAAATGGTTGCAAAATTCATCATGTTGTTACTCAGATGCCATGATGCTTAGAAACTTCTTATATAATTCTATGGGATTATGTTGGGACCATCTACAATAACCTCTCTTATTTTTCACTATCTCAAAGGCCTTTTCCTGTGGTGATGAATTTTTTCTTGGGAAAAAAGTTGTCAAATACAAGTAGTTGAAAGTTGCAAAGTGGTGTAACTTTCATTCTGCAACTTGTGTGACCAAAAAAACTATTCCAATCCATCCAGATGGATATTTTTACACTAGGTATGGTTCTCTTTTGCACCCAAACTTGTGGAATCACTCTAAACTACATTCAACTGGTTGAATCCCTTAAGAGTCCAAAGTGCAAAATGGCTGCAAACTTCAACATACTATTACTCAGAAACTGTAACGCTTAGAGACTTCTCGTCTGAGCCTATGAGATTTCATTGGGACCCTCTACAATAATCTCTCTCAATTTTCACTATCTCAGAGGCCTTTTCCAGTGGTGGAAAATTTTCTCTTGGGAAAAAGTTGTCAAATGCAAGTATTTGAAAGTTGAAAAGTGGTAAAACTTTTGTTCTGCAACTTGTGTGACCAAATGAACTATTACAACACATCTAGGTGGGTACGTTTACAATAGGCATGGTACTCTTTCACACTCAAACACATCAAATCACTTTGAGATACATTCAATTGGTTGAATCCCTTAAGAGTCCAAAGTGTAAAATGGTTGCAAACTTTAGAATGTTGTTATTCAGACACCGTAATACATAGAAAAAAAATTTCTAAGCCTATGGGACTATGTTGGGCTCCCCTACAATAACCTCTCTTAGTTTTTGCTATATCAGAGGCCTTTTTCCGAGGTGGTGAATTTTCTCTTGGGGAAAAAGTTGTCAAATGCAAGTAGTTGAAAGTTACAAAGTGGTGGAACTTTTGTTCTGCAACTCATATGAAAAAATAGACTATTCTAACACATTCAGATGGGTATTTTTACACTAGGCATGGTTCTCTTCTATACCCAAACATGCAGAATAACTCCTACATTCAACCGACATAATCCCTTAAGAGTCCAAAGTGAAAAATGGTTGCAAACTTCAGTATGTTGTTACTTGGACACCATGACGCTTAGCAACTTCTCATCTAAGCCCATGGGATCACATTGGACCCCTCTACAATAAACTCTATCAATTTTTTCTATCTCAGAGGCCTTTTCCCGTGGTGAAAAATTTTTCACTTAGGGAAAAAGTTATCAAATGCAAGTAGTTGAAAGTTGCAAAGTGGTGCAACTTTTATTTTGCAACATTTGTGACAAAAAAAATTGTTCCAACATGTTTGGTTGGGTACATTTATGCTAGGAATGGTCCTTTTTCACACCCAAATTTCCATAATCACTTTGAGCTACATTCAATCGGAAGAATCCCTTAAGAGTTCAAAGTGCAAAATGCCTGCAAACATCAACATGTTATTTGGACACCGTGACACTTAGAAAATTTTCATATGAGCCTATTCAATTGTGTTGGACCCCTCTATAATATCCTCTCTTGATTTTTTCTATCTCAGAGGTCTTTTCCCGTGGTGGAAAATTTTCTCTTGGAGAAAAAGTCTTCAAATGTAAGTAGTTGAAAGTTGCAAAGTAGTGCAACTTTCGTTCTGCAACTCGTGTGAGCAAATGAACTATTTTGACATGTCTGCATGGGTATGTTTAAGCTATGAATGGTCCTCTTTTACACCCAAACACATGGAATTGCTCTGAGCTACATTCAACCGACATAATCCCTTAAGAGTCCAAAGTGCAAAATGGATGCAAAAATCAACATATTGTTACTCAAACATTGTGACACCTAGAAAATTCTCATCTGAGCCTATGGAATTGAATTAGTCCCCTCTACAATAACCTCTCTTGGTTTTTACTATCTTAGAGGCCTTTTCCCGTGTTAGAAATTTTTTTCTTGGGAAAAAAATTGTCAAATGCAAGTAGTTGAAAGTTGCAAAGTGGTGCAACTTTCATTCCGCAACTCATGTGACCAAATGAATTATTCTTATGTGTCTGGGTGGGTACATTTATTCTAGGCATAGTCATATTTCACACCCAAACACACGGAATCACTTCGAGCTACATTCAACCAACAAAATCCCTTAAGAGTCCAAATTGCAAAATGACTGCAAACTTCAGCATGTTGTTACTTAGACACCATGACGTTTAAAAACTTCTTGTCTAAGCCTATGGGATCGTGTTGGTCCCCTCTACAATAACCTCTCTCAATTTTTTCTATCTTAGAGGCCTTTTTCCATGGCAAATTTTCACTTGGGGAAAAAGTTGTCAAATGCAAGTAGTTGAAAGTTGCAAAGTGGTGCAACTTTAGTTCTGCAACTCCTGTGATCAAACGAACTATTCTGATGCATCTAGGTGGGTATGTTTATGTATCATATAAAAATGAATCTTGGACATTTTCATGTTCATTTAAGTCTTTCTCTTGTGATGCTTGGTTCATTTTGCTTAGATTTAATGTTGAAATGTAACTTATGCATATTCACATTAGGTCCTAAATATTCAAATTATGTTGTCTTGTGAAGGTGTTGTGAAGTGTTGAAACATATTTCTACACTTTTCTAGACTCTTCTTATTATAATTCATCTAAAAATCACCTTTTTATCCTTTATCAAGTCTTATTTCAAAGTGTTGTAAAGTATTGTAACAAGGTTTCATGCTTTTCTAGGCTTGTCATCACTAATTAAACCTTTCTTATGCTTTATTTGACCCTTTATGTGCTTATAGGTCATAATTAAGTGTGTTTTTGAATAAAAACCAAAAAAAAAACATTAAAATCAACTTAATTCCTGACACCCGCTTGCAAGCCTAAAGTGGGACCCATTCGCCATTTGTGGCGAATGAGTCCCTCTTGGCTCAAAATTCAAAATAATATCAAATTTCTTTTAGGTTTTTATTCATTAAGACCTTATGTCAGCCTGTGATGTATTTTTGGGTAATTAGGGCATAAGTGTGTATAAATAAGTTTTTTTCATCCATTTCAACCCTCATTCATCTCATTCACTCATTCACCATCAATTAGCATTCTTGCATTCAATCCATCATAGCATCATTTGATCAAGCAAACATCAAGCATCTTGGAGCAGCCATTGACATATCTTTATATTTCAACAAAAAGGATTTGGTGAGTTTAGGACACTTGCATGTTGTTTATTCATCATTTCTTTCTTGTTTTCATTTTATTTCTTTATCAAGGGTTTGATTACCAAAGTGGGATTTGACCAAGACAAATCCCTATACTCTAACCCTTAACCATTTTTCTCCTCTTGGCATGTGTGTTTGTAGGTCTTGTAGAAATTATTTTCAAAGAGAGGTGTTGAAAAGTGGTCAAGAAGTCATCAAAACCATTCAATTCAACCAAACCCTAATTCATGCTTGGAGACAACATTTACCCTGTTTTCTACAGATTTGATTCCATCAACCCAACAAGAAGACAAGTGCAGATATGGACCCACAGAGTTGATCCTTGAATTTGTAAATTTTTGGAGGAGGACTACTTCACCATCAGTGGCGAATGAGTCCCACTTTTAGGCTAAATTTTTTGATTTCATCAGAATTCAGTTCCCAACTGTCAGAAAATCATTTTGACAAAGTTTACTAGAAGTAGGACTAATTCTCCATCAATGGCAAATGAGTCCTACTGGTCATCAACAGTGATTTTTGTCAGATTCTATAACCCTCCTTCATTAGAATTCAACCTCTAGGTGCACTCTGTTTAGTCTCATTCAATTTTGTTTACATTTTTTTTATGTTTCTAATTCATTTTTGCATATCACACTGTGTTTTCAAACACTTCATTTTCCTTAGGTTTTACATTCATAATCAATCATTTTTATCAGCTTTTTAGACTTAGATAATTTTATTTAGGCATAATTCCATCATACATACATTAGTTTGAGTGAACCACCTAAATTTTTGGTGTTGGATCTATCTCTTTTCATTAGGTGAAAGACCCTAATTGAGCAAAAGAGACAACATCCCTAATCCACCCAAAATATATGGTTCAGTTTACACTAGGCATAGTCCTCTTTGACACCCAAACATGTGGAATTGATCTGATCTACATTCAATAGGAAAAATCCCTTAAGAGTCCAAAGTGCAAAATTCCTGCAAACTTCATCATGTTGTTACTTGGACACTGTGATGCTTAGAAACTTCCCATCTAAGCCTATGGGATAATGTTAGGCCGCTCTACAATAACCTCTCATGGTTTTTTCTATCTTAGAGGCCTTTTCCTGTGGTGAAAATTGTTTTCTTGGGGAAAAAGTTGTCAAATGCAAGTAATTAAAAGTTGCAAAGTGGTGCAGCTTTTGTTTTGCAACTTGTGTGATGAGTTGAATTATTCTAACACATCTAGGTGGGTACATTTATTCTAGAAATGGTTCTCTTTCATACCCAAACATGTGTAATTTCTTTGAGGTACATTCAATCAACAAAATCTCTTAAGAGTCTAAAGTGCAAAATGGCTACAAACTTCAACATGTTGTTACTTGGACACTGTGACACAGAAATTTCTCGTCTGAGCCTATGGGATCATGTTGGGCACCTCTACAATATCCTATCTCAAATTTTTCTATCTCAGAGGCCTTTTCCTGTGGTGGAAAATTTTATCTTGAAGAAAAAGTTGTCAAATGCAAGCAGTTGAAAGTAGCAATGTGGTGCGAATTTTTTTCTACAACTCGTGTGACCAAAAAAATTGTTCCAATGCCTCCAAATGCATACATTTATGCTAGGAATGGTCCTCTTTAACACCCAAACATGTAGAATCACTATGAGCTACGTTCAACTAGCTGAATCCCTTAAGAGTCCAAAGTGCAAAATGGTTGCAAACTTCAACATGTTACTCAGACACCATGATCCTTATAAGATTTTCAACTAATCGTATGGGATCATGTTGGGCCCCTCTACAATAACCTCCCTTATTTTTCACTATCTCAGGGGTCTTTTCCCATGGTGAAAAATTTTCACTTGGGGAAAAAGCTGTCAAATGCAAGTAGTTGAAAGTTGCAATGTGGTGCAACTTTCGTTCTACAACTCATGTGACCAAACGAATTGTTAGGATGTGTTCGATTGGGTATGTTTAAGCTATGAATGGTCCTCTTTTTCACCCAAACATTTTGAATCACTCTGAGCTATGTTCAACTAGATGAATCCCTTAAGAGTCTGAACTACAGTTGTTGTCACAGAATAATGTACCCTTGTTGAGATGCAAAACTTAGCCTACTAGTGAAACATTGGATCTAAATATTCAATATCCATGATGTATAATTTGATGTCATATGCCAATTTTCATGTGAAGAAAAACCATGAGACCATAGCTTGTTGCTTACTATTATGGTAATTTTTGTGTGAAGAAAAACCATGAGACCATAGATAAGGCACTAAACTGTTTGAAAAAATGCCTCAAATAAATTTGGTCTCATGGTGATGGAATGGCATGATGAATTCCAAGACAAGCAAATTGCTATGGATTGTCATGGAATTCCATCACCTTGAGACCACATTTCTTTGAGGAAAATTTTCAACCAATTCACTGCCTTGTCTATGCTATTGCTTACTATTATGCTTTGATAGATTTTTTCCAAGAATCCATAGCTTGTTCAAAATAACCTATTTTAGGCTTTTAGCCATAGCAGCAAGCAGTGAACTATTTGATAAAATGCTTTGGTAGACATGTATGAAAAATGTGGTAGCATAGACAAGGAAATGCACTTTTGAAAAAAACCCTCAAATAAATGTGGTCTCATGGTGTAATGGAATGCCATGACAAGTGAATTACTATGGATTGTCATGGAATTCCATCACCATGAGACCACATTTATTTGAGGCATTTTTTCAACCAGTTCACTACCTTGTCTATGCTAATGCTTACTATTATGCTTTGATAGATTTTTTCCAAGCATCCATCGCTTGTTTGAAAGAAATTTTTGTAGGCTCTTAGCCATAGTAGCAAGACAATGAACTGTTTGATAAAATGCTTTGGTAGAAATGTATGAAAAATGTGGTAGCATAGACAAGGTAGTAAACTATTTGAAAAAATGCCTCAAAGAAATGTGGCCTCATGGTGATGGAATGCCATGACAATCTAGGTAATTTGCTTGTCATGGAATTCCATCACCATGAAACCACATTTCTTTGCTTGACATTTTTTCAAATAGTTCATTTCCTTGTCTATGCTATTGCTTACTATTACGCTTCGATAGACTTTTTCCAAGCATCCATAGCTTGTTCGAAAGAACCTATTTTAGACTTTTAGCCATAGCACCAAGGAAGTGAATTGATTGATAAAATTATTTGGTAGACATGTATGAAAAATGTCATAGTATAGACAAGGCAGTGAACTATTTGAAAAAAATGCCTCAAAGAAATGTGGTCCCATGGTGATGGAATACCATGACAAGCACATTGAGACCACATTCTTTGAGGCATTTTTTTGAACAGTTCACTACCTTTTCTATGCTATTGCTTATTATTATGCTTTGATAGATTTTTTCCAAGCATCCATAGCTTGTTTAGTAGGACCTATTTTAGGCTTACCATAGCAGCAAGGCAGTGAACTGTTTGATAAAATGCTTTGGTAAACATGTACAAAAAATGTGGTAGCATAGACAAGGTAGTGAATTGTTTGAAAAAATTCCTCAAAGAAATGTGGTCTCATGGTGATGGAATGCCATGACAATCCATAGTGATTTTCTTGTCATGGCATTCCATCACCATGAGACCACATTTCTTTGAAGCATTTTTTTCAAGTAGTTCATTTCCTTTTCTATGCTATTGATTGCTATTATACTTTTCTATATTTTTTCCAAGCATCCATAGCTTGTTCAAAAGCACATGTTTTAGGGTTTTATCCATAGCAACAAGGAAATGAACTATTTGATATAATTCTTTCATAGGAATGTATTAAAAATGTGGTAGAATAGAAAAGGCAGAGAACACTTTGGGAAAATGCCTCAAAAAAATGAGGTCTCATGGTGATGGAATGCCTTGACAATCAAAATCAATTTGATTGTCATGGCATTCCATCACCATGAGACCACATTTCTTTGAGGAATATTTTCAAATAGTTCACTACCTTGTCTATGGCTTGTCATGGCATTCCATCACCACATTTATTTGATGCATTTTTTCAAACAGTTCACTACCTTGTCTATGTTATTGCTTACTATTATGCTTTTGATATATTTTTTCCAAGCATCCATAGCTTTTTTGAAAGCACATTTTTCAGGATTTTAACCATAGCAACAAGACAGTGAACTATTTGACAAAATGCTTTGGTAGACATGTATGAAAAATGTGGTAACATAGACAAGGTAGTGAACTATTTGAAAAAATACCTCAAACAAATATGGTCTCATAGAATGCCATGATAAGAAAATGCTCTAGTCCTAGTTATTAGTTAGGCAATGTGAAGTAATTGCATAACTGCTTAGGTTTACTTTGTAAAAAATATATTGTAATTGAAAAAATTTCATCTATCAGCATCTAGTTATTAGTTATGCAATGTGAAGTAATGCTTTGAGTTTTAAAGATGTGCAATGCAATGTAATCAATGATATGAATATAAACTACAAAAATCTATTTTTTAAAATTCATTAGTTAAAATATTTATTTTATTTACTCTCTATATCTCTATGCTATGGAAATACCTTTCAATTTTAAAAAAATAGTTTTTATGGGTGGGTGCAAAAAGATGGGTAGCCAATTTGTGGCCATTTTTTTTTTTAATTTTTGAAATTTCATAACGTGAGTGCATTATAACATGAGCACATTATAATGCACTTGCATTATGGATTGGTGTGTTGAGCCTAAGGATTGGCCACAACGATCCCATAACACAAGTGCATTATGAGGTATTAAAAGCAAAAAAAAAAGGAATTCTAAATCATTTTCAATGTGTCTGTGTTTTTTTCTGCCAATGGCCAAAACCCCTCATTTTCGCGCTCACATTCTAGGAGGATCCATTTTGCAATATTTTTCATTAAATTTTTGTTGTTTCATTGCCAGGATGCTGCGATGTTGACAAGGAGGTCTGAGAGGTAAGTATTGTTTGTTTTTTGTTGTGAATTTGTTAGTTTTAGGTTGTTTTTTATATTTATTTTTTGAATTTGTAGGAGATGTTAATGAACTATAAACCCTCCTCAAAATCCTCAACAAGCACAACAACAACAAGAGGAACAAAATCCTCAACAAGCACAGCAAGAAAATCAACAACAAAATCCTCAAGTTGAACAACCACAACAACAATCTCCTCCACCAATCGCTCAACATCCTCCTAGCACTCAACAAAACCTAATGAGTGAAAAAAAAAAACAAATTGATGATTTAATTAGGAGGTTGAACGATCCAAATGGTTCAACCTTTGAAAGAATGACCCTAACAACTTCACTCAAAGAAATTTTAAAACATGTAAATTCAATCAACAAACAATTAACTGGTTGGAAAGATCAGAGGTAAGTGGCTAGGGCTTATTACAGGGATAAATGATCATATAAAGATATAAAAGATTTAAAAATTACAAAATTTAATTTGTGCTCATTATTCACTAACCCACACACAAATGTAAATCTTACCCTCAATGTGAAGAGGTTTCCTATGCATTGGTGTCACCACCAACAGATTAGGAACTTTTTTTGGGATAGGTGGTACATGGTTTTTTATTACCCACCATGCAATAATTATGAAGTCCCACAATATTTCCTTAGGAAACTATACTGTTAGTTAATCTTGAACAAAATATTGAATTATTTTGATATGAGGGACTTCTAAGGGAGAGGTCAGGTGTCAGATCAAGATAGACCTAATGCACAATAGGATCCTATGTGGAAAGGGAGATGGCCTCTCATTAGGCCGCCTCATGATCACATCGTTATCCCTTCTATCATGAAGGAGAGTGCCGAGGTAGAGGCTTTGCAAGCCATCAACTCTTTGACCCAGAGTGTCATCCAACATGCTAGCCCTATACTACAACCCATCTAGGGGAGTCTTTGAGTGGTGGGCTTCAATCCCATTTGTGTCAATCTTGTGGGGTGATTTTTTCATACGACCCCATTGAAACTCAGGAGCCTACTATGTAGGATACGTCTGTAGCTATGGAGATGGCAAGGGCAGCTGACATTTTGAATGAGACCTATGGAATTGATACTCAGGTAAATGTTAGCATGTTCATTGAATTGAATTTATTAAATTTCAATTTTGAAATGAAAGATTAACTAATTTAGTTTTATGATTTTAATAAAATTTTAGGGTCATAGTGTTGATACTGGATACTCAAAGAATTACTTCACATTCCATAACTAATAACTAGATGTTGATAGATTACAAAATTTCAACTACAATATAGTTGTTTAGAAATTCGACATAAGAAGTGATGCAATTACTTCACATAGCATAAGTAATAAGTAGGAGCAGCTTCCAATTGCATTTTCTTGTCATGGAATTCCATGAGACCACTTTTTACTAAGGCATCTTTTCAAACAGTTCATTGCCTTGTCTATGCTATGGATGCTTGGAAGAATTATATGAAAGAATAATAGTAAGAAATAGCATAGACAAGGAGATGAGTTGTTTAAAAAAATTCCTCAAAGAAATGTGGTCTCATGGTGATGTCCATCACCATGAGACCCAATTTCTTTGAGGCACTTTTTCAAAAAACTCACTTCCTTTTCTATGCTACCACATTTTCCATACATGACTACCAAATCATTTTATCAGACAATTTATTTCCTCACTTCTATGGCTAAAAGCTTAAAAAATGTGCTTTCCAACAAACTATGGATTCTTGGAAAAAATCTATCAAAGAATAATAGTAAGCAATAGCATAGACAAGGCAATGTGTAGTTTTAAAAAATGCTCTCATGGTGATGGAATGCCATTCCATCACCATGAGACCACATTTCTTTGAGGAATTTATTCAAACAGCTCACCACCTTTTCTATTCTACCGCATTTTCCATACATGTGTACCAAAGCATTTTATCAAACTACTCACTTCCTTGTTGCTATGGCTAAAAGCCTAAAATAGGTGCTTTCCAACAAACTATGGATGCTTGGAAAAATTTCTATCAAAGCATAATAGTAAGCAATATCAAATGTTGTTAAGGTAGTGAGTAGTATCAAAAAAATTCTTGAAGAAATGTGGTCTCATGGTGATGGAATGCCATTCCATCAACATGAGGCCACATTTCTCTGAGGCATTTTTTCAAAAAACTCACTGCTTGAAGAATAGAAACCAACCCATTAGCCAAAATTCCCCTCCAAATTCTTTTCAAGGTCCTCATCCTCAATTTACCAATCCATGGAACCTTCCACCTTTTATTCCACTTGTCCATGTCCCCACTCCTCCCTCTTCATGTCATGATCACCCTCCATCTCATAACCAAGGCCATACTATACCATCCACCCCCTCCCAACATAATACCATAGAGAAGGAAATGAACTGTTTGAAAAAATTCCTAAAAGAAGTGGAGTCTTATAGTGATGGAATTCCATGACACATTTTTTTATAATGGCATTCCATCACCATGATACCCCATTTCTTTGAGGCATTTTTTCAAATAGTTCACTACCTTCTCTATGCCACCACAGTTATTGTACATGTCTATGAAAGCATTTTATCAAATGGTTCATGGGCTTGCTGCTATGGGTAAATGATAAAAACACATGCTTTCAAACAAGATATGGATAGGGAAAATAGTAAGCATGATAGTCAAAAATATATAGTTTAATAAGTACTCAAAATTTTGTTCATTATCTTATACATTATAAGCCATGATGTGGATCACTATTGTAGTTTTCGTGATTGAATAATTTTTTTTATTTTTAGATGTTGCAAGTGGATACACCTCTGAATGTTTAAAGGGAAATGGAGATTAGTGTTTCATCTACTATAGACTCCTCGATGGCTCTCACAGGGTATGAGGAAAATTATTAAATTTCAATTTACATTCATTGTTATAGATATTAGTGAAAAATCAAACCATTATTGGTTTGTAGTTTAATTTCTATTTGGATGGTTTATACAGGGCTTCAACACGCCTCAACATGGGAATTTGAATATTTCCCTAGTGGAGAGTGATCATCAGATGGTGAAAGTGATTATTTTGTTAAATATATCATTTTTTATAATGTAATTTCTATATATTAATGTATTTACTTGTTATTGTAATAGATAAGACTTGACCAAGAACCAAACCCTAGGAGGAGCACTCCTCGACCATAGCATAAATGTGTGATAGATGTATCTCCATTCGATCGACAAGCAAAGGGAAAGAGCTTATTTCGAGAGGATGGAGAGTGATTAATTTTGATTCCAGAGCCCTTTGTTATATGCCCATATGGAATTTTTGTACATATTTTGTATTGGATATATTTGACATTGTATGCCTATATGGCATTCTCATAAGCCTATATGGCTATTTTGTACCTATATTTTATACTTAAATTGACATATATTGATGTATGCCGACATGGCTATTTGGTTAATACAAATCTTTTTTATCGATGGTGTCCATATTTTCATTATAAATTCATGGCTCAATAGATATGAATCACATGTATTCAAGTGTATACTTTGTGACTTATGTGTATTCCAATGTATACTTTGCGACTTACGTGTTTTCATGCATATACCTTGTATTCATGCATATACTTTGCATTAATTTGTGTATGCTATGTATTCGTGTGTATACTTCAAGGCTTACGTGTTTTTGAGTACTTGTGCTTCCCTTATTCACATGTACATGCTTGACTTATTCATGTGTATATCATTAAATATTAACTAAAATTAAATGCAATGATTATTAACTCAATAATTGATTAAGAATGAGTATAAAATATATCAAGAGATGAGCTTTCTAGAATGGCAACTGCCAAGTAGAAAATAGGAAAAGCATTCCCAATAATTTGAAAGTAATAATCCACCCAAAATTGCAATGGGAGAGAAGGCTTATTTAATATCCTTGAGCAATGTATTTCCTAATGCTCCTGTGTTCTTACATATCTCAATTCACTTTAATCCAAAGAGTTCCATGAAATGATTTATCTAAAAGTAAAAAACATGTTTTCAATTGTTATTCCATGAAATTTTTCATAAAAAGATTCCAATATATTTAATCTTTTGATTGAAACAACTCAATTAAGAAAATGATACATAATCTTCACAACACTTGCAAAACATAATATTCATAGTAGATGATGAGTAGTTAACTTTTTGACACATTATCATACAAACATTTATCTTGAATAGTCTTTAAAAAATTTCATAGCATAATCCTCATAGTGTAGAATGAATTGTTATGTTCTTGATCCATCACCATACAAACATGTCGAAAGATGTATATGTCAACTTTTTGCAATATTATTTCTTGTATAGGAAATGGACTCGGGAGAAAGCAAGTTATAATTTATAATACAAATAAGAAATGAACTCAACGGTGGAAACTTTATTTATCACACCAAATAATAAATGTACGTGAGATCACTTGTTTCTCTTAGACTCCAATTTTCAAGCATAGCAAATCATTTCAAACAAAAATGACAAAATGCTTGACAACCAAAGTTGTTAATTGAGGAAAAATAAAATGTTTCCAAGTTCCACCATTGTACGCATTTAAAATTGGTTGTATATTATTGTAAGCACAAGGAGGATAATTAAAAAAAATCTTGCACTTGCTAGATTTGAGGATGACCATATGCTTTTTGTGTGGAACACTCGGACTTCTCAACTATTGTATGTATGTTTCTCTTATCGATTGTTTTGGATGCCATCATAAGGGATCAAGCCGATTGAACATATCTTGGAGTGATTCCACATGTTTGGGTGTGAAAGAGCACCATTCCTAGCATAAACGTACCTATCAAGAAGTGTTGGAGCAATTTTTTTGTCACACGAGTTGCAAACTGAAAGTTGAACCACTTTGGAACTTTACACTGCTTGCATTTGACACTTTTTCCATCAAGTGAAAATTGGACACCATGGGAAAATTATTCTGAGATAACAAAAAATGAGAGAGGTTATTGTATAGGGGCTCAGTCCAATCCTGTAGGCTCAGACGAAGAGTTCATAAGCGTCACAGTTTCTGAGTGATAGCCTGTCAAAGATTGCTGCCCTTTTGCACTTTGGACCCTTAATTGATTGAGTTGGTTGAACATAGCTCAGAGCGATTCCACGGTTTTGGGTGTGAAAGAGGACCATGCCTAGCATAAATGTACCCATCTGAATGGGTTGGAATAGTCTATTTAGTCACACGAGTTACAGAATTCCTTCGAGATACCATGGGAAAATTCCTTCAAGATAGTGTAAACCAAGAGAGGTTATTGTAGAGGGGCCTAACATGATCCCATAGGCTTAGATGAGAGGTTTCCAAGCATCACAGTGTCCGAGTAACAACCCATCGAAGATTGCATCCATTTTGCACTTTGGACTCTTAAGGGATTCTACCGGTCAAATGTAGCTCAGAGTGATTCAGCATGTTTGGGTGTGAAAGAGGATGAATACTAATGTGAATGTACCCACTTAGACACATTGTAACAGTTTTTTTGGTCACACGAGTTGCAGAACGAAAGTTTCACCACTTTGTAACTTCCAACTACTTGCATTTAACAACTTTTTCCCCAAGTGAAAATTTGCCACCACGAGAAAATGCCTCCAAGATAGTGAAAACTAAGAGAGGTTATTGTAGAGGGGCCCAATGCAATCCCATAGCCATAGAAAAGAAGTTTCTAAGTGTCACGGTATCTTAGTAACAAGATGTTGAAGTTTGCAGCCCTTTCGCACTTTGGACTCTTAAGGGATTTGATGGAACATGAAATTTTTTTATGTTCCATCTCAAGTCCTTATTTCATTTGAATGTTAGGCTGACATCTGAGGGCTTGTGGTTGTACTTGTATCATTTTTGAAGGGTTATTTTATTGGCTTGGAGTCCTTTCTTATGAAACCCTTGGCTCTGAATGCTTGAATGGAAATCTATTTTGTTGTTGACTTCTTGTTGCCCGTTATTAGTTACTTTAAAATATCTTATGTCATTCATTGTCATTAGGTAATTGGTCCCCCATTCCTAGGTATGACTCTCTTATTCTTATAAGGTTAAATAAAGAGCCATTTTGGCCTTTACGTCCTTTGAATTTTATCACTCAGGATTTTTTGAGCCCTTTTCTATCATATCATCCTGGAGAGTCCCCTCCATTAAAACAACTTATGAGCACACACTTAAAAGTCTTCACTTAAGTCCCATTGGCCATTTATTTTTTTCACTCTTTTCTGATTACTTCAAGAGTGTATGTTCCAAATTGGTGACAAGCGATGAGTGGTATTTCTTTGTTTTCGCTCATCGTGAATAGCTGGAGGAGCTCGTGATATCAATGCACAATGAGTGATGTTCCTTGTATCATTGAAGGACCACCTATCACTAATGGCTATTGAGCCTTGAGTATTGTAGTAGCGATAAATGATGGCCTCCGGCCTTATGTTCTTATCTTCATCGCTCATTGTAGTTGGTCATGAAACAGTAAGTTTCAAATCAACGATGAGCAATATGATGGGTTCCCCATGCATTGTGTATCACGAATATGTTTTAAGTGATAAGTTATATATTAGCGATGTGTGATACACAATTGTCACTATGAAGATCTCTCATTGCTAATTTCTTGCAAACTGTATGAGGAGAATTAGTGATGAGAGATGGCCTGATGTTTCTGTACTTCAATGCTCATCGCAAATTCATTCCAAGGCTTAAGTTTAAAAATAGCGATGAGCGATGAGATTCTTTGAAAGGTTTCTTTCGCTAATTTGAAAAGGTCTTATGTGCGATGTCTTTTGTACTGTTGATTTTCATGTAGGTGTAGGTGTCTTAATCTGGTCTCTTCATTGTATCTCTCGTCGCTAATAGGATCCAAGGTGCTAAGTTTTAATTAGCGATGTGTGATGGGAAAATGAGTGTGATCAAAGGATAGGCCATAGATTTGAGGGCTGATATTTCATCTCTTGGATCCTTGCATCGTTGATGAAGTCGATGAAGGATGAGATGCATTAGCCATAGGTAACAACTATTGCTAGAAAGGGAAACATGGTAGAATTTTAGAGGAAATCATATAAAACAAAAAGGAACATAGTGGGATGAATGGAGAACCATTGATGTGGCTTTAAAAAAAGATGATCCAATAGATTGAACTTCATTGTGGTAATACTCTCATTGCTGATTACACCCTAAGATTTGGGGGAGAACAACGATGAGTGATGAAGTACATGTGGAACTGTTCTCTTCAAAACGCGGTCTTATGTACTTCACCGATATTAATTAAGGAGCACAGATTGAGTTGGTGATGCATGTTAATTTTCAAATCACATATGATTAATCGGGATTAAGGGAGGATGTGGTAGCATTTGAGGTGGCATCGCTATTTTCTATGAAAAAATTGCTAATGGCCAAAAAATGATGCTCATGATCGCCATAGATAAATTTTTAAATACTTTAAGATCGATGACCCAAATTCAAAGCCGAGGTACTAAGTTATCAACTTGCTCACGTGAGGAGTTCTTGAATCATTAATTCTTGCATGCTCCAAAATGTCTAATTAATGCAGATTGTTCATTGTTAATCTTCACCATCTTTCCAGTCTGTACTGAATGTGAGGTGTGGGATAGTGAAGAAGTGTGAAGGTGTTAACTCTCCCTGAGTTGAATAGTGAATGTTCTTGTCTTGGGTGAGTTAGTTTTCAATTGGGCTCTCTATTGTTCATGCTCTAGTCTATTTAGGAATTCCTTTTCTGGTACTCAGTGCAATTGTCTAGGTTTGTAGGTGTATTTCCCTATAGATTTAATTTAGAGTCTTTTAAATTATCTATTTATGTTCATTTTAGAGATGGGAAAGACTGGTGTGACAGTTCAACTTGTTAGGAGGTCTAGCCAGCTTAATGTGTTCAAGTGCTATGAGGATATGTCTGTAACTGAGCAAGCAAACCAGTCATCCCCTAAGGTTTCAAAGGGTAAGAGGAGGGCTTGAGGTCATAAGAAGAATTTTTTTTTTCAAAGTACATAGAATTTGAGAAACATGACCATTCCAGAAGAAATGGTCAAGTTTAAAGGCAAGGAGTTGGCTCAACAAGCAAAAAAGACCAGGATAAAAGATAAGAGTCATAGGGCCTGCCTAGGAAAACATAATTCTCCCATTGTGCTCTTTGATAATCCTTTGGATAATGAAGGTGACACTGACTCAGGATATGGCCAGTATCTTCTCTCTCTAGTTCCATATGGGAGCTCTGATGATGATATGGTGGTGGTTCCTCCAATTTCATTGCTAACAAGGAGTGGTCGAGCATTCTCTGATGCTGATAACTCAAAATAGGGTCTTCTCCTTGTTTTTGTTTTTGATGACACCATGGTCTTTACATAGGAGGTATTTGTTTAAATATGTCTTTGGTTTTGGTCTTTGACTCTTCCTTGTTGATGTGGAGGTCCTTCAGCTAATATGATATCAAATTGTTTTGTTCAACCTAGACATGACGACAACACCTAATGGTATCATGCACATATTTTTTGTCTTTTTTCCTCCCCTGTTCTCAAATGATTGCATAAAAACTGTCTGGGGAGTTTTTCAAGGAATTGATTGAAATTAGGTTTTTGAAATAAAATGAAATGCAATTGTAACTCAATTGGATGCTTGTTGCTCTCCTATTTATAATGTGGATTTCATGGCTAATGTTACAGAGTTCAGAAAATTTTGAGTTCGAAAAATGTTTAGGTGAAAGCTATGCTCAGGGAGAAAATAGAATGAAAACAGATAAATTAGTGAATATATTAGAAGTTAGTCTATGGCATAAGTTATACTGTATGATGATCTTAAATATAGTTTTACAAAGCAATATCAGTAAATGAAAGAGACTATTAGTTCTGAAATATTGCTCTCCTATGTATTTGCTTGCAAATTATGAATGAAATTCTTAATTATAATTTCATTTGTCTTATGTCATTTGCACTAAATGAATGGGTTTGTTTGTGCTTCAATTCAATGAGTTGATTTAATGCTAAAATGAGACCATTAGTTTGTGGGAAAAGGATATAGGATTTGGTAAGGAAGCAATGTTTTAATAACATAGAGAGTTGGATGCTACAAAGTGGCATGCTGATAGTCCATTGATTATTGACTTTCAGTTATAATTGTATTATTGATTGATTACAAACTATGAATCCATTGTTCCCTCAGATAAGGCATTGGTTGTTCTATTAGTTTATCTTGTGGTTGACTAAACTAGTAATTAATCTGTTCGGAGATTTAAAATGGAAATGAATTCTTAACATACTTTAAATTACACTACACCAAACTTCAAGTATATATCAGTGTATTCCCTAAAAAAAATAGCAACTTCATAAGAGGTCTGCCAAGCCTTAGATGATGTTGGTTGCTTGAGGAATACATCTATGTGAGGAGATTCTCTTGACCAAGTTGAGATATTATGAGCATAAATAGGATTACCCTCCTGGGTTTCAAAGAGCCTGAAGAGAAGAAGTGAGGTTTTTAATGCTCCACTTAAGTGTGGGCCAATCCTCACCCTTGTTGATAATTGAGTCCTAGCAGATTCATAGGTAAGGAATGAGATTATGTTTGGTTCTTAAAAAATAACCAATATAAATGGCAACTCCACTGGGGATTTACTTGGGAAAATATTTGCAGTACATCAGTTTCCCTTGATAGAGTCGTAGAGGTTCTTAATAAAAATTTCTCACTAATAGTGAGTGGTGACTCTGAAGAAATCTATAGTAGTGAAAATATTGAAGGACAAGGAATCTCAAAGTAAAATCAAATGGTGGAAGCGACTTCATATGGTTGAAGTTTAATTCTCTACAAAGGAGGTGGTGAATCTATGCAAAGAACCTGATAAAGTGTGATATCTGCCTATATATCTAGGTTTTTTTCCATTGTTTTGACTTAAAAGAAGAAATAATTGTGTATGAAAGCCATTTTAGAAATGTGGAAGAAATTCTTTATTCCTAATTTAGTGAGTTAAAGCACTAAGGAACGAAATAGTGATGGTTTCTTTTACATACATGTGAGTTGAAATCTATAATATCTAAATGGAATGGAAGAAGTATGCTTATTTATGTATTGTGCCTTTTAAAGGTGTTAATGCATAAAATACATTTGATTTGGGTATTTACCATAGGGTTAACATTTTAAGAATGAATAAAGATACAATAGAAATGTACTGTTCAACTATATTCTCTAGTAAAATATCAAATACAAATATGCTAGTCATGAAATCCCTAGAATACCCTCAAAGGAAATTCTCTATTGAGAGATATAAGTCTTTGAGCTTTGAAGTTATCAAAGGTTTCCCTAACAAAATTATTGATGATATTAGGAAAAAGTACCAAAGTTTACAAGGAAAAAATCTGAGTCAAATTCGAAGCACATAAATGCATTCATAGATGTGATGGGTGATTTTGAAATAAATCATGAGGATGTTGGCATGAAGTTGTTTGGTCAGTCCTTAAAAGAGGATGCCCGAGACAGGTACCCATATCTATGATAATGTTCTATAGTTTCATGGGATGCTTTTATGATAGAATTTATAGAACAATTTGTTTAAAGGATTAGTCCCAATGAGATAAGAAGAAGACTTAGGGAAATCAAACAAGATGAAAAAGAGTTAGTTACTTCTTTTAATCATAGATTCATGAAAGCAGTAAATGATATTCTCGAGTATTTGAGACCTAGTGATGTAGAGTGTTTAATTACATATCTAGGTGCTTTTGAAAATAAAATGAGTTATTTGATAAGGGGTAAAGATCCTACAACATTGCAGTGGGCATATTGTATTGCTATGGACATAGAAAATACTATTAAATACTCAATGACGAAAGGGTATATGGCTATAAGTGTTTGTTCTCCTGATACACATTATAAAGATGAAGTAAATAGGAGAGAAAAGGATGATCAATGTAATGGTAATCTTGATGTTTCATTTTGTTCATTCTCACAATATATTGATCTTGAGAAAATTCAAGATAGTTGTCAAAAGTGTTCAGATAATAATGATCAAGAATTGATAATTCAAAGATTGTCTAGTATGAAGAGGAGTAAAGGGAATCACCATACGAATTACTAGCAAGGTTTATGGATTCTTTGTTAGACATCCCTAAAAGATTAAGACCTAAGGATTCAATTTTCATTAACTTATTTTGTGACATCTATGAGCTAATTCTTGGTACCTTTCCTAAGGAATTAGAGCCTCCCGATTTTGATCAAATAATTGATTGAATCATAATTTTTGAGGAAGCAAAGTATGACTATGAACAAACAGTGAGGTTTCAAAATGGAAAGTATGCTAACCTTAGTAACAAAGATCAAGAGTTCAATCAAAGGATGAATAGGGATGTATCTGAGGGTAAATGTATGCATAATAATACAAATGATGATATTTTCATATTTGTAGTTATTGTTGGTGTATTATTTAAAGTTGATAACCAAGGTAATGAAGGTGAAAATTTTAATTACTCTCATAAGGAATAAAAATTTATGTGTGAGGAAAACTTGAAATCACCTTTATTGCTCAGAGAATTTGATTGTGCCAATACTCATGAAATTCTTCCTTTACCAGTAGATAAACATATTGCATATGATAGATTCTTGTAGAGTTCTCTAACTATTTCAAAATTAGAACATCCTAATGATTTGATTGGTGTTAATTTTGAAGACAAGAGTGCTTATCTTTAGACTCTGGAACCTAATTTTAATGTTGACATAGGTATATAAAGTCAGCAAGGTTGGGTTTTTAAATGTTTACATGAAGCAAAAATAGAATGTGTAGATCTTGATACAGAGATAGACATGGTTGTTTTTTACAAAGTTTCTGTTGAAGAAGAAAATGAGAAAATCTACTTAGAAGAATAGAAGTTATGTTTAAATTGTCATCATGATTCAGTAGACATATCATTTGAAAAAATAGTTCAAAACCCCACTTCTGATCATATAAATTCTGAGTTAGTTCATCCATCCTTTGAAAAATTTTGTTTCCTATTAAAAGATGATGATTGGGAAAAAGAATCAAATTGTGATATTGGTCCTAAAACAAAAATAATTTCTAATATCTGGAATGATATCAATGATGATTTTTATAAGAAATATTTTGCTTTAAGTAAAAATGAAAGTGCCTTGGATTATGAGAAATTGATTCTTCAAGAAAATGAAGCATTAGGAAACACAATTGATTTATATTGTTCTGAGGAATATGAACACCAACTTTAAAAGGAGCATGTGTATTATTGTTTTTTGTTTACTGCACAAGATGGGTATGATGTTGATCCTAATGAATCTGATATCAGTCAAGTGGACTATGAATGTTTCACTTTCCAAACCAATTAAGTGAGCATTTGATCAAATATAAAGATAGTTTAAGTCAGGTGGAGTGCTACACTAATAATATATTCCAGTTAACACCTAGTTACAACACACAGAGGGACATAAATGAGAGAGATAAGTTCCAGATTGAGGTACAAGTCTCTAATGGTTGAACACTGTAACAGTTGTAGCATGATCAGCTTGTTGACTCTTCATGGTAATTTTCTTAGCTTGGGCATGGTGAAAATAGTGGAAAACAAGGTTTTTGACAAAGGTAAACACCAATTTTAAGATTGGTTTGGCCCTATATCTTATATAAATATTGTGCATATGTTGTTTGGTTTTGGTTCTCTTGCTTTCTCCTTGGTTTTTGTTTTTTGTTCTTGGTCTGCTTCACCTGAGATTCTAGATTCTTGCTCTATTCATTGAGGAAAAAACATCCCCAATTGGAGCCACTAATGGAACCTGTAAATTTTTTATGTTCCAATTCAAGTCCTTGTTTCATTTCAATGTTGGGCTAACATCTGAGGGCTTGGGTTTCTACTTGTATCACTGTTGAAGGGTTATTGTATTGACTTGGAGTCCTTTCTTATGAAACCCTTGGCTCTCAATGCTTGAATGAAGGTCTATTTTGTTATTGACTTCTTGTTTCCTATTGTTGGTTACTTTAAAACATCTTATGTCATTCACTGTCATCAAGTAACGGGTCCCCCATGCCTAGGTATAAGTCTCTTATTCTTATACAATTAAGTAAAGAGCCATTTTGGCCTTTACATCCTTTGCATTTTATGATAGGAGTTTTTGAGCCCTTTTCTATCATATCATCTTGGAGAGTCCTCTCCATTAAAACAACTTATGAGCATGTGCTTAAAATTCTTCACTTAAGTCCCATCGGCCATTTATTTTTATCGCTCATCACTGATTAATTTAGGAGTGTATGTTCTCAATTGGTGATAAGCGATGAGTGATATTTCTTTGTTTTTTCTCATCACGAATAGATGTTGGAGCTTGTGATATCAATGTGCGATGAGCGATGTTCCTTCTATCATTGAAGGGTCGCCTATCACTAATGGATTTTGAGCCTTGAGTATTGTATTAGTGATAAGCGATGGCCTCCAGCTTTATGTTCTTATCTTCATTGCTCATCATGGTTGGTCATGAAATGGTAAGTTTCAAATCAACGATGAGCGATATGATGGGTTCCTCGTGCATCGTGTATCATAGATATGTTTTAAGTGATAAGTTCTATATTAGTGATACATGGTACACAATTGTCACAATGAAGATCTCTCATCGCTAATTGATTGCAAACTATATGAGGAGAATTAGTGATGAGCGATGAGATTCTCTAAAAGGTTTCTTTCACTAATTTGAAAAGGTCTTATGTGTGATGTCTTTCATACCATTGATTTGCATGTAGGTGTACATGTCTTAATCTGGTCTCTTCACTATATCTCTCGTCGCTAATAGGATCCAAGGTGAAAAAATTTAATTAGTGATGTGTGATGGGAAAATGAGCATGATCAAAGGGTGGGCCACAAATCCAAGGGCTGAGATTTCATTGCATGGATGCTTACATTGTTGATGAAGCTGATGAAGCACGAGATGCATTAGCGATAGGTAATAGCTATTGCATGAAAGGGTAACATGGTAGAATCTAGAGGACATCGCATAAAGAAAAAAGGAAAGTAGCGAGATGAATGGAGAACTGTTGATGTGGCTTTAAAACAAGATGATCTGATGGACTGAACTTCATCACGGTAATAATCTCATTGCTGATTACACCCTAAGATTTGGGGGAGAACAACAATGAGTGGTGAAGTATATGAAGAAATGTTCTCTTCAAAGTGCCAATCTTATGTACTTTGTCGATATTAATGAAGGAGCACAAATTGAGTTGGTGATGCATGTTAATTGTCAGATTGTGTATGATTAATTAGGTTTAAGGGTGGACATGGTAACATTTGAGGTGGCATTGTTGTTTTCTAGGAACAAGCTACTAATGGCTAAAACACAATGCTCATGATCACCATAGATGAATTTTTAAATGCTTTAAGATCGACGGCCCAGATTAAAAGTTGAGCTACTAAGTTATCAACTCACTTGCGTGAGTTCTTGAATCATTACTTCCTACATGCTCCAAAATTTCTATTTAATGCAGATTGTTCGCTATTCATCTTCACCATCTTTCTAGTCTACAATGAATGTGAGGTGTGGGTTAGTGAAGAAGTGTGAAGGTGTTAACTCTCCTTGAGTTGAATAGTGAATCTTCTTGTCCTAGATGAGTTAGTTTCCAATTGGGCTCTCTGTTATTCATGCTCTAGTTTGTTTAGGAATTCCTTTTCTATTACTCGGTGAAACTATTTGGGTTTTTAGGTGTATTTCCCTGCAACTTTGATTCAAAGTCTTTTAAATTGTCAACTTTTGTTCATTTTAGAGATGGGAAAGACTAGTGTGTCAATTTCAACCCGTTAGGAGGTCTACTCGGCTTAATGTGTTTGAGTGCTATGAGAATATGTTTGTAAGTAAGCAAGAAATCCAACCATCCCCTGAGCTTTCAAAGGATAAGAGGATGGCTTGTGGTCATAAGAAGAGAGCAATTGTTTAGAGTACACACAACTTGAGAAACAAGACCATTCCAGAAGAAATGGTCAAGTTTAAAGGTAAGGAGCTAGCTCAACCAACGAAAAAGGCCAGGAAAAAAGACAAGAGTCATAGGGCCTTCCTGGGAAAACATAATTCTCCCATTGTGCTCTCTGATAGTCCTTCAGATGTTGAAGGTGACACTGACTTGGCATATGGCTAGTATATTCTCTCTCTGGTGTCATGTGGGAGATCTGATGATGATGTGGTGGTTGTTCCTTTGATTTCATCATGAACAAGGAGTGGTTGAGCATTCTCTAATGCTAACGACTTAGAATAGAGTCTTCTCATTTTTTTTCGATGACACTGTGGTCTTTGCATAGGAGGTATTTGTTTCAATATGTATGTGGTTTTAGTCTTTTATTATTCCATACTGATGTGGAGGTCCTCTAGCTAATATGATATGAATTTTTTTTTATTCAACCTGGACATGGACACAACAACTAATGGTATCCTACACATGTATTTTGTCTTTTGTCCTCCCCTGTTCTCAAATGATTGCATAAAACTACCTTTGGAGTTTTTCGAGGAATCGGTTGAAATTAGGTTTTTGAAATGAAATGAAATGAAATTGTAACTCAGCTGAATGCTTGTTTCTCCCCTTTCTATAAATGGGATTTCATGGCTAAAGTTAAAGAGTTCAAAAAAATTTGAGTCCAAAAAAGGTCTAAGTGAAACCTATCCTCAGGGAGCAAATAGAATGTAAATAGATAAATTAGTGAATATATCATAAGCTAGTATAGGGAATAAGTTATACTATATGACGATCTTAAATATAGTTTTACAAAGCAATATCAGTAAATGAAAGGGAATATTATTTCTAAAATAATGATCTCTTATGTATTTTCTTGCAAATTATGAATGAAATTGTTAATTATAATTTCATTTGTCTTTTGTCATTTGCACTAAATGAATGGGTTTGTTTGTGCTTCAATTCAATGAGTTGATTTAATTTTAAAATGAGACCATTAGTTTGTGGGAAAAGGATATAGGATTTGGTAAGGAAGCAATGTTTTAAAAACATAGAGAGTTGGATGCTACAAACTGGCATGTTGATAGTCCATTGATTATTGATGTTTCATTATAATTGTATTATTGATTGATTGAAAACTACGACTCCATTGTTCCCTTAGATAAGGAAATGGTTGTTCTATTAGTTTATCTTGTGGTTGACTGAGCTAGTAATGAATCTGGCCAAAGATTTAAAATGGAAATGAATTCTTAACATACTTTATATTACACTGCACCAACCTTCAATTAGTTGTGTATTCCCTGAAACAAATACAAATTTCATAAGGGGTTTTCCAAGCCTTAGATGATGTTGGTTTCTTGAGGAATACATCTATGTGAGGAGATTCTCTTGACCAAGTTGAGATATTATGAGCATAAATAGAAATACCCTCTTGGGTTTACAAGAGCCTGAAGAGAAAAAGTGAGGTTTTTAATGCTTCACTTAAGTGTTGGCCAATCCTCACCGTTGCTCATAATTGAGTCCTGGCAGTTTCATGGGTAAGGATTGAGATTAAGTTTTGTTCTTAAAAAAGTAACCAACAGAAATAATGACTCCACTGGGGATTTACTTGGGAAAATATTTGCAGTACATCAGTTTTCCTTGATAGAGTCATAGAGGTTCTTAATAAAAATTTCTCACTAACAGTGAGTGGTGACTCTGAAGAATTTTGTAGTAGTGAAAATAATAGAGGAAAAGGAATCTCAAAGTAAAATCAAATGGTGGAAGCGACATCATATGGTTGTAGTTTTATTCTCTACAAAGGAGGTGGTGAATGTATGCAAAGAACCTGATAACATGTGATATCTGCCAATATATCCAAGTATTTTTCCATTTTTTAACTTAAAAGAAGAAATAATTGTGTATGAAAGTCATTTTAGGAGTGTGGAAGAAATACTTTATTCCTAATTCAGTGAGTTAAAGCACTAAGGAATGGAATAGTGATGGTCATTTTTGCATACATCTAAGTTGAAATCTGTAATATCTAAATGGAATGGAAGAATTATGCTTATTTTTGTAATGTTCCTTTTCAAGGTGTTGAGGCATAAAATATATTTGAGTTGGGTATTTACCATAGGGTTAACATTTGAAGAATGAATAAAGATACAATAGAAATGTACCGTTCTCCTATATTCTCTAGTAAAATATCAAATACAAATATGCAATTCATGAAATCCCTAGAATACCCTCAAAGGAAATTCTCTATTGAGAGATATAAGTCTTTGAGCTTTGAAGGTATCAAAGGTTTCCCTAACAAAATTCTTGATGATATTAGGAAGCAAGTAGCAAATTTTATAGGGAAAAAATCAGAGTCAGCTTCCAAGCTCTTAAATGCATTCATAGCTGTGATGAGTGATTTTGAAATAAATCATGAGGATGTTGTCATGAAGTTGTTTGCTCATTCATTAAAAGAGGATGCCCGAGACTGGTACTCATATCTACCAGAATGTTCTATAGCTTCATGGGATGCTTTTATGATATAATTTATAGAATAATTTAGTGAAAGGATTTGTACTGAACCATAGATTTTTAGGGTGTATGAATGCTACGACTCTTTTGCTGAATTAGGGTTTTTCACCTAAAGGAAAGAGATAGATCCCACACCAAAATCTAGGTGGTTCACTCAAAATAAGGCAAGTACAATGAAAGTATGCCTAAATGCAATGATCTAGATTCAAAAAATTGATAAAATGTATTGATTATGTATGCAAAACCTAAGAAATATGAAGTGTTTGAAAACAGTGTTGTATGCAAACATGAACTAGAAACATGCACAAATGTAAAGAAAACTTAATGAAACTGAATGGAGTGCACTTGGAGGTAGAATACTGATGTCGAAAGGTTCTAGAATGTTTTAGAAATCACTATTGATGACCACGAGGACTCATTCACCACAGATGGTGAATCAATCCTTCTAGTAAACTTTTCTGAAAAGTGTTTCAAAGAGTGGGACTCATTTGTCACTGATGGTGAATCAGTCCACCTACAGAAATATGTAAATTCTAAAGTCAACTTTGTGGGTCCAGATCTATACTTCTCTTCTTGTCGAGTTGAAGGAACTAAATCTACAGAAAATGAGTTGAATGTTGTCTCTAAGCTTGAATTAGGTCTTTGTTGACTTGAATAGCTTTGATGACTTGTTGACCACTTTTCAACACCTATTTATTTGAAAAATCTACCTACAAGACTTGCAAACACACATGTAAAGAGGGGGAAAATGGTTAAGGGTTAGAGTATAGGGATTTTCCTTGGTCAAATCCCACTTTGGGAATCAAACCCTTGATAAAGAAATGAAATGAAATAAGAAAAGGAATGATGAACAAATAACACACAAGTTTCATGAACTCACCAAACCCTTGTTGAAGTCTGAAGATGTGTCATTAGCTACTCCAAGATGCTTGATTCAATGATTTTATGATGATTGAATGCAAGAATGAGATGATTGAATGTATGAATGAGTGAACTAGGTGATTGGGGGTTAAAATGGATAGAAAAACACATATTTATACACACATATGCCCTAATTTCCTAAAAATACATCACAGACTGACCTAAGGTCTTAATGAATAAAAACCTAAAAGAAATTTGAATTTATTTTGAATTTTGTGCCAAGAGGGACACATTTGCCACCCATAACGAATGGGTCCCACTCAAGGCATGCAAGTGGGTGTCAGGGATTAAGTTGCCTTTAATACAGTTTGTTGGGTTTGTATTCAAAAACACACTTAATTAAGTCTTGCAAGTGCATAAAGGGGCCAAATAAAGCATAAGAGAGGTGTAATTAGTGGTGACAAGTCTAGAAAAGCATGAAAGTATGTTACAAGACTTTGCAACACTTTAGAATAAGGCTTGGTAAGGGATAAAAAGGGAATATTTAGACAAATTATGATAAGAAGAGTCTAGAAAAGTGTTGAAATTTGTTACAATAGTTCACAACACCTTCACAAAACATCATAAAGTCCTAATAATTTGAATATTCAAGACCTAATGTGAATGTATAAGTTACATTGAAACATTAAATCTAAGAAAAATAAGTAAAGCATCACAGTAAAAAGACCTAAATGACCATGGAAATGTCCAAAGATCCATTTTTATATGGTACATTTAGCCCCCACTTTAGTGATAGGATGAATTTGCTTCAAACTCATACTAAAGTAGCCATGCATATCGAGAGGGATCCAAATGTACTTATGCTAGCAAGATGAGATAGCAATGATCAAGAGGGATGATCAAGCCCCCAGGATGAAGATCCCATGGAAAACTAAACATAAGAATAGAGGAACACACATATGAAAGAGGAAAAGAAAAGGAAGAGGAAAGGGAAAAGGGAAAAGTTGGATCAAGCTTCGATCATTTGTCTAGCTAGTTGTGGATCAGATCTACGTTGTTTGTTTGAAAAAGAAAATCCATACTCACTCTGGGGCGACAAAACTCATGGATGACTGCCGGGTGAGAAGGCCCAAAAGGTGAGAAACATATGCTCGGTTGGTATGCACTCACAAACACATAGGTGGCTATGGGGAAAGTCATGCCACAAAATGGGTTTCTTGCTCAACCATACAAAATTTATACCTCTTGATAACTTTAATAAGGTGCCACAAAGGAAAATGTCAGTTCGTGCTTCATAAGAAAAGAAAATATTTGTATGCTTAAAACTCATGAACAAGCAGGATGGTACCATAGTCATGCAAGTTGTGTTATGCAAGGTGGCCATATGAATGTAAAATATAAAATGTAAAATGAAAAAGATATTCAAAGGAGTCTTGTTTAGTTCATGTGAGGTCTATAACTTAGGGAACATTGTGTCTAATGTCTCCAAGAGAGGACCAATCAAAGAATAGAAAATTCACAACTTATAGGATGTAATGTGTCACATTAGGCCACCAAGAGGAATGCAATATGCTAAGATATATCACACTTATGAAGTACATCACACCCAATTTCATCCACAAAGTGACAAATGCATCGTATAAAGTAACAAGGCTACACTAAGAACCAATGAAAAAAGGAAAATGAAAAATGAGTAATTCCAATGTATGCCCCCACTTTAAAGGAATTTCTACACACCGTTCTATGCAAAATTAATTTAAAGTAGTGAATGAAAAATGAAAAAAGAAACAAGACATGAGATCCAACTTGGAAAGTCCCTATGCCAAGTCATACTTTTTTTAGTAAGGCTACGTCATGAAAAATGAACAACAGAAAGAGGGGTTGCCGCCAAAAAGGAACACGCCAAACACATAAGGGATTTATGGATTTTGGGTTAGTATGTTTGTTGCTACAATTTTTTTATGAAAGAGCTCATAACTATCATCATTCCCCAAATACTCATAGAACTAGATGAATGACAAAAAAGGGAGCAAAAACAAAAGAAAAATAAAATCCGTTTTGGGTCAACATGGAAGAGACATTGCAGTCTCAACGCTTTGCATCGTCCCCAAAAGGAAAACACAAGTGAAAGGAAATCAAAAGGGCAAAAGAAAAGAAAAATATTTTGGGTCAACATGAAGGAGACATTTTGGTCTCAATGCCTTGTGTCATCCCTAAAAGGAAAATGAAATAAAAGAAAAAGTAAAAAGGAAAAGGGACCATTTGGGTCAACCTGGAAGAGACATAGGGTGTATTAACACTTTGTGTTATCCCCAAAAGAAAAACACAAAATCAAAGAAAAAAATAAAGTAAAAGGACCTTTGGGGTCAACATGGAAGAGACATAGGTCATCTCTATGCTTTGCATCATCCCCAAAAGGAGAAAAAAAAGTGAAATCAATGTACAACATATAGAAGAATAGAGGTACAAATAGAGGAAGTGCAAAAAGAGAGGGAGAACATCAAACATCATGTTACAGGGGAACACGATACACACATACAATCACACCAAATAAAAGAAAGAGAAAAAGGAAAATGTAAAAAGGTTGGTTAAGGAAAATGCAAGTCAACCATCTAACAAGTCATCCACCTCCCAATCATGTTCAATGTATTGTGAGGGCGGTTGACTGTCCAAAGGGAAAATTGTAAGTTCCAAACTAGAGGAAGTACCAGGTTCTTCACTTGGTGTAGAATATTTTTTGTTTATGCTCATGGAAGAGGAAAATAAATAATTTAGACCATTATGCACCTGTTTAGAGATTTCCTCATCATCATCGTCATCCAGATTAATCATGATGGGAGGATAGAATCTAACTTCCAATGAAGGGTGTATTAGAAGTTGTGATTTTTGTATCAGATCATTTTTGTGATGGTTGTAATGTACTATCTTGTGGTGGGTTAGGAGGAGTAGGGTGTTCAGGTATTACTTTTGTCAAAGGAAGAGGTTGATTTTCTTTATTTTCTTTAGTTTGTAGTTGACGAGCAAGGAGATGACGTCGATGCCTACGCTCCCTAGCACCACATTTTTGTTTGAATATATTTTGAATTTGTGTAGGTGTAAGAGTGGATTGATCCATCATAAGCTCCTTTTCTTCCTGGGGAGGAGGAACAAAAGAAACCGAAGGAGATGGGTCAATCAATTTTTCTTTTTCTTTGTAAACTTGTTTAATGCAAGGTGGCATGATGGGGTTGGTCTCATTATCTATTGGGAATTTAGACAATGAAGGTGAAGTGTTTATTGTTGGTTGCTCATGAGGTTGCACTATTTGTTCATGTTCAGATTTAGGTTGAAGTATTGTCTCATCTAGGATGGGAGTAGTGGAAGTGGACGAGGACATGTGGTGAAGAGACAATTCGGCTATTCATTTGGCTTTGAAATTTTAATAGGAAATGGAAAAGAAGTCTTTGCAAGGGGTGATGGGTTCCATAGGTTCAAGCCAAAAGGCTTCTAAGGAAAAATTACCTTTAGAAGACAATGGATTAAATCCACTATGGTGTATAGTAAATATCTCATTGTTAAGCGAAAACTTCAAAAATTTGTGAACAACTGAAGGGACAAATTTCATCGAGTGAAGCCAAGGATGACCAAGCCATAGACAAAACTGATCTGCCTATGGAATGACAAAGAATGTTACATCCAATGTTTTAGGTCCTATCTATAATGGGAGTACTATTAATTCGATCGTAGGGTACACAAAAATAGTATGTGTTTTAATCCATGTAGTTGATTTGTCATAATCATCTTGATAAAGATCATGTAGTACTAAAAATTCTTTCGTGATCACATTCTCACCACAGGCAGGATCTATTAATATCCCATTGTTGGGCTTATCATAGATGCAGTCGACTATGTAAAGAGGACCATCAGGAAGTTTTTTAAGTATATCATGAGAAGAAAAATTAATATCAAGAGATTTTTTAGTTGGTCCCTTATGAGGGATAACATCTATTGTACCCACTAGTTCATCCATAAGATTAACATAGGTAACATTTGGAGTAAGATATGTTGTGCAGTATTTGTATCAACATTCATCACATTAGTGTTTGAAGGTTCACTACCTTTGACAAATGATATATTGTGTTTAGGCATGGGGTTGGTAAAAATTTGCAAATTCTAATTGGGGGGAAACAAACGTATTGCCTATAACATTAACATTTGAAACAGATAGATGGCCAGAATCAATGAGGTCTTACCCTATGTGTTTGAGACACTTGCATTGTTCTATGTCATGTCAATTTTGGCAATGAAAATGACAATAAGAATTTGGTTTAAAGGTGGGGGCTAAAGGCTTGTTAGGATCAAGTGGTTTGACTATAGGTAAAGTGATCATCTATTGTTGTAGCAGTTTTTTGGTTATTTTTAAAGAACCAAGCAGGCCTTAACAAATATCTATGAGTCTTCCAAACTCAATTCTTGAGTATTTTCTAGATGAGTGGCCAAATGACGAGATAAAGTGTATGTTTATTTATCTCCTACACTTCAGGTTCTACCAGGCCCAGGAGGGTATTCCCACAATTCCAAATAGATAACTCATTTCAACAATTTGTACATACATTGTAAATCAAGGAAAATGAATTCTCAATAATTGCAAATAAAATGAAATCAATCACAAAGGTGGCAACTCTTTGAATTAATTATGCATCCTAAGCTGAGAATGTAAAATAACAACATATGATAGGAGGGTCAATGATTATTTTAAGATATTTCTCTTAAGTCGAATGACTGAAACCCCAAGAAAGGTTTAATGGGTTAAAGATCAGTGCCATTATCTATGGGTTAGGAGTCCGCATAAACTGAAACATAAGGCATATTTAATTCTAAGCAATTATGATCTGGCGATATCACTTTGCAATTCACAAATCAATGACTAAGTATTAAAGACTACTTATCAAATCTAAATGACTTCATATAAGAACCCATGATCTAACTCAAGCATTTTAACTCATTCCATGAACAAGAGCCAAAACCAAATCATACATCAAAGCATAACACGATGACAATTAATGAAATGATCGTTGATCAATATTTTCATTAATAATTCTGATACAAAACTAAAGGGAGAGACTATAGACTCAGAAAATATTCATTATCATTCAAATATACATAGAAACCATACATTTAACTAAATTTATTGTCTAGACTCCAAAAATTTGATAAAGACTCAACATATATGCTCTGTGTTTCTTAATTCTCTCAATTGTAGCTCTAGAATTTCAACAAAAGATCTGAACAAATGGCACTGAATTCCATTTAATAGAATAAGGGAGCAAAACAAGCCTCAAGCTAAGTGTACACATGTCAATATTGTATTGGACCACTATGAAGTATTTCCTAATTCAATCATATTTGTAATTGCCAAAATGGAGGGAATACACATAAGACAAAGAATATTTGCATCTACAATGAAGAGAAAATTTTCCTTCTCAAAAATCACATGTCAAATGAGTGCGTCCAATTCATTGAGAAAAATGACAAAATGATGTAGACTATAGATGAGTCAACATCTCGATCAACATCCCACATCATCAACATCCGATACTTTTCTATGAAACACATGTTTTAGCTTTGCAATTTCTAAGGCCAGACCTGTACAATACATGACCCAGTATATGTTTCACAATCCAAACTTACCACAATACAACCTTTCCCATTCTTCATACTCTTCCTCAGATGGCCAATAAAAATCCATAATGTTGTCCATGGCTTTCCTGGAAGGGGAATACTTGGTTACAACTACATTGGATTCCTTGTCGAAATCCTCCAAAAAATTAATAAGAAATGTTAACCTCCCCAGGGTGTTATTGAAGACATAAATGTTAACTTCTTTGCAAATCTTATTTACTTGGGAACCAATAACCTCATCCAATTCCCTCTTCCATTTCTGCAATGGTTTCACTTCATAATTAGCAACCTCAATATCTGGTAGTGGTTCCAAGTCAGTGTGAGTATATTGAGCTATCAACTCTATTATCTTCTGCTCTAATGGAGTTGCATATCCCTGAAACTGTTGATCACTCAACTCACACACAAAGTCATAAATTGGCTGCACTAGAGGGTACTTATCTTCATGTTGGCTAGCTCCCACTAAAATCAACTTCAATCTCAAATATTGGGACTCATTTATTTAGAGTTGGTATTGCCAACAGTTTATCCTTTAGAGACAACCTCATTGCATACACCATCAAAGCATAATTGTCATGCACACTAATGAGTCTATCCTGAATCTTCTCATTTAGATGTTTTATAGTAGTGCAAACAATCTTTGATATATTCTCATACATTGTATCTTGAACCCTCTCTAGCAACTTCTTATATACCTCAATTTGTAGAAGCATTTGATCTTCGTTAGATGAACCAGAGCTTGGTCTACTTATTTTTTCTTCTACAATTGATTCTTGTGCCTGATTATATGGTACTATTGCTAGAACTTCACTATGAAATGGGTGCTACATAGATGCCATTGGAGAAATTAAGGAGGGTGGCTTGAGCTAGGATGACCTTGCTCTCTCTGCATTTCCTCTATTTATAGAATTCTAATTCAGTTTCCAATGCAACCACTTTATGTTGGCTGCTGTCATAATCATTTAGGAGTTCATTGTATTTAATTTTGAGATTATCTCTCTCAAAGTTAAGACCCTCTAGAGTTGACCAAGTAAACTTGGCAACATTAACAACCATATCTGCATCTTCCAAAGTTGGGGTATCAACAACTCTTTTTACAAGCAATTTCACACTAAGTTGTGATGGCTCTACCAAGGCTGGTTTCCTAGATGTCGGGGATAATGACCATATTGCCAATGCATCCCAATCTTCACTAAAGGCTGAACCTCGAAGTGCTAGTTCCAGTTCCTCTATTGTTTGTACAAAAGTTCTTTCAGCCCTTCTGATAGCATCTAAAATAATAGCATATGCAATATTCCACTCTAGAAACAACAATACACCACTCTTCTTTACAAGCTCTCTGCCCTGTTGGGCATCAATCCTTTTAAACTCATCCTTCATAATGCTTCTTACATTCACCTCAATGAAACTTTCAGGTGATTCAAGGTGCAAGCTCCTTTCAATGGCCACCTTCTCTGCATAATCAACAATTTTGGATTTCCACCAGAAATCTTGAAATGTCGAAGTCTCAATGAAAGAATCATCTTCTATAAACTTTTTACTGGCCTCCACCCTCAAGTCATTTGTAGTATTCAATTCACAAATTTCAAGCTTCCCCAATCTAAGGATGCTCTTTCTTGAACTTGAAGCAATTGATCCTTCATGCGGAGGCATTCCTATTTGCATTTCCTCAGGGGTGACATAAATATCATCTTCATCTATGTCAAAATAATCAACCACTCCTTTTGTTTCAATTATTTGCTTCTTTTGAGGTGGTTGCTCAAGTGGGGTAGAACTTTCAAGAGGTGAATCCAGATCAATTACAGGTAAAAGGGCCTGTGCAGGAGGAGCTGGCATTGCATTCTCGGGGGAGTCTACCTTTGGTCCTTCAGAGACAACAGGGGCTATAGGGATCCTTTCCTCATTTGTTACTTTCTTCCTCCTATAAATCCTTAGTTGTTTAGGTGGTTGATATGTAGGTATCTCTTCTAATGTCATTTTAGCATTTTCTTCAACCATCACTACTTTTCCTTTATTAGGGACTTCCCGCTATTCCCTCACAACACCAACAATATTCTCAAAGTTGTTCATAACATACATAGCCTTATTGAAATCGCCCTATATATTTGGAAGAGGGTTAGTTTGGGGATTGTTCTTCTTCTTAGATTCAACCATCTTTCTATAAGCCAGGTATTTGGCTTTTCTTTCATCTTGTTCCTCAAATTTGGAAAGATTCCTAATGATATCCTTAGGGTAATCAAAAGCATGTACAAATGTACCCATTTTCTTATCTATTTTGAGTTTACTGATGAGGCCTTCTAGATCATGATTCCTCGGGTTCACAGTCATCAGTTCATAAGGAGTTAGCAGATGCTCTAGTTCCTTCACTACCCCTTTTGTCACAATGTAGTCTACAAATACAGTCCACTCTGGGAAGAATGACCCTTTCCTTGCTGATTCTGGTAAATGTGTTTCTTGTGCAGCTCCCAATTGCCTCATGATCTCAAGGAAACCTATTCTCAAAGGAACATCTATAGGAAAAATATATGGGGCCAAACCACTACCATATATCTTGAAAACTATCTTGTCATAGTACAAAATAAAATCTCCCCAGTTATGACTCAGATTCAAATCTGGTCTTAACTCCCTGGGTCTCAAGAACTCATGGATTTCTTTAGGGATCTAGGGTGGTTCATATACCAAATCCCTCCTTATCTTTGATGCAAAATCATTTCTAAACATTACAAAGGTGTACCTCTTATCATCCCTATCCAAGATACGGGTCCAACACTAGACAGGAAAGTCGACACCATCCTTTTTCCTTTCCAAGGTAATCTCCTTCTCAAAGGCCTTTTGTCCATTAAACAAGAACATATGCATTAACAATGAGTACCACCAAAACTTCACCCATTGTTTTCCTTCTTGCAATCCAACTAAGCCTTCATGGATGTGATCATCCAGATAAGTCCCATAATCATAAACAATATTGTATGGTGAATGTTGCATATGTGTGGACAGGTAGCTATACTCCTTTTGTAATGTGTCAGGTGGATTGGCGCCTACAATTTGGTAGAAATAATATACAGTCTTCCTGAAATAGCTGGAAAAATAGCTCATTGGGAAAGGTTCAAGCTCTTTATCATCAATCCTAACCCTTCTCTGTTGTTTCCCAGTTCCAACCACTGTAGTATGTAGAGGCAACTTTTTTTACCTAATGAATACCTTGGCCTTATTGTACTTTGTTCTGATAGCATCCATGTCTAGAAGAAGAATATTTGAATTCCTTTGATGTAGGTCAAAAACCTTTTCAATTTCTTCATAGGTTATCTTTACCATAACCACCCCATCATATGTTTTGACTACCTTAGAAACTGGATCATACTTTGATGCAATATATTTTAGGAGGTCCACATCCATGTACACATTGGGGATAATCAATCTCCCCATATTCAAATCCCATGAGTTACTAAAAGGAGATCCAAGATTCCTATTTCCAAACCAATGTTGGAACATCTGCCATCCCGTGTAGGGTACCTTAGCGTCTTTGATAAATCAAGCTTTGTCTATGAAACCCTCCTTCATGGTAGGGCCACGGAACAAGACCCTTCCCTCTAGTTTCTTATTTGTAGAATGGGGTAGTAGGTCAATTACATTCTTAGAAAGAGCTCTAGACTAGGTAGAGGAAGAAGCACCTTGAATGTTGGAAGCCATGGGCTTGGGTATACCAGAGTTCGTTTGGCAGAAATTTAATTGCTCAATTCCCAATTACAATTTATGACTTGGGACGAGGGTTAAGTCTGGGAAATTTATAGGGCTATGGATTTTAAAAGCAAAGACTAACCCTAGCTTTAAAGTAGTGAAAGAAAAACAACGAAACACACTTGTTTTAAAAAAAATTAAAAGCAAGCCCTAACTCAGAAAACTGAAAAAGGCATAAAACTGTGTTTATGGTACTTACTACTTTAAATTGTGATAGACCCCAATGTCGACCCAGAAGATTTTTTCAATTAGCTTCTTAGCTCCTCGTATTGCCTTAGACACGTCTCCAAATTTAAATTAAGCAAGTGTTAGTCGCAAACACAATTTTTGAAGGGAATTACATAGGTTTATGAGTTACTTCCAGCATTAATGTCCACTTACGTGAAGCAAAACAATTGCAATGGGCGTACTTGCATTTTTGAATACATGTAATTGATTCATGGCTAAGCTAGGCATCTTGAGCGATCCAGATTGAGTCAAACTCATTTGAATTTGCATTAGTGTTTCAGCTCAGGTAGACAACCAATAGAAATTCATTGACAAGACTCTCCCCATGTACGTGAGGGCCCCACCCACTGGTAGTCGTATTGCGCATGTGGAAGCATCTCGTGGGTCTCACTATTTTTAAAGAATTTGTATCTTGTCTCCACAAGCCAGTGGGGAATGGTTGTGATCATATCTCCTTTTTCACTAAGCATCATCGATCTCAAAATTCTGGGCATTGAAATGAGACACGCCAGTCAGGCCCACATACATGTGGCATTATTTCGCTAACCCTGCAACAATTAAGTTCCAATCATTTCAAACAGGTGAGCTAGTGGGGAATGATTCAGATTAAATCCGGTGATCTCGTGAGTAGCAACCTGCACAAGCACTCAATAGTTAATCTTAAAAAGGGGCCTTGACTAGGCCAATGAGACTTTACCCCTTAGGAATTCATGACATAAGCATAATTCATTTGTATGCAAAGATTAAAGGTTGACCCAAGGGAAATTTGAGATATTATGCAACCGGGGATGACTGAAGAACTTAATATGAAGGAGCCAATAAGAAATGTGAAACCATGACTCAAGAGAAAACTTACATAACTAGCAAGTCAACGCAGAAATAGAACATCTGAGGGCTAAAAAGGATCTTGGATGGAAAGTTTATTTAAGCTAGAACCCTAAACTCTATGTGCAATCAACATATAAAATTGATATCGAGGACAAGAGACCTCAAAATATCAAGGATTTTTGGGGGTCTAACACAGTTGATTTATTGTATTATGGAGAGTATCATAAGGGGGTAAATTGTCTCTTCAGGTCCCCATAGGTAAAGGGCACCACTACTTTAACAACTATTACTTAGTTGTTGACAGGTTGAGGTGGTTGTGGAGGAGGGGGATTGAACTATAAGAAACCTTTGTTTGTATTTCTAAAGTTTTGTGAGTTATTTTGTTTGCTTTGTTTAGACTTCTCAACTCGGCTAGAAGTGGATTTTGCATCACAACTAGTAACTGAGTTGTGATAGTCACAAAGGGATGTGCATAAATGCATGAAAGAAGGAAATTTAATCATGGTCAATTTATCCTGAATGCGAGTTTGCAAGTTTTTAATAAACATCTTTTGGAGATGTGAATCAGGAACCTTGACATCTACTTGAGCATACAATGACTGATAGTGTGAGATGAAATCAGTTAATTTTTCATCCACATGTTGTTTAAACCTCATTAAATCAGCCATTGTATTTTTGGGAGTCATATGGACTTGGAAATGACTTATAAAGGCATTAACAAGATCATTAAATGATCAAATTGAATGATTGGGTAAAGAGGAAAAACAATCCAAGGAAGTATCCTTTAAAGTCCTAGGAAACAGTTTAGCTAATAGTTTATCATCAAGGACATCACTGCATAAGGTTGTATAGGCATTGACATGATTAGTAGGGTCTCATTTACGTCCGTATTTCTCAAACCTAGGTATTTCCATTCCTTGTGGCATCAGTGTTCTTAACATTTCCAAAGATAATGGGCTACTATGGACATAGTATGTGGGTGGTACAGTTTGGTTTTGGTTTATGGTGGATATTTTTTGTTGCATGGAAGAAAAAATGTGAAAGAGTTGTGTTATGAGAGGGTTAGTGTAAGTGGTATGAGGTGGAAGAGAGAATGGTGATGGAGTGTATGTAATGTTGGGACAAGTGAAGGGGACACTAAGAGGGGTGAAGGTGGTGGAGGATGGAGAATTCGATGCCATAAAAGAACTAGGAATGCTAGTTGGAATAGTGAAAGAAGGAGTCGCATGACTAACCTATTGCATGGTTGTTGTAACTTGAGGAGTGGTATAGGTGGGTATGGATGCTACCATTGAAGGAACAGGAATGTGAGATCCTCCTTGGCTAACCATAGTGTTTGTTGGTTGAGATGTGCTAGAGGTAGAAGAAGCATGTTTTGGATATATCTCAACAATTTTTTTCATTACATCTAAGCCCTCATCACTTTCAAGCATTTGATGGATTTTTTTGATAGCAGGAATTGTAGTGGTTGAAATATTTCCAAAAAACAAGTTTTGTTGCAAATGTGCTAAATCCTCCTGAATGTTAATGACTTTGTCATGCGAAAGGGAATTAATTTGTGTGTCAACATGCATTGTATGTGAAGGTAAAGGTGTACCAATGGTAGTATCCATGCCTAATGCACCATTTTCCATACCAAGAGTAGTAGTCGAGACAATCCAAGGTCCACAACGAGTGTGTTATCGCAGGATGCCATGAGTCGAGAACTTCTTCTCACTAAAGTATTATCAATAGGGCACCAAACACTCATAAAAATATGACAAGAGGTGGGATGGATGCAAATGCAATGCAATCTAGGAATAATAAAATGCAAATAACAAAAATTCTATAAACTAAAACAAGAATGTAGTAATAGAAAATAGAAATGCAGAAGATACTGTGAAAATGATAGAAATTGTTGTGTAGAAAGTGTAACTGGACTGATTCACCTAGGTTGGTGAATGAGTCCAGGGATGACTTTTTTATGATTTTTCAAAAAAATTAAACTAATTTTGATGCTTTTCTGATGCAAAACTAGGATGCAAATGCAAAATTTGAGATTTTGTAATATTTTGAAGTGCAAAAATGAAATCTATATGAGATAGTCACTAACACAATATTGAAAACCCTAGGATGCAAAACAATGCAAAAGCTAATTCAATGAGTCCTAGGATGTAAATTCAAATGTAAATCAGAAAGATAATGTTCAATATGTAGGTTCACCAAAATGAACAATAGAGTTTTAGGGTGTAGGAATGCTTTGACTCTTTTGCTCAATTAGGGTTTTTCACCTAAAGGAAAGAGATAGATCCCACACCAAAATTTAGGTGGTTCACTCAAAATAATGTAATTAAAATTAAAGTATGCCTAAATGCATTGATCTAGATGCAGAAAAATGATAAAATACATTGATTATGTATGCAAAACCTAAGAAATATGAAGTGTTTGAAAACATAGTGTTGTATGCAAACATGAACTAGAAACATGCAAAAATGAAAAGAAAACTTAATGAAACTGAATGGAGTGCACCTGGTGGTAGAATGTTGATGTTGGGAGGTTATAGAATGTTTCAAAAATCATTATTGATGACCATTGGGACTCATTCACCATAATTGGTGAATCAATACTTCTTCTGGTAAACTTTACCGAAACAGGTTTCAAAGTGTCGGGAATTGAAAATTGAACAAAACACCTTTTCTAGCCTGGTAGTGGGAATCATTCACCATTGATGATGAATCAGTCCACCTATAGAAATCTACAAATTTTGAAGTCAACTCTATGGGTCCAGATTTGTACTTGTCTTGTTGTCAGGTTGATGGAACCAAATATGCAGAAAACGGGTTGAATGTTGTCTCCAAGTTTGAATTAGGTATTTGTTGACTTGAATATATTTGATGACTTATTGACCACTTTTCAAAACCTATTTCTTTGAAAATTCTTCTTGCAAGACTTGCAAACACACATGCAAATGGGGTGAAAATGGTTAAGGGTTAGAGTGTAGGGATTTTCCTTGGTCAAATCCCACTTTGGTAATCAAACCCTTGATAAATAAATGAAATGAAATAAGAAAAGGAATGATGAACAAATAACATGCAAGTGTCATGAACTCACCAAACCCTTGTTGTTGAAGTCTAAAGATATGTCAATGGATGCTCCAAGATGCTTGATTCAATGATGTTATGATGCTTGAATGGAAGAATGAGATGATTGAATGTATGAGTGAACTAGGTGATTGGGGGTTAAAATGGATAGAAATAAACTTATTTATACACACTTATTCCATAATTTCCTAAAAATACAACATCACAGGCTGACTAAGGTCTTAATAAATAAAAAACTAAAAGAAATTTGAATTTATTTTGAATTTTGTGCCAAGAGGGAGTCATTCAACACCCATGGCGAATGGGTCCCACTCAAGGCATGCAAGTGGGTGTCAGGGATTAAGTTTCTTTAATATTGTTTGTCTGGTTTGTATTCAAAAACACACTTAATTAGGGCTTGTAAGTGCATAGAGGGTCCAAATAAAGCAAAAAAAATGTGCAATTAGTGGTGACAAGTCTAGAAAAGTGTAGAAATGTGTTACAAAACTTCACAAAACCATCACAAGACATCATAGAGTCCTAATAATTTGAATATTCAAGACCTAATGTGAATGTATAAGTTACATTACAACATTCAATCTAAGAAAAAAAGTCAAGCATCACAGGAAATAGACCTAAATGACCATGAAAATGTCCAAAGATCCATTTTTCTATGGTACAAGTCCCAATGAGATAAGAAGAAGACTGAGGGAAATCAAACAAGATGAAGAAGAGTTAGTTCCTTATTTTAATCTCATATTCATGAAAGAAGTAAATGATATTCTCGAGTATTTGAGACCTAGTGATGCAGAGTGTTTAATTACATATCTAGGTGCTTTTGAAAATAAAATGAGTTATTTGACAAGGGATAAAGAGCCTACAACATTGTAGCAGTCATATTGTATTGTTATGGATATAGAAAATACTATTAAATACTCAATGGTGAAAGGGTATATGGCTGCAAGTGTTTGTTATCTTGATACACAATATAAAGATGAAATAAATAGGAAAGAAAAGGATGATCAATGTAATGGTAATCTTGATGTTTCATTTTGCTCATTCTCACAACATATTGATCTTGAGAAAAGTGAAGATAGATTTCAGAAGTGTTTAGATAATAATGATTGGGAATTGATAATTCAAAGATTGTCTACTATGAAGATGGGTAAAGAGGAATCACCATACAAATTACTAGCAAGGTTTCTAGATACTTTGTTAGGCATCCCTAAAAGATTGAGACCTAAGGATTCAATTGGAATTTACTTATTTTGTGACATCTATGAGCCAGGGCTTGGCACCTTGCCTAAGGAATTAAAGCCTCGGGATTTTGATCAAATAATTGATTGGATCAGAATTGCTAAGGAAGCAAAGTATGACTATGAACAAACACTGAGGTTTCACAATAGCAAGAATGCTAACCTTAGTAACAAAGATCAAGAGTTCACTCAAAGGATGAATAGGGATGTATTTGAGGGTAAATGTATGCATAACAGTACAAATGATGATATTGTCATATTTGTAGCTATTGTTGGTGTATTATTTAAGGCTGATAATAGGGGTAATGAAGGTGAAATTTTTTATTACTCTCATAAGGAATAAAAATCTATGTGTGAGGAAAACTAGAAATGACCTTTATTGCTCAAGGAATTTGATTGTGCCAATACTCATGAAATTCTCCCTTTACCAATAGATAAACATATTGCATATGATAGATTCTTGCAGACTACTCTAACTATTTCAAAATCATAACATCCCGATGATATGATTGGTGTTAAATCTGAAGACAAGAGTACTTATTTTCAAACTCTGGAACCTGATTTTAATGATGAGATGGGTACAAATAGTCAATAGGGTTGGGTTTCTAAATGTTTCCATGAAGCAAAAATAGAATGTGTAGATCTTGATATAGAGATAGACATGGTTGTTTTTTACCATGTTTTTGTTGAAGAAGGAAATGAGAAAATCTACTTAGAAGAATAGAAGTTATGTTTAAATTTTTATCATGAATCAATACACATATCTTTTGAAAACACAGTTCAAAACCCTACTTCTGATCATATCAATTTTGAGTTTGTTCATCCATCCTTTGAAAAATTGTGTTTCCTGTTGAAAGATGATGATTGGGAAAAAAGAATCAAATTGTGATATTGGTCCTAAAACAAAAATCATTTTGGGTATCTAGAATGAAATCAATGATACATTTTATAAGAAGGATTTTTCTTTGAGTAAAAATGAAAGTTCCCTAGATTTTGAGAAATTGATTTTTCAAGAAAATGAAGCATTGGGCAACACAATTGATTTATATTTTTCTGAGGCATATAAACACCAACTTGAAAAGGAGCTTGTGTATCAGTGTTTTTTGTTTACTGCACAAGATGGGTATGATGTCGATCCTAATAAATCTAATATCAGTCAAGTGGATTGTGAATGTTTCACTTTTCCAATCCAATTAAGTGAGAATTTGATCAAATATAAAGATAAGTTGAGTCAGGTGGAGTGCTACACTAATAATATATTCCAATTAACACCTGGTTACAACACACACAGGGACATAAATGATAGAAATAAGTGCAAGATTAGGTACAAGTCTCTAATGGTTGAACACAATAGTTGTAGCATGATTAGCTTGTGGACTCTTCATGGTAATTTTTTAGCTTGGGCATGGCGTAAATAGTGGAAAATTGGGTTTTTGACAAAGGTAAAGACCAATTTTAAGATTGGTTTGGCCCTGTATCTTATATAAACATTGTGCATATGTTGTTTGGTTTTGGTTCTCTTTCTTTCTCCTTGTTTTTTGTTTTCTATTCTTGGTTTGCTTCACCTGAGATTTTGGATTCTTGCTCTATTCATTGAGGAACAAACATCCCCAACTGAAGCCACTGATGGAACCTGCAAATTGTTTATGTTCCATCTCAATTCCTTGTTTCATTTCAATGTTGGGCTGACATCTAAGGGCTTGGGTTTCTACTTGTATCACTATTGAAGGATTGTTGTATTGACTTGGAGTCCTTTCTTATGAAACCCTTGGCTCTGAATGCTTGAATGATGGTCTATTTTGTTGCTGACTTCTTATTTCCTGTTGCTAGTTACTTTAAAACATCTTATGTCATTCACTATTGTCGAGTAATGGGTCCCCCATGCCTATGTATGAGTCTCTTATTCTTATAAGGTTAAGTAAATAGCCATTTTGGCCTTTACTTCCTTTGTATTTTATGACTCTAGAGTTTTTGAGCCCTTTTCTATCATATCAGATCCTGGAGAATCCCTTCCATTAAAAAAACTTATGAGCATGTGCTTAAAAGTCTTGACTTAAGTCCCGTTGGCTACTTCAGGAGTGTATGTTTTGAATTGGCGACAAGCTTTGAGTGATATTTCTTTATTTTCGCTCATTGTGAATAGTTGTTGGAGGTCATGATATCAATGTGAAATGAGTGATGTTCCTTATATCATTGAAGGATCGCCTGTCGCTAATGTATTTTGAGCCTTGAGTATTGTAATAGAAATAAGCGATGGCCTCCAGCCTTATGTTCTTATCTTCATCGCTCAGCACGGTTGGTCATGAAACGGTAATTTTCAAATCAGCGATGAGCGATATGATGGGTTCCCCGTGCATCCCATATTGCAGATATGTTTTAAGTGATAAGTTCTATATTAGTGATACGCGATACACAATTGTCACTATGAAGATCTCTCATTGCTAATTGCTTCCAAATTGTATGAGGAGAATTAGCTATGAGCGATGGCCTGATGTTTCTTTACTTTATCGCTCATCGCAAATTCATTCCAAGGTTTAAGTTTCAAAACACCGATGAGTGATGAGATTCTCTTAAAGGTTTCTTTTGACAATTTGAAAAGGTCTTATGTGCGATGTCTTTTGTACCATTGATTTTCATGTAGGTGTACGTGTCTTAATCTGGTCTCTTCACTATATCTCCTTTCGCTAATAGGATCCAAGGTGCAAAGTTTTAATTAGAAATGTGCGATGGGAAAATGAGCATTATCAAAGGATGAACCATAGATCCGAGGACTGATATTTCATCACATGGATGCTTGCATCATTGATGAAGCCAATTAAGGGCAAGATGTATTAGTGATAGGTAACATATATTGCTAGAAAGGGCAATGTGGCAGAATCTAGAGGACATCATATAAAGAAAAAAGGAAAGTAGCAGGATGAATGGAGAACTGTTGATGTGGCTTTAAAACAAGATGATCCAATAGACTGAACTTCAATCATGGTAATACTCTCATCGCTGATTACACCCTAAGATTTCGGGGAAAACAGTGATGAGCGATGAAGTATATGAGGAACTGTTCTCTTCAAAACACCAATCTTATATTCTTGGCTGATATTAATGGAGCATAGATTGAGTTGGCGATGCATGTTAATTGTTAAATCACATATGATTAATCAAGATTAAGGGAGGGCATGACAGCATTTGAGGTGGCATCACTGTTTTCTAGGAACAAGTTGCTAATGGTCAAAAAATGATGCTCATGATTTCCATAGATGAAGTTTTAAATGCTTTAAGATCGACTACCCAGATTCAAAGCCAAGCTGGTAAGTTATCAACTTGCTCACGTTAATAGTTCTTGAATCATTAATTCCTTCATGCTCCAAAATGTCTATTTAATGCAAATTGTTCGATGTTCATCTTCACCATCTTTCCAGTATGTAGTGAATGTGAGGTGTGGGTTAATGAATATGTGTGAAGATGTTAACTCTCCTTGAGTTGAATAGTGAATGTTCTTGTCCTAGGTGAGTTATTTTTCAATTGGGATCTTTGTTGTTCATGCTCTAGTCTATTTAGGAATTCCTTTTTTGGTACTGGGGGCAATTTTTCCCTGCAACTTTGATTTAGAGTCTTTTAAATTGTCAACTTCTGTTCATTTTAGAGATGGGAAACAATGGCATGGCAATTCATCATGTTAGGAGGTCTAATCGGCTTAATGTGTTTGAGTGTTTTGAGGATATATCTGTAATTGAGCAAGAAAACCATCCATCCCCTGAGGTTTCAAAGGGTAAGAGGAGGGATCAATGTCATAAGAATAAAGCAATTGTTCAGAGTACATACAACTTGAGAAACAAGACGATTCTAGAAGAAATGGTCAAGTTTAATGGCAAGGAGCTAGCTCAGCTAGCGAAAAGGCCAGTAAAAAAGACAAGTCATAGGGGCTACCTGGGAAAACATAATTCTCCCATTGTTCTCTTTGATAATCCTTCGAATGTTGAAGGTGACACTAACTTGGGATATGGCCAGTATATTCTCTCTCTAGTACCATATGGGAGCTTTGATGATGATGTGGTGGTGGTTCCTTTGATTTCATCGTGAACAAGGAGTGGTCAAGCATTCTCTGATGCTAAGAACTCAGAATAGAGTCTTCTCCTTGTTTTTTTTTTTATGACACCCCAGTCTTTGCATAGGAGGTATTTGTTTCAATATGTCTGTTTTTTGGTCTTTTACTCTTCCATGCTGATGTGGAGGTCCTCTAGCTAATATGATACAAAATATTTTTTGTTCAACCTGAACATGGCAACAATGACTAATGGTATCATGCACATGTGTTTTCTCTTTTTTCCTCCCCTGTTCTCAAATGATTGCATAAAACTACCTTTGGAGTTTCTCAAGGAATCAGTCGAAATTAGGTTTTTGAAATGAAATGAAATGAAATTGTAACTCAGTCGGATGCTTGTTGCTCCCTTGTTTATAAAGGGGATTTCATGGCTAAAGTTACAGAGTTCAAAAAATTTTGAGTCCAAAAAAGGTCTGGGTGAAAGCTATGCTTAGGGAGCAAATAGAATGTAAATAGATAAATTAGTGAATATATCAGAAGCCAGTATAGGGAAAAAGTTATACTATATGACGATCTTAAATATAGTTATACAGAGAAATATCAGTAAATGAAAGAGAATATTAGTTCTAAAATACTGCTCTCCTATGTATTTTCTTGCAAATTATGAATGAAATTCTTAATTATAATTTCATTTTTCTTTTGTCATTTGCACTGAATGAATGGGTTTGTTTGTGCTTCAATTCAATGAGTTGATTTAATGCTAAAATGAGACCATTAGTTTGTGGTAAAAGGATATAGGATTTGGTAAGGAAGCAATGTTTTAAAAACATAGAGAGTTGCATGCTACAAAGTGGCATGTTGATAGTCCATTGATTACTGATGTACAATTATAATTGTATTACTGATTGATTGCAAACTATGACTCCATTATTCCCTCAAACAAGGCACTGGTTGTTCTATTAGTTTATCTTGTGGTTTATTGAGCTAGTAATGAATCTAGCCAAAGATTTAAAATGGAAATGAATTCTTAGCATACTTTATATTACACTACACCAACCTTCAAGTAATAGTGTATTCCCTAAAACAAATAGCAATTTCATAAGAGGTCTTCCAAGCCTTGGATGGTGTTGGTTTCTTGAGGAATACATCTATGTGAGGAGATGCTCTTGAACAAGTTGAGATATTATGAGCATAAATAGAATTATCCTCTTGGGTTTCAAAGAGCCTGAAGAGAAGAAGTAAGGTTTTTAATGCTTCACTTAAGTGTTGGCCAATCCTCACCATTGCTCATAATTGAGTCCTGGCAGATTCATAGGTAAGGATTGAGATTAATTTTGGTTCTTAAAAAAATAACCAACAAGATTGATCCAGTTGAATGTAGCTCAGAGCAATTCTACATTTTTGGGTATGAAATATGACCATGCCTAGCGTAAACATACCTATTTGGGTGCTTTGGAATAGTCTGTTTGGTCACACAAGTTGCAGAATGAAAGATGCACCACTTTGCAACTTTCAACTACTTGCATTTGACAACTGTTTCCCCAAGTGAAAATTTTCCACCATTGGAAAATGCATCCAAAATCGCTAAAAATAAGAGTGGTTATTTTAGAGGGGCCCAACGTGATCCCATAGGCTCAAACGAGAATTTTATAATCATCACGGTATCCAAGTAACAATATGTTGAAGTTTGCAACCATTTTGCACTTTGGACTCTTAAGGGATTCTATCGGTTGAATGTAGCTCAGAGTGATTCAACATTTTTGGGTGTAAAAGAGGACCATTCCTAGTGTAAATGTACCCACCAAGATGCATTGGAAGAGTTCATTTGGTCACATGAGTTGCATAATGAAAGTTACACCACTTTGGAACTTTCAACTACTTGCATTTGACAACTTTTTGCCCAAGTGAAAATTTTCCACCACGGGAAAAAACCTTCGAGGTAGAAAAAATCGAGAGAGGTTATTGTAGAGGCACCCAAAATAATCCAATAGGCTCAAAGGAGAATTTTCTAAGCATCATGGTGTCCAAGTAATAGCCTGTCAAAGATTGCACCCAGTTTGAACTTTGGACTCTTCAGGGATTTTTTCGGTTGAATGTAGCTCGGAGTGATTCCACATGTTGGGGTGTGAAAGAGGACCATTCCTAGCATAATCACACCCATACAGACACGTTGGAATAGTCCCTTTGGTCACATGAATTGCAGGATGAAATTTGTACCACTTTGGAACATTGCACTGCTTGCATTTGACACTTTTTCCATCAAGTGAAAATTGGACACCATAGGAAAACCACTTTGAGATAACCAAAATAGAGGTTATTGTAGAGGGTCCCAACATGATCCCATAGGCTTAGATGAATATTTCATAAGCGCCATGATTTCCAAGTAATAGCCCATCAAACATTGCTTCCCTTTTTCACTTTGGACCCTTAAGGGATCGAGTCGGTTGAACGTAGCTCAGAGTGATTCTACATGTTTGGGTGCAAAAGAAGACCATGCTTAGGATAAATTTACTCATTCAAATGGGTTGGAATAGTTTTTTTGGTCACATGAGTTGTGGAATGAAATTTCAACCACTTTGCAACTTTACACTGCTTTCATTTGACACTTTTTCCACCAAGTGAAAATAGGACACCACGGGAAACGACTCTGAGATAACAAAAACCGAGAGAGGTTATTGTAGAGGGTCCCAATGCAATCCTTTAGGCTCAGATGAATATTTCTTAAGAATCATGGTTTTTCAGTTATATCCCATCAAATATTATTTCCCTTTTTCACTTTTGACTCTTAAGAGATCGATCTGGTTGAATGTAGCTCGGAGTGATTCCACGTGTTTGGGTGTGAAAGAGGACCATGCCTAGCGTAATTGTACGCATTCAGACATGTTGGAATAGTCCATTTGGTCACACGAGTTGCAGAATGAAAGTTGCACCACTTTGGAACTTTACATTGCTTGCAATTGACACTTTTTCCATCATGTCAAAATTGGACACCATGGAAAATTGACTCTAAGATAACAAAAACCAAGAGAGGTTATTAAAGAGGTGTCGTACCTGATCCTGATGCATTAGACAAAATTATTGTAACTAACACGGTATCCATGTAATAGGATGTCAAATTTTTTTTCCTTTTTACATTTTGGACTGTTAAGGGATTAAATTGCTTGAATTACAAATGTTTGAGGGCAACAATAAATTTCAATATTTGAGTAAATCTCGTTACAAGTGTTTGAGTAAACCAACTAGGGCATCAACCAAATTTTCCCAAATCCTCATCACTGCTCCTGCCAACTTCAAAAACATAAAATACAACCTACCTACACCCATTCCACCAATTATTAAGTATTTTCATCGGTGGAATGGGTCAAAAATCATTATTTTTTCTCTCAAACCCTCAAAACTAGGGTTTCTAACTCATTTTCAGAGAAAAAACAATATAACTCACCCAAATCCTAATGAAATTAAATGGATCAAGATACAAATGAAAGGTAGTTCACTCCTCCATCAATTCCAATGCACAAATGAGCACTTCCAAGCCATACCAAAACATACAAGTTCTTGTAGCAACAAAATTCAATGTAGGAAAACACAGAAAATAATGAATCTTTGTTATTCAATCGTCCAAATGTACATTCAACCTGTGTTTTGACCATTACAAAGAATATTTAACATTTTCCAACCATATCCAAAGGACTACAACTAACTTTTAACATCCTAACTATTCAACTTCCTTTTTATATCAAAAATGCAAAAGTTGCTATGCAACATTTTTCCAATTTTTGCAACTTTATGAAATTGAATCAAAATGAATCCTCCTAACCAAAACCAACCTAAAACATTGCAACATAGTCTTAAATACCTTATTTCAAAACAAAAACATGGCCTTAAACATAAAAACACTACATACAAAACCCCTTTTACAAAATGAAGGCCCAAGTGCCTTGCACCATAGGCAAATGCCTTAGGTACTCTGTTCTCAAAGATCTTTTACAATGTCACTCATACATTTGAGATTCTCTTATAATATCTACATCATAGGTGCTCATGATGAGGTTAACTTCAAATGAATAACTTGAGATTCCCTCACTAGGCTTCACACACTCTTTTATAATGGCTTCAAATCAGAATTGAGATTTGTCAAGATCATCAAAATAAGGATGTTGCATTACTTTTTTGGCCAAGGTTCTCTTCGATGGATCATAAATCAGCATTTTTTGCAAGGATTGACCAGTCAATTTTTAGTAGTTTACTGAAAAATACGCAAAGTAAAAGAAGAAAAATAAACAACATCCAAAATGGAAATGAAATGAAAATAGATGGAAGGCACTTACAGATAATAAATCCGCACCATTTGGTTCCAACTCGAGAACAACAAGGCATAAATATTGATGCTTCCATTGAGGATAGGCATGCTAGTCTCTCAACTTAGTCACTCCTGGTCATAAATCTTCACTGGGAGTTCCAACATACCTATTGCACACAACACCTCTCATGAATAGAATAAAATTGAAATTTGAAATGCTCTTTTAATGTCTACATCATTGGTGCTCATGATAAGGTTAGCTTAAAATGAATAACTTGAAATTCCCTCACCAAGCTTTGCACACACTTTTGTAATGGCTTAAAATCATAATTGAGATTTGTCAATATCATCAAAATAAAGATGTTGCATTTCTTTTTTGGATAAGATTCTCTAGGATGGCTCATAAATCAACATTTTCTACAAGGGGACACCAATCAATTTTTAGTAGGTTACTTACAAATAGGAAAAATAAAATAAGATGATAGCATTGGCATCAAACAAATTAATGTGAATACAAGTATAAATTAATAAGAACCAATGTGCATAGTTAAAAATTAATCCAACGAACCATCTGGGTCTTCTCTTCTCTTTATTGTGTCAAGTATTGCCTCATAGTCAGATTCACGGACCTTCCACAAGGTCCTATACAAAGGTCTACCCCGATATTTGGTCAAAGAAACATTGGATGCCACAAAAAGGTTCGAGTAATGAAGAATCTTATGATGTGTATCAAAGTCCTGAAACATCCAAAATTTAACACTCTTATGTGGATACCTTCTAAGCCATGTTCCAGTAACAACAACTAATCCTGTAGGGTATTCAATGATTTCTCCATCTATAACTGGGGCCTCCAATTTCCTTTTGGCCTCAACACAATGACACAAGTAATATTTTTTTCCCTCTGCATTTTATTCATCTGCAATAATTGCAAAAACATTTCTTGCATTGATATGTGCAACAAATCTCTTGAAATTAGTCAACATTATGAATACACTACAAAGTAAGATAACAATAGGAATTTGAAAAACTAAACAAGTAGATATATTACTTGGTTGAACTAGATTTGATACATGGTTAAAGTTGACCAATGATTCCATCTATGTTAGTTCGAATGTTGTCGAAGGGTGATACATGTGAAGTGGGCTAAGATAACTTGTCAACCATTTCTCAACCCACTCTTTTGACTCACAATCATTCCAGGCTTTCATTGTAAATGAAGAATAGAAGCATGACATCTTTCATGTATTGATATTCCATGAACTTGTATCTAACCTAAGGAAAGAGAGTAGCTCACTCGATCTTGTTAGTGTACAACAATCCTCATATGGTGCAATGTTAGGGTTGGTTTGTTTTACTGTAACCAGGTTGGTCTTCTAATCTACCTATGGAATTTCCAATTCCGATCAAGCGTAGCTCAAAAGACCTGGACCAACTGACGAGGATTTTAAAGACCTCCTAAACTTTGGGCTCCGCAAGACCCAGGAGGGTGATCCCTTAATGTGTTTACAACCTCTCCATCATTATCATAGACAACATTAACATACAACATATAATCTCATTTAATAGCTCAACACAATAGGATAATATCAAATAGAATTAGTTTTTCATCAATAATATCAACTATTTGGAGAATGAGATAACTACAACACAGGGCTTTAAAATGCTTTTGAATTTATATTTTTTTTTTGAGATGCACTAAGTTGCAACATAAATCAGTGCCTAATTCTGGGCCATGGAGTCAAACACATAAAAAGAACTCATCAAAAAATGACATTCAACTAGTGGATTTTAATTGTTAATGCCTTGCATCAACTGTTAGTGTCTTACACCAACAATCCCACTCCTATTATCAATCAAACTCTCCTTACCAAATCCAACCTGCACACTTGAAATCACTGTTATTTTCTCAAAGCATTTAACCATTTCCTTGAAATAGACCGATAAACAAATAACACAATCTCATGAAATTTGAGATGAAAAACTCAAAGATACTTTGTATTATTGAACTCATATGATTAAACTGTACAATTATGGAGACAATTTGAAGATATGCATGAATGTGCACACACTTTCATGATTTATTTGCACAAACTAGTTGTATTTGATCATAAAATCAAAAATTACAGCTTACAGACTCAAATTATGACTCAGAACTTGACATTTCTCTATCTACCCCAGCCTCATACTAAACCTCATAACCTAGAACTTAATCTCTAAAATTGAATAATGAGAAGAGAAGAGAAGAAATAGAAGAAGATAAGATTCAGAAGAAGCCCTAAAGCTGATCCGGAGATGCCATTTTGAAACCTCTTCACCATTAATGCATAATAGAAAAGCCTCTCTCCTCTCTCTGCAACAAACTTTGAACTCCAAATCTGCCTTTGTTCTTAGTTGCCAAGCAACAGAAAAAATGCCCATGTGGAGAATCTCCAAATTCACTCAACTGCTGGAAAACAACCTTGCCTGTGAAAATCCTCTGTTTCAGCTCTTTATTTTTTGTTGCTGCACTTCATATATTCCCTCATGTATTAAAGTCTTCTAACTTTAATATTTTACAAAAGTCTCCCATCCATTTTACTTTATTTCACTTCTTTAACCTTCTCTAATATTTAAAAGCATTGCTTTTAAAAAATAAAAAACTTTGACCATCTGGTGGGATAATTAAAAGACTTTCACTGTGGGTTTTTAAATTTTGACGTGGGTCTCCTTTTACCACATTACCCACATTTACCTTTTATATCACCATTTAAAATAAAACTTTACTCGGTCATTGTTTTCACTCACCATATTGTATTTTACACCTTATGAGTAAAATATCCATTCTACATTTAAAAGTTGTTCTTTTAAATGTGAATTAATTTAATTTCATCAGGGTTTTAATTTTAACAAAATTTTCCCTGACCCTTTAAAAATATCATCGGGCTCCCCTTAAAATTTCATCCACTTGAAACTCCAGCTGGGCCAACTAGCCACGTGGCAAAATCTCACAATTTTGTGAGGATTAACCTGTGAGCATGTTGGAATTGCGACCTGGAAGGGTGTGGCTAAGATTTGGCTGCATTTTATGTTTATTTCTAACTATTGATTTTATCTCCTCCATTTTTATTGCCCTAACCTCTTTGTTGCTTCTGCAAAATGCTCGAGCTCTGCACCTTCACGGGGTTTCCTTCCTGCCACACAAGCTTCAAGGTTTCTCGAGACTTTTTGATGAATCTACTAAGTGTGTTATGTGCATACTTTGTGGTTATAGCACTCCCTTCATTCCTCGAGCTCTTGAATTTCTTCAATGGCAGCCACTCTACAATCTGTTTCCTCTAAGCATGAATTGCGGCCTCGAACCCTTTTCTCTACTTGCTATGCATTCTATTCTCCATGCATTGTTGAATTTTGATATCATTAAGCACTGGGCTCGAATCATATTGCATTTTCCTGAGAGTTTCTAAAGCACTTCAATAGTTCATTGATAGTTTGTTCCCATGTTTGCTTCTACGTGGAGGCTTTTAAAGTCTGTCATTTTTTTCATTTGGTGAGTTGCATTCATCTGTTGCCCTTTATTTGAGCTTCTGTGGGGTTTCTAAAGCCTACTCAACAAATCATTGTTATGCATACCACTGTAGCCATGGTGTGGCCTGCTTTCACCTAATTCATTTTGTGTGCATTCTATAGGGAGTGACGCGCGGGCTTCTCTATTTTTTTAATAGTTTGTCAAGTCCTTTCAACAAATTCATTTTTATGATACATTAAATTCTGATTTCATGGGCATTGACCATCCTCCTTTTTCTGCGCCCCACCATGTACAATCATCAGGTCAACCCAATAGAGGAATTCACCAAAGACCATGGGATCTCTTCTCTGAGTGCAACAACTTCAAATTTATCAACTTGGAGTAGATATTAATCATTTTTCATTGCTCCAAGCTATTTGTTTGCAATTTTTGAATGATTAAAATTACCCATGTTCACTCACAATGCAGCGCTGGAGCCTCATTCAATCATAGTAGAAATCATTCTTTTTACTATGCATTCAACAATCATGAGATTCCCTCAAAGTGGAGGAAGACTTTTCAATCCATCTATTTGGTGTATTAAATCTCAACCCTTTTCCTTTTGCTGCATAGGAAAACTGATACTTGCATTTGCTTGAAGGCTTCTAAGACCTTTTCAACAATTTCAGTTTATGCATTATCCTACAATATTGACATTTTCTTCTTCTTGCCATGCTTCCAACACATTTGGCATTTGTGCTCTCTTTTTTTTGATAGGTGTGTGTACCCTACTACCTGCATGCACCGCCAACTTTCCCTGGCTTGAAGAATTTAAGAAGTCTTTTCAACATACTTTGGCACCCCTATCTAGCATTTATTCCAGATGCATTACCATCATTTTCAACCAGTCCATTTGACATACCCATCCTTGCATCCATGATGGGGCCAGTTGTATTTGCATCAAAGTTTCTAAGGCGTTTTCAATACTCAGTCATGCCCCTCAAGTTGGTCATCCATACTTTTCCATAATCTAAGATCTTTTGACCATACCATTGTGCGCACTAAGCATGGCATTCTTTTCAAATCTACAAGTCATTTCATTCAATACGAGCCCTCTTTGATGGCTGTCTCAAGCTCTTTTCTTTTACTTTTGAAAGATTTTAAAGTTTTCTCATCAAATTAGCCTCCTCATTAGCTTTTGCTCTAAAGTCTTGAATGGCATTCTGCTTAGAACCTCTTGAAGCAATCACTTTGATGTGTTGGCTGCCCTCCCTTAGCTGACACAAGAAAATTGTATTTGCTTAAAAAATTTGAGAATTTTTTAACAAATCCAATAAAGGCCAAGGTTGCACATGTCTCTCCAAGTGCATCTGGTTGAAATTGCAATGATTTTTCAATAATCTACCTTAAGCATACACCCCATTCATAGCATTCATAACTGCTTCATAGTGTTCTATGAGATGGCATTCACTTTGAGTTTACTATTCTATGAAATGTAATCCCCCAATTCCTGTATAAGTGATTTTCCATTTAATACAGTTGCTCAAACAATTATAGCAAGATTTTTTGACTTTGTCTCATAGCAACTTAGGTAAAGTAATGCTTCCATCTCTATTTACTAGGAATAGGATTATGCTATTCACACCATTCATTCCAGTGTAATCAGTTAAGCTTAGAATCAAGACATATCAACTGGTCACTCTCACTGTAGGGCTACCTTTGGAGCTCAATTGTAACTTACTTCATGACTAGGCAGAGCATGTCGGTCCCCATGTGGGCCCGGCTAAAAAAAAATCATTTTTAGACAACTTTTATCCTCAAATTGACCTGGCATAGCTTTTGAGTGCATTAGAAAATCAAAAGATGAATTGGGTTTTCATTAACTCACTTCTAACATATTTGCAAAATGTGCAAAATTGGCTAAGTTAGCTCTGTAATCTCCTTTGAAAACTGGGCAAACAATATCTTTAAGACATGAAAAATTGCAAGCTAGTAGAAAATGGTCCTGAGATTTGAATGCAACAAATAGTTCACCAAAATAGATCACGGGGAAAAATTTATTCAACTTCAAAGTTTCCCTCTTAGACTTTTCAAAAATTGCAACTGTTCTGAACCAGTTAAAAGTGGTCCAATCACCAATTTGGAAAAATACCAAATCAACTCCTAAGAGGCTACCACCGGACACACAAGCACATTTGGGTACATTGAGCACATGTGCAAAAGCATTTAGCTTGAATCATCACCCATCAAAATATATGAGGTTTCAAAGTTACCACCTTGAAATGCTGTCAGGAATGCAACTGCAAAATAGGAGAAATTGCATTTGGTTTTGACCGGCTAAAAATAGCAATTCAACTCATGAGGCCCTAAAAACTGGCATGTGAAGTCATTTAGGCATGGAGTTATGAGAACAACAACCATTTTGACTTGATGATCAACAGATTACAAAATACAGGCTCAAACGGAAGGCTACTTTGCAAAACTGAACTTTTGCAAACTACAGAACAGTGACAAAACCCTCTAGCTTCACTTTTTGAAACCCAGACATAATTTATCACAGGAATCTAAAAAATGACACACACACTGACATAGGTCACATGAGTGGGTCCACAAGTGGGTTTTTCTTGAAAATCAATAGGCATCAAATTACAAGCCTTCAAAGTAGGTCATTCAGGAAAATTCATCAGGTGCACTTATGAAAGTGTAGAGGCAGAATGTTGAAATGGGCATCTCAAATTTTGAAAAATTTGAGAGTGCCAATAGTGGCTTTGATTGGGGATTTATGCCCCCCGTGGGCATAGCAAGATTCCAAATCTCTGGGGAGTAGACCAAATACCGAGTCCATCAGGTGTCCTCAAACTGCTCCTTTATTCATCTTTATTTTTCAACTTCATCTGGTGACCCCAGGCCACCAAATGAAAAGGGGAGTCAACATTTACCTCTGTCAAACACAATTCTGTAAAATGAGCTAATCTCCCTTAACTCATGCTTGCCTCTTCCAAAACATAACATCATGAATAACAAACTCTTTGCAAACACAAGTACCATGTTGCCTTTGTGCAAGTAAACACTTGCTTCATGTTTAACATTGTCATCATTTGGCAACCAAATCAAAGAGGTATCATCATTGCCACTCTCTTCATAGTCTGATCACAACCATCTGCCTAATTGAACATGTTGGTACCTCTCAACAGGCCATCATACACCACACTATCAACATGTTCATAATCATTATGCATTTGAAAGTCAGACATACTTTCAAAATGTTGATTTTCATGTGGCAACAACTGATTATGTTCATCATGTAAATCACTCAAGTTGAAAACAACTTGTTTCAATGTTTTGTACATTGCCACATTCAATGAAAAATTCTTCCAGCTGACAAAAATATCACTCACAATCTACTACATGGTTGGAACTGTTATGCTCAATCTGATCATTAGTTTGCACATAAAAATTTATACCATCACAAGAACTTTCCAGAAGATCTGGCTCATCATGCAAACTATCTTCAAGTGTATTCAAAGAGATACACTCATGCATTAGCACACTCTGTACTTGCTCTTCATCATGCTAGTATTGAGAGTCATTAGAGATTTATGACTCATCATCATCTGTAGTCATAGAGTCATCTTTTGAACATAAGGTATCAACCTTTACAATATCACAAGCTTGCTCAACAACAAGAAATTATGGTTCAGAATCATAATCTGATTTCTCATCAAAATCAACCTCTACATCCACATGAAAAGAATCATGGCTAGGTTCATTCAAGTCAACAAACAAAGACTTGTTTAAATCTGCATCAATTTTTTCAAAACTTGGCTCATTAGATGCACAATCCTCATAATCATCTTCTTCTTCAAACTCATCAAAACAGATCTCTGAGTTTGCATCAGCATTCACACTGCCATACTCATCATATAATGCATTATTACCATCAAATGGTTGCTTGTATTAATCTGCATTATCATCATCATGATCAGTTGGTTCCTAATTTGAAGGAGAATCAGATTCACTTGCATCATACCTTACACCATGAAGATCATCATCATTGTCAAAGGAAAAAGATGCATATTCAATGGTCAATAGATCTAAGATTTGTTCACAACTTAATAGATCATTATTCTGATCTATTCCTTCAACTACTTCCTCTTGTTGATCTTCACTTGAATTGGATACATTATCAAATTGCAAATTAGGGTATGCCAAAATATGAGGGTATGCCAAAATATCATCATCATCAAAGTCTGAAAACTCAATGGGCTGATCATAAATAGGGCCTCCCCAATCATAGGAGATTGAATTGCTACCAACATTGTCAGGAACATGGTCACAATCTGTCATAGAGAACAGACCATCCACTTGTTCATTGTCACTCACTTCAGAGTTGTCATAACAACAATCCATAACCTTCTGCATTTCAACATCTAGTTGAGTGTCTTCATTGAGTTTGTCATTTGCAGCCTCTTCTTTGGTTGCAGCTAATACATTGATATTCTAAGCAACATTTCCCAAATCAGCAAACTCCTTTGTCTCATTATGGATACTATTATCAAAGCTACACTCAACACATGTAGGATTGACATAATCAATTATATCATCACATTGTTGATCACATAACCCTTCTTCAAAGAGTAAGTCCAACTGATATTCCTCTTTAGGTCCTTGGCTTGGGAGACTTAGTTGTTGATTAGCAGTTGGAGATGCTTCTTCTGTAAGTTGTTCATTAATAACTTTCTCATCATCTGATGATGCATCTTTTTCATCTTCTACCTCCTCAACTATGCACCTGTTCGAAGACCTCTGATCGTTCACATTCACACAGTTGTTGATTTCATCAGCATGTTTACTAACAATTGAAGAAAACAAGCTTTGCATATATTCATTCCTCTGCTTCTCCAAACTGTCCAGGACTGTGTAAGCCATCTACATACTCAATATTTCAAACTCTTTTAACAATGCACTAGATCCTTCTTCATAAGCTTCAAAATACATATGAATACAATATGGCGTGCTAGGTCTGAAATTGTCTAGGATTAGTGACAAGGCAACAACAAATCTATGACTGAAATCAACACTTGATTCTTCATCTTATTTCTTGATCTTCTTTAAGCTTATGACAAGGTCATAGGGATCTCTCACAAACTCTTTTCTATAAGCATTCACCAATTTATCCCAGCAACGAAATGACTTCTCAGGGAACTTTAGATACCAATCCCTAGCTCGTGCTTCAAGAAATCTAACAAAGAATATCATCCACATATCCTGATATTCAAATGAGTGTTTCTCCATGAAGCTGGAAAAGCTTTTGACATGTGCATTTCCTTCACAAACATTATATCCATAAAATCTAGGCATCTTCTTGTAGACTTGAGGTGGCATACTTTGACTTTTGTAATCAACCCATGACAAATCTAACTGAGCATACAATGGATCAAAGTAATTCACAAATGGTGCAACAATTTGGCAAGTAGATACAATATGACTGTCTCTTAACTGGGCTTGTTGAAACATCAGGTGTCTTTCATCCATTTCCCTAAGTCCTCTTTCAAACACTGCTTTCCATTCAGGCCTAAACCTAGGCTTATTAACTCTTGGGTTCTTACACTTTGGGGTATCAAATGAATGAAGATTATCAGACTTTTGACACTTCTTAACAAGTTGTCTCAAAGTGTCTATAGGCATGGCTATCTTATGATCCATAGATATTACAATTCAAAGCTCTCTAATTATGCATAATTACAATCATGAACACATGAAGGATTACAATGAAAATTAATGAAATAATGACAACCTGGACTTTAAATGTATGAAAATACAAATGGATGGAAATCCTTAAGATGTACAAATACATTCTAACCATGCAAATTAGCAAAGATTTGAGCACTAGACAAAATTCTTTCAATGGAACTGTAACTACATTCAATAGATCCAACAAATGGAAGTGTGCAAACTTGAATTCATTGTTCTTTCCCTTTGGTAGTGCTAAATCACTAAATAGGGAACCAAAATTTCTTTCTAAGTTCAAATACATGAAGAATACCTAGAAATATTGCCACTGCTGTAAATTGTTCTATAAATATCATAGATCTGGAACTATATTCTTTAAATATTCAATAGCTTCTTCTGACATAGTCACCATCTCTTCTTTTAGAGGACTGAACTTCAAGTATTATGAAGCTCTTTCACAAATAAATCTATCTTTGAGTTCCTTCCACCAGCAGAGCACCACATATCATAAAATAATCAGGTTCACTGCAACAAATCTTTCTTTAGGCTTAAAATTCTTCATTATTTGAACTAAATTCAAAATGGAAAACAATAATATGACTCTATGCAAATGATATGACTCTATTTCTAGATTCTTCAGTGAGAATTTTCTCAAATTGTCCCTAGCAGAGTCACCATTTTTTTGGTTTGTTTTACTGTAACGAGGTTGGTCTTCTAATCTACCTATGGAATTTCCAATTCCAATCAAGGGCAGCTCGAAGGACCTGGACCAACTAACAAAGATTTTAAAGACCTCCTACACTTTGGGCTCTACAAGATCTGGGAGGGTGATCCCTCAATGTGTTTACAACCTCTACATCATTATCATAAACAACATTAACATACAATAGATAATCTCATTTAATAGCTCAACACAATAGGATAATATCAAATAGAATTAGTTGTTTATCGATAATATCAACTATTTGGAGCATGAGATAACTACAACACAGGGATTTAAAATGATTTTGAATTTATAAAATGTTTCTGAGATGCACAAAGCTGCAGGATAAATCAGTGCCTAATTTTGGGCCATGGAGTCAAACACATAAAAAAGAACTCATCAGCAAATGACATTCAATCAGTGGATTTAAATTGTTAATGCCTTGCATAAACTGTTAGTGTCTTACACCAACAATCCCACTCCTATTATCAATCAAACTCTCCTTACCAAATCCAATTTGCACACTTGAAATCACTGCTATCTGCTCAAATCATTTAACCATTTCCTTGAAATAGACCCATAAACAAATAACACAATATCATGAAATTTGAGATGACAAACTCAAAGATACTTTGTATTATTAAATTCATATGATTAAAAGTACAAGTATGGAGACAATTTGAAGATATGCATGAATGTGCACACACTTTCATGATTTATTTGCACAAACTGGTTGTATTTTCTCATAAAATCAGAAGTTACAGCTTCCAGACTCAAATTATGACTTAGAACTTGACATTTCTCTATCTACCCCAGCCTCATACCAAACCTCATAACCTAGAGCTTAATCTCTGAACCTGAATAATGAGAAGAGAAGAGAAGAAATAGAAGAAGAAAAGATTCAGAAGAAGCCCTAAAGCTAATCCGGAGATGCCCTCTAGAAACCTCTTCACGGTTGATCCATAACAGAAAGTCCTCTCTCCTCTCTCTGCAACAAACTTTGCCTCCAAATCTTCCTTTGTTCTTAGTTACCAAGCAACAGAAAAAATTCCCATGTGGAGAATCTCCAAATTCACTCAACTGCAGGAAAACCACCTTGCCCGTGAAAATCCTCTGTTTCAACTCTTTATTTTCTATTGCTACACTTCATATATTCCCTCATGTATTAAAGTCTTCTAACTTTAATATTTTACAAAAGTCTCCCATCCATTTTACTTTATTTCACTTCTTTAACTTTCTCTAATATTTAAAAGTGTTGCTTTTAAAAAATAAAAAACTTTAACCATCTGGTGGGATAATTAAAAGACTTTCACTATGGGTTTTTAAATTTTGACATGGGTCTCCTTTTACCACATTACCCACATTTACCTTTTATATCACCATTTAAAATAAAACTTTACTTGGTCATTGTTTTCACTCACTATATTTTATTTTACACCTTATGAGTAAAATATTCATTTTACATTTAAAAGTTGTTCTTTTGAATGTGAATTAATTTTATTTCATCAAGGTTTGAATTTTAACAAAATTTTCCCTAACCCTTTAAAAATATCATCAGGCTCCCCTTAAAATTTCATCCGCTTCAAACTCCAGCTAGGCCCACTAGCCACATGGTGAAATCTCACAATTTCTCAAGGATTAACCCATGAGCATGTTGGAATTGTGACCTGGCGGGGTGTGGCTAAGATTTGGTTGCATTTTATGTTTATTTCTAACTGTTGATTTTATCTCGTCCATTTTTGTTGCCCTAACCTCTTTGTTGCTTCTACAAAATGCTAGAGCTTTGCACCTTGACGGGGTTTCCTTCCTACAGCACAAGCTTGAAGGTTTCTCAAGAATTTTTGATGAATCTGTTGAGTTCATTTTGTGCATACTTTGTGGTTATAACACTCCCTTCATTTGTCAAACTCTTGCATTTCTTCAATGGTGGCCACTTTGCAATCCATTGCCTCTGAGCATGAATTGCAGCCTCGAACCCCTTTCTCTACTTGCTATGCATTCTATTCTCCATGCATTGTTGAATTTCCATGTCATTAAGCACTGGGCTCGAATCACATTGCATTTTCCTGAGAGTTTATAAAGTGCTTTCAATAGTACATTGATGGTTTGTGCCCCTATTTGCTTCTACGTGGAAGCTTTTAAAGTCTTTCAATGTTCTCATTTGGTGAGTTGCATTCATCTGTCGCCCTTTATTTGAGCCTCGGCGAGGTTTCAAAGGCCTACTCAAAAAATCATTATTATGCATACAACTCTAGCCATGGCGTGGCTTGCTTTTACCTGATTCATTTTGTGTGCATTCTACAGGGAGTGGTGTGCGAGCTTCTCTGTTTTGTTTAAAAGTTTTTAAAGTCTTTTCAACAAATTCATTTTGATGATACATTAAACTATGTTTTCATGGGCACTGACCATCCTCGTTTTTCTGTGCCCCACTATGTACAATCATTAGGTCAACCAAATAGAGGAATTCACCAAAGACCATGTGATCTCTTCTCTGAGTGCAACAACTTCAAATTTATCAACTTGGAGTGGATCTTAATCATTTTTCATTGCTTCAAACTATTTGTTTGCAATTTTTGAATGATTAAAATTACCCATGTTCCCTCACAATGTAGTGTTGGAGCCTCATTCAATCCTAGTAGAAATAATTCTTTTTACTATGCATTCAACAATCATGAGATTCCCTCAAAGTGGAGGAATACTTTTCAATCCATCTATTTGGTGTATTAAATCTCAACCCTTTTCCTTTTACTGCGTAGGAAAACTGATACTTGCATTTGCTTGAAGGCTTGTAACACCTTTTCAACAATTTTAGTTTATGCATTATCGTGCAATCTTGATATTTTCTTCCTCTTGTCATGCTTCCAATGGATTTGGCATTTGTGCTCTCTGTGTTTTGATAGGTGTGTGTACCCTACTTCCTGCGTGCACCACCGACTTTCCCTGGCTTGAAGAATTTAAGAAGTCTTTTCAACATACTTTGGCACCCCTATCTAGCGTTTATTTCATATGCATTGCCATCATTTTCAACCAGTCCATTTGGCATACCCATCCTTGCATCCATGATGGGGAAATCTATATTTTCATCAAAGTTTCTAAGGTGTTTTCAATACTCAGTCACGCCCCTCAAGTTGGTTGTCCATAATTTTCCATAATCTATGATCTTTTGACCATACCATTGTGTGCACCAAGCATGGCATTCTTTTTAAACCTACAAGTTATTTCATTCAATATGAGCCCTCTTTGATGGCTATCTTAGGATCTTTGCTTTTACTTTTGAAAGATTTTAAAGCGTTCTCTTCAAATTAGCCTCCTCATTAGCTTTTGCTCTAAAGTCTTGAATGGCATTCTACCTAGAACCTCTTCAAGCAATCACTTTGATGTGTTGGCTGCCCTCCCTCAGTTGACACAAGAAAATTGTATTTGCTTAAAATTCTTGAGAATTTTTTAACAAATCCAATAAAAGCCAAGGTTGCACATGTCTCTCCAAGTGCATCTAGTTGAAATTGCAATGATTTTTCAATAATCTACCTTAAGCATACACCCCATTCATAGCATTCATAACTTCTTCATAGCATTCTATGAGATAGCATTCTATGAGATGGCATTCACTTTGAGTTTACTATTCTATGAAATGTAATCCCCCAATTCCTGTATAAGTGATTTTCCATTTAATATAGTTGTTCAAATAATTCTAGCAAGATTTGTGACTTTATCTCATACTAACTTAGGTAAAGTAATGCTTCCATCTCTATTTACTAGGAATAGGATTATACTATTCACACCCTTCTTTCTAGTGTAATCAGTTAAGCTTGGAATCAAGACATATCAACTGGATCACTCTCACTATAGGGTTGCCTTTGGAGCTCAATTGTAACTTACTTCATGACTAGGCAGAGCATGTCGGGTCCCCATGTGGGCCTGGCTAAAAAAAATTCATTTTTAGACAACTTTTCTCCTCAAAATGACTTGACACAGCTTTTGAGTGAAATATAAAATCAAACGATGAACTAGGTTTTCATTAAAACTCACTTATGACATAATTTGTAAAATGTGCAAAACTGGCCAAGTTAGCTCTGGAATTTCCTTTGAAAACTGGGAAAACAATCTCTTTAAGACATGAAAAATTGCAGGCTAGTAGACAATGGTCTTGAGATTTGAACGCAACAAACGGTTCACCAAAATAGATCACGGGGAAAAATTTATTCAACTTCAAAGTTTTCGTCTTGGACTTTTCTGAAATTGCAACTATTTTGAACCAGTGAAAAGTGGTATAATTACCAATTTGGAAAATTACCAAATCAACTCCTGAGAGGCTGCCACAAGACACACAAGCACATTTTTGTACATTAAGCACGTGTGCAAAAGGATTTAGCTTGAATCATAACCCGTCAAAAGATATGATGTGTCAAAGTTGACCACCTTGAAATGTTGTCAGGAATGCAATTGCAAAACAGGAGAAATTGCATTTGGTTTTGAACTGCTAAAAATAGCAATTCAACTCGTGAGGCCCTAAAAACTGACATGTGAAGTCATTTAGGCATGGAGGTATTAGAAGAACAACCATTTTGACTTGATGATTAACAAATTGCAGAATACAGGCTCAAACGGATGGCTACTTTGCAAAAATGAACATTTGCAAACTATAGAACAATGACAACCCTCCAGCTTCACTTTTTGAAACCCAAACAAAACTTATCACAGGAAGCTGAAAAATGACACACACACTCACATAGGTCACATGAGTGGGTCCATAAGTGGGTTTTTCTTGAAAATCAACAGGCATTAAATTACAAGCCTTCAAAGTAGGTCGTTCAGGCAAATTCATCAGGTGCACTTATGAAAGTGGAGGCAGAATGTTGAAATGGGCATCTCAAATTTGCGAAATTTGAGAGTGCCAATAGTTAGTATCATCCATCAACCAAAAAAATCTATGAACTGAAGGTATACCTTCATTACCTAGACCCATCAAAGCATTACACCACTCGATGATTGATTTTAAATCTTTCAACTTTTCATTGTCTTTATACTTTAACTCTTCTCGTGATAATGCTCTTTTCACACATGCTCCTGCACCATCATGCTCCCCCTTTCTATGCCCGACCGCACAAAATTTCTACATGAGTTGAACACCTGTAATGACATGCATCCTGCTCAACCAGTAGAACATGCGTGAGTTTTTGAACTATGCTGCACAATTAGCCGACCATATGATATACCGATCGTATGTTATGACCCTCTCACCCAAATTACTGTAGAACATGTACAAGCAACCTTGCATGAACTCTGGAGAATGTGTGTGATTATCACTAATATAAAAGTGATAATCCCGCAATGCCTTCCTTTGGTCCTCTATACTATCAGCTGTGTGAATGAATGCTATGTGCACAAATATCAAAACCTATGTGGAGTTGTAATATTGTGACTGGACCTCACGTTGTGGTTGTAGAGTGTAGTTCTCTATAAATTCAACCACTGATACTATGTTTCCAACTAGAAAGGTGTCCTTTCATAGCTTGAATTGTGTGTCCAACCATCAAGCTCTATGGGTATGCCTTGCATACTCATACACTATATTGTCACGAAACATGGACATAAACTGATACACTGGAATCTTCTAAATAACCAACTCACACCTTTTTTCTTGATTACCATCTTTTGTAACATATGCCACTATTTTATACTTCTCGAACTCTGCTAGTTTTTGTCCCACCTCATCTGTGCTTTCCATATGTTGACATATTGGCATATGCTGCAAGCCACCGCAACGCTCGCATGAACCATCCAAGCATATTGTCCTATAGAATATTTGGCAATCCTCTATTTCAAATTTTTTTTTTGATAAGAACTCTCTTGAAGATGTTGGAGGGGCTTCTATGCCACAATCCTGCAAAACATTGTTAATATGCAAATCTAAACATATAAAATGATAAACATCATAATGGTTAGAGATTTCAATATGTAGTCTACAACAACAAGTAGTGTGTGTGATTTATCTTGACATAAAAAGGTTTAAGCATTTCAAAATATCTTTGACAAATACTAATTTGAGGATAATCATGTTGAAATTTATGAAAAAATAGGGTTTGAGTTTATTCCAAAATATGCTTTGGATGTGGTTCACAGTTTTGACTGCCGATTATCTTTCTTACCACATCCCTTTGATTCGGAGATGGAATTGTGTTATAAATGCTTAAATTTTTTTTAATCTTTTTGTGGTAGTCTTCCTAAGAATTCCCATAATTCATTTGAATTAGTGACCTCAATTATTTGTTGCCTTTGAACGGCTCTTGATAAAGTTTTTCTAATAATTTTTATTTGTTCACTCATCTTTCTAATGAGATGAGCTCCCTTTGTTTGACTACTTACCAAAGTCAATGTAGTTACATGTCGCATGGAATTACTATCCTTTGAGTAGGAGTTCTTACCCGCACTCTCGTAACCATACATTAGATTCTTCACAATAGTGTTTTCACTTGAAGCATTCATGATGTTTCTATACTTTATACCCCACATCATTTCAACAAATATATGATATCTTCCAATCTCATTATCCTTTCAAAGAATAATTTCCAAATGTTATCAGCATATCTTCTACAAGTGTGTGGTGGAATATTACCTTCCATGTGCTACAAAATATCCTCATCAATATTAAACAAATACTTTGGATTTTTTACACTAAATTCTAGGTGGTGTTCTAGGTACATACATCTCAACATTAGGAATTTCATCAATATTTAATTGAGGTGGGGTAGATTACGTACCTTCGATCGAGGGTGGAGTAGAAGAGATACCTTGAGGTTCACATGGGGATGATGACATACCTTCTTTGTCAAATCCGAGTGATGATGTACTCTCAACTTGAGATGTAGTGGATGGTGTCCAACCATATTCACTTGCGGTAGATGGTGTCCCTCCACATTCACTTGTGGTATATGGTGTCCCTCCATATTTTCTTGTGCTTAATGGTGTCCCTTCGTATTCACTTGTGGTAGAGGGTGTGTCTCCAACTATGGTATCCAAATTTGTCTTACAATGATGCTTTCACATTCGTGCCCTTTGTGCTGCCAATGCCTGTTCTCTTTTTGATGGTTGAGGTTCCTCTTCAATTGGCTTGTTTTTTTCAATCATATCCAATTTCTTCTTTTCACGATATGTCACCACCCGTTGTCTCTCCTTTTCTTTTTTGGTTTCATCCTCTTTTTCTATTAGTTTATTCCTTGTTCATTTCCTTCCTATGGTGGACAATTGTACCTGTAGCATGGTAATGAGATGGATATTAATTCCTAAAAAATGTATCCATTCAAATAAATGAAATATATGCCATTCAAGGCTTCATAAAAAATACTTACAATCATCCAGTAGAAGAGCATTTCTAGCATAGACAAAGGTCACATGAATTTTTCTGATGGAATGCCTTAAAGAAATGTAGTAATGTGGCATGCGATGATTGCAAGATAGGCTCAAAATGGAAGCATGGAAAAGGCATGTGAATTCAAATTCTTTGACAAGCTAGTGGAGCATTGGCAAGCTAACTCACTGACTAGCTTGTCAATGTGGTAGGGTTGACAAGGTACAGGCAACATATGCCTCATAGAATTAGGGACTCATGGTGATGTAAATTGTATACACCTAAAAATGGTCTGGAGTATATAGTTAATTAAATATGATTTACTTGATTAATTAATCTTAAATTCATCGACTTAATAAATAAATAGAAATATTTATTTATATTAAGTTCACTTTTAATTCTTCTACTTTATCATATTATTTTCCTTTTAATTAAATAAACAAATTTAAATACTTTATTTTATTTAATTATTATCATTATTATTTCTTCTATATTTTATCCATTTATCTTATCTTAATTAAATAAGTAAACTTCAATAGTTTGTATTATTTAATTATCTTATCATATTTCCTCTCAATTAAATAAAGATATCCTAAAGTTTTATTTAATTATCATATCCCTTTTTATTAAATATGAAAATGTCTAATATTTGTTTCATTTAATTAAATATCTTCTTACTTTACTAAATTTGAATAAATAAAAAATATTCAAATAAAGCAATATTCCTCTATTCACTCACCAATAAAATTAGATATTCTATGTCTAGATTTATTCAACTGGCATTCACGGGAAAACTTTGGAGAAAAAATTGTAGGAAATCCTCTTCAATCTCCTTCCTCTGATTCTTCCTATCATTTGGCTTGATGTTTTCATTGGGAGAAACCATTCCCTTCATCAGCTCAAGCTTCTTCATCTCTCACCATTCAATCCTCCAGATTGAATCCAAGCCTTTGTTGTGATGCCCTATCACAATGTGTTGTCGTGAATCTATAAATACAACCTTTCTCCACAGTAAATGAATCCCAACTTTGTGCAAACCTACTCTACAAGAATAGCAATCAGGCAATCATAGCAATAGTGATAGCATCTTAGCATCATAGCAATCATAGCATCAATAGAATCTATATCGTGGTTGCATCTTAAGTTTTATGGTAGTTTTCATCCGTCAGGTTTCATGTCAAAATAGATTACATTAGCCATATCATCTAGAAATCATAATATAGAAGTAGATCATTGTATTTAGTACCATTCCATTCTCTAGATAGGCATTTTAAGAATCATAGTGCTTACCAAATTTGAGAGCCCTCTGTGATTAGATAAATCTTTGGATAAACGGAACAATGAGACACTTTCAAGTTTTCTATGCTTTAAATTAGTTAATTGTTGTTAAATATTGATATAATGTTTCATTAAGAAGTGTTTTTAGGTTTTTTACTTATTTACTTATTCCATACTTACAATTTGGCACCCACCGTGGGGCCTAACCCCATGTTTTTAACAAGTTTTTCTAAAAAGTGTTTGTACATGATACAAGCGTGTTTCTTTTAGAGCAATTGAAAGATTATGTAGTGCATCTGACACAAACTATAGCGCTTTTGACTATTTTAGCACTTTTGACAAAAACTATAGTGCTTCTGAAGACTGTTTTAGGGCTTCAACCAAAAGCTTTCAGCACAGTCTGATGGTTCATGTTCAAATCCATTTTAGTGCATCTAACGAATTCTACAGTGCTTTTGACAAATCTGGCAGTGCTTCAGACAATTTCTACAACACATCTGAGCATTTAAGTGGTGCTTCTGACCTTTGTTATAGCGCTTCTGTAAATTGTTATCTGGCTCCAACGTGACCACAACTAGTAACTTGATTTTTTAGTTGGACTAAAATGAACCAATCCTAGGATAGTCACTTGATTTAAAATATATCAATCCTAGGGTAGCCATCACTTATTTTCTTTCTCAGTTAAAATAAACACCATTTCTTTTATGAAGCAACATCTTCACATAGATAGCAAATTGTTGTTTGGGCTCTAAAATTGAACAATTGATTACTGTCATTGTGTGGTGATAGGAATATGCTCTCCCCTTAACTGTGTTATCAAAATGCCAGAATCATCCTTTATTTTCATGCATTCTTGCTTTATTAAATCCTTTAGAAGGCCTACCGTAGTGGAAAAAAGTACTCACCCTATGGGAACAACCTCAGTGGGAACAACCAAAGCCAGGTTTTCCAACCCACTATAAAATAAAAGTAAATTTGGGAAAACCCTCATTTAGCAGAAGTGTGCAAGATAACCATCCCCAAAATATTTTTTCTAAAGATTGGGAGGTCTCCTGAGGGAGTTTATTATTTTCTGCTCTAAATGGAAACCCTATCCAAGAACCATAGTGTAGTATCCAACTTGTCTATTTCCGAACATTGTAATACTCAGCGGTGTCGAGGAAGGGAAGAATCTACCCCCAAGACACTCACCATATAATTTCCAAGGACTGTTTGCTCAAGGGATCGAGAAATTTAACCTTGAGCACACGACTAGAAAAGAAAAAAACATGGGCACCCTCTAGGGGTGACACGGCTGTGTGATTCATCACAATTTTAAGTTGTGGTTTTTTTAGTATAACGATGACCTTTTTTGTCCTTAAGAGTGAGTCTGTCTAAAGTGTATTTCTTGTCAAAAAACCTATGAAAATCAAGATGGATCTGTTGATCCTTGAACATACACTTACTATTTAGATTCTAGGACTTAAAAACACTTGTTCTACAATTGCTTGTTGTGTCTTCAAATCATTAAATCAGATAAAGATCATCCAAAACAACACAAAAAATTAACAAGTCCATCTATGAAAACTTATGATTAGGGATTGGAAATCCACAAACTTTGTCAAGAAAACCCTTACAATAAGAATCAAGAAACCAAAGAAACAACTTCGTCACAAGAAACTATTGGAAAGAAGAATTTTTTTATATCAAAGTAGGAAGGTCTTGCTTCAACATAGAATCTTCATCCATAGGTTTCACGATTTTTCTAGGGGATACACTAATGATTATTCCTTTGATCCCTTATATTCACAAGCCTATTTTAAAAAAAGAGCTCTTTCACAGAAACATAATCATAGTCAACCTATTTGATAGTCTTCCATTCCACAACTAGCGATAGATTATTCTAACAGGACAGATCAATTCATACAATAGAGGAAACATTTGAAAACATTAGGCTTGTTATCAGAATAAAAAAATTTACCAGGAAAAATACCTTATCAAAGTACCCTAGATTTCATCAAAAAATCAGTCCATTCATTTAGAAAAATAGACAAACACTGATAAATCCTAAAATAGCGCATCCTAAATCCTAAAATAGCACATCTACAGTCTTTCATAAATATCCATTAGTATTAGAAAAATACTAGTTACTTTAGCGCATCTACAGTCTATCTTAGCGTATACACCCTATTTTTTAGTGCATCCACAGTCTATTTTAGCACTTACATAGCCTGTTTCAACGCATCTGACAAACATCACAGTGCATGTACAGTCTATAAAAATAAAGTTTACCAGTGTCAAAAATACTAGATACTTTAGCACTTACACAATCATTTTTAGTGCATCTACCATGTTTGATAGTGCTTTTACCATCTCTTTTAGTGCATGCAGTGTTTGTTTTAGTGCTTCTTCCCTCTGAAATAGCACATCAATAAGACAAGAAAATAGAGAGCTCTTAGAAACATCTATCAGACTGTAGACATTAGAAACTTGGATTTTTACCATATTGAAACATTTTCCATAGTCTCAACAATGTCTTAAACCTAAAAAAAATAGGATCATACAAATCAATTTTTTTCAAATTAAAACCTAGATCTTGCAACTTTAAAGTGTCCACAAATCAAACACAAAATCTTGGTTATTAGGTAAATTTTCTTCATCAAGATATTATCATCCTACCATCATGAAACGAAACATAATAGTCATATTTTTTAACCTAGTCTCATCAATAGGATATATCATCCTATTTGACTTTGTTAAAAACCAGTTGAGACTCATCCAAACATAGAAGATCAAAGTTTAGTGTGGAAAACAAACATTTGTATGCCAATTTTGACAAGGTTACAAAGTCAAAAACTTAGAGAAAATGAAATTTAAACACCAAATGTCATGGTTGAAGAAAACTGTTTTCATAGATTCCAACAAAATGATCCAAATGAAATAACACAAGAAGATGTCAACACAACACAAAAGGATCCAAATTTCCATAAAATTCATGGAAATTTTTTTAGAACAGGATATGGAAAAATATCTTTTGATGCTAACTGAGCTAGGTGCCAAACTTCCAAAAGACTTCGACATCAATTGACTGAAGGAAACACCTAAAACAGTTGAAACTAAATCACACAACACACAAAACACTGATCAAGTGGTTTCCTTAACATGTCAAATGTAGAACTTACAACTTCAATACATGCAAAAAGGAACCACAAAAAGGTACTCATTATAGCACATTTGTCCTTACCCTTTTCATTCGTGTGTAGACATGATACCATTTCCAAGACATTGTGAATTTCCCAAATATGACAAATATAATGACAAAATAGATCCAATTGACCATGTAAGCGAATTCAGAACAATGAGTTTAGAGTTTGCACGGGAAGACACTTACCTAATGAGGTTATTTCCTAGAAGTTTAGGATCACACTGTATGGAATGGTTCTCCAAATTACAACTAGGGATTTGATCCTTTGAAGAACTGGTCAACAGATTTATCACATAGTTCTCCTTCAACATTCAACATGAAACAAAAGAAGGGAGAGACATGCCTATCATTCTTACAACGTTGGCGAAAGTTATTTGCTAGATATCCTTGATCTATACCTGAAGAGGAAAAGATTTAATTATTTATCGACAACTTAAATGATGACATGAGTTATAGACTGGAACTACAATGTCCCCCGACATTCGAAAAGGTGATTGAAAATGGGCTTAAAATCAAAGAATCCTTAGTTGAAAGAGGAGTGATTAAACATTACAATGACACTGTCGTCAATCAGATATGCACCCTTAGTTAGATTCACAAAAATCAAAATATCTATTGAAACATGGAAACTCTTTTCAGATGCAGGTGATCTATATGAAAAGAGAATCTCCAGAGTGAGCTGGTTCTCCGAATGATAATCTTATTCTAAGTATTTTTTGGGGGAAAAGGATAGAGAATATGACTGAAATGAAATCCTATCTAATGTGATCTCAACTTAAAAAATGACTTTGATATTTCACCCACAAACAATCTTTAGAAAAATAGCAATGACCTCACAATCTCTCATGAACATTAGTACAAAATTGATTTGCATGAAGTTTTGAACCTAAACACAGAATGCAACCTACATTAAATGAACTTTTTGTATCAATAATCTGCAATATTAGGACATAAAAAGGATCTATAAAATAGAATCACAATATGAACATCATACTAAAATTGCAAATATAGACATAAATTGGGGATAGGAATGCTGCTTTTATTGGATAAAGGAGTGAAAACTCTCAAAACTTGAGTACAAAGAAGTTTTCAAGCTCAAAAATGTGTAAGAACAAGAAACTAGAATATGAACTGAGAAGAAAAAAACTAAGTTTTCTTCAAGATATATCTCCTCAAAACCCTAATCCGATCTCAAAAGAAATGCTCAAGAAAAGGTATCAAAATTGCCCGATAAGCTTGCACAAAAGCGGAAAAAACACACTTTTTGCATGTACATACTATTAGACTTCTAAAAATAGGCCAAATCTACTTCGAAAGCAAATAAAACACCTTATCTTTTTATCAGGAAGCCCAAATCAGACCAAAAGATCACTCAAAAATCTGCTAAAAATAGCAAAGAATTAAAGCATTTTATAAAATATCACTTTACTCTTGCTTTATAATGACTTGTAGATTTACTACTTTCATAATTGATTTATTTTTGCAATTAAAGATTTTGAAAATCTTTAGCAAAAAATAATAGCTTATCTCTCCATTTACAATATTGATTTTCTTAAAATCATAAAATATAATACAATCTCCTAACAATATTTTTAATTGATTTCTCTAAAATCAATTGAAAATAGTCTAAGAATAAACCTTATGCTTAAAAAAATACCCTCCAAGATTTAATTGATTTTCTCAAAATCCCTTGAAAATAGTCTAAGGCTTCACCTAAAGGCCTAAAGTCTTTATACCACACAAATATTTCATTAGACAATCCAAAGACTTAGGCAAAATTCATAATTTGAAAGCCTCTACAATGTTCAACCTAGGGCATGAATAAGACATAAAAGGATAAACCTAAACATTATAATCTTAAATGAAAAGGCCATCTTCAAATTAGGGCATGAAGATGGACAAAACTGAAAGCAAACCCTAAATTTGGATCATTAACATTTGGTGACTTTTGGGGAAAATGCTCTGCATGCAACACCACCATGAGAAGGCTAGGGTTTCAGCTTTGAGACTTGATTCTTGGCTATTGACCTTCCTGATTCTGACCACATTCGACCTCCATAACTCAGGGTACATGTTATTTCTTGTATTATATTCATTCTTTGGCTTCTTTGATGAGAATAAAGGCCTCACTGGCTGCGGCTATAACATATTTGTCCGATGTCCCTTCTGCCTCTATGTTCCTCCATTATTACATCTTTGTCTGGCCGTCATGAGAGCTTGACCTGAGCATTTTTTTTCTTGGAAGATAAAACCTCAACCCTCAGGTTTTCATGGTGACCTCCACAATGATGAAGTAAGTCTCAATGTTTGGCTTTGTAAACATTCTAAACTTGGCCATTGCATAGGTTGTGGGCTTGATATATTTATTGATTGATTTTAATGAAGAAAAACTCCATTTGCAGATTGTTTACTCTGACTTTTAATAGATTTGAAGAAAACTCAAATGGGTCCTTCCTTTCTGTGAATTGACAATCATTTAAAGAGTCAAATACTCTCTCCAGGCCACACCATGTAGATGCTCAATATGAGATTCTAAAAAATTTATGGGCTTGACCCATGATGGCATTTCATTCCTTTTGTATTTCCTAAGACAAAACTTAACATGGGTATTCAGTACCTTGGAGAAATCATGTTTTTTTTTAGTGATTTTCTGTTGAAAACCAATATGGTACTATGATAAGAATAAATCTAAGTTTCAAACAAAAACCCCATATGGATAATCTGTGACTTAGAAGAAAATTTTTTACTTCCTCTGGAGCTCGACCCACCATGATTTTCTACTTATTTCTATGGTTTTCTTATAAAACCCTTCATGGGTAAATGATATTATGAAGAAAATACATTTCTTTGCTCTTCTGTTGAAAACCCTATGTGGGTAAGCTGAAAATAGTGAAAAAGTTTATTTTGTTACATATTCAAAATTTGAAATCAACCCACCATGGTATTAGTTTTGCATTTATGAAACCCCATGGGTATCTCTGAAAATTGTAGTATCTATATTTAAATCTCAAAACCCCAATGTGGGTATTCTGAAAAATGAAAGAAATCTAGATTTTGTCGAAAAATCTATGCCAATATATGTAGTAGATTTTGTCTCTGAAATGTAGCACATTAAGAACATTCACCCTTGATTAGATTGATCATGTTGAATTGATAACAGATACTCTTGATTTTCATGCACTAAACTTAGATTTAAAATTTCATGGTTGTAGCTCCACTTGTATTTTCAGTTTACTGTATTTGTAGTAGCTCCTCCATGCTTTGTCATTCTCTACTCATTCTAGAAATGACTTCTACATATTTTAATTCTTGTTCAATATGTCTATATTTGTCTGCCTAGACCCATGCAAATTATTCTTTGAAAATACACTTTGAATGACAAAACAATTCTCCAAAATAGTGTATTTTTTATTGTTTCCCTTTCAAATACAGTGATGTATAAAATTCACTTAATGCAACATTTGCACTCTTAGCCAAAATGAAACCGGTTGTCTTTGTTGAATCATTACTTCACTTTATTAGACATACTGGTCACTATATTGGTGCTCGTCATCCTTCATTCTAATGGGAATCTGAAGCTCTCTTCATGCTCAACTGTCCTTACATGTTTATGCTCTTCTAACTGGCACTCTTCATGCATTTTTATGCTCCATTTAATAAAATTGTCTTATGCCTTGCTCTCTTCCCAAATGAAAAATCTGAAATAGTGCTCTTTGTTGAGGCATTATGTATGCATGTTCACTATCATTGCTTAAAGATAGAACACTATTGTAATATCATGAAACAAGATGCATAAACAACACCCATGGTAGAAAAATGCAAACTGTATAGCAATATCTGAGATTTGGAATCATGAAAAAGATGTATTCAGTTGAATTGATTGAGCTTATTTAAGTCCACTCTCCACCTATAGCTTTCAAGAAGCATACTACTTGATTGTTATGAGTGAGCATTCAACTTGATGGCTTTGATAAATGAACTCCGCTTTACTCTTTCAGTTGTATAGTTCAGATGAACATGATAATTGCACTCCTTCTCTTAGCCCCATCTATAATGTATAAGGGGTAGCATGTCGAGCTCTACCCTTGTGTGAGCTGTTTTTCTCCACATGCTTAGTCTTCAAAATATAATCAATTACATGACTCTTCCTATACCTGCACAAGGAAACAAATGATGTTAGCATAAAAACAATATATGATGATGTTTCCCTTTCTAGTTCATGCTTTTGTTCCTTCCTTTAGTTGGTTCTATGCATTGCAAGGATTGAAATATATCTCTGTTAGTATAGCATGTAGTATTATTCATATCCTGAGCTCTTAATTGACACCCTTCTCAATCTTTTGTAGGTACATCGAGAAGCAAAAGCAGAATGGAGCTAGCTTTGAGGAACCAACCAAACCAACTCAAGCAATGAAGGATATGTCTAATGTTATCTACTTTTCACTTTCAGTTGTATATTTCTTTTCTTGTCATGAATGGAAACAGCTAAAACCATGGCTTGTGTGGATATTTAATTTCATTCTTTCATTTCCATTCTGAAAGAAAAGCATTAAAGTGAAAAGTTGTATCATCATTTGAATTCCTGCAATCAAATGAAATATTGTAAATATGAATCACTTTATGAAATAAATGAAAGCATTGTATTATGCTTTATCGTTTGTACACTTAATTTTGTATTCCCTTTGATTGTTAAAAACATGAGTAATACTTCTGAAATTCAGTTTCTTCAAAACACCTGCATAATTTTCACTTGATGAATGATAAATGCAGTGAAAACAACACTTAAGCATATGCAAAAATAACTATTTTTCCACCTTAATATGTAACAATATTTAATCCAGCTCCACCAATTGAGTTCTAGTGAAAAATTGGTAACAGACACATCAAACAATGTCAATTCCTCAAATCACTATGGAAACAATGACAAGCCAAAATTTTGGCATAAAAATAGAAATACTAGAAACAATGATACTACAACTGACACACAAAATACAAAACCAATATTCAATTTAACAACAACTGTGAAAACAAATTAGAATGAAAACCAGAACAACAATCAAGGTACCACTCAAAAAAATAACCCAAATAATGGAGAATCTCGGTCACTGCCATATAAAATACAATCCAATCGATGAAGATTTACACCATTACAACAAACTTTGGAATCAAAAATGAGAGAGCTTATTGCAAATAGACTTATTACCCTACCAAAAGCAAGAAATTGGGAGCCAAAAGTGAAACCATCTTGGTGGAATGATGCTGACTATTGCAACTTTCATAAAAATAAAGGACATAAAACAAATGAATGTATGCAAATAGACTTATTACCCTACCAAAAGCAAGAAATTGGGAGCTGAAAGTGAAACCATCTTTGTGGAATGATGCTGACTATTGCAAATTTCATAAAAATAAAGGACATAAAACAAATGAATGTATACAATTAAAACACCTAATCCAAGACTTGATTGAAGCAAAAAGGTGTTTGTCAAAGGACCTCAAACAAACAACAATCACACTACATTTACAAATCCTTTACCTAACTATGAAAAGGGAGAATCTTCTTCAAACAGTAAAGTAAAAAGTGTAAATTATATCTATGACACCACCATTCTTTGCATTTATGAGGTGAAGAAAAATAATGTTATTGATAATCAAATAGATGAAATTAACATCAATGACACTGTATCCCTAAACATGATTCCAAACATAAATACATCTGACAACCAAATCAATGTCACCAAAACTAGAGAAGCACAAGACTAACAACCGGTCAATGCCAGAACAAGGGGGTATTCCAAAGTGATACTGAAAAGAGTTTCACCTAAAATCACTACTCCCCCATCACATCAATACAACATTGTGGATCAACTACAAAAGATACCTGCATAGAAATCCATACTGGAACTCCTTAAAATTCACCATCACATAAAGAGGTTCTAGAACAGGCTCTAGTAGCCACTACAGTATCTAATAATTTGGATGTTTTTCAATTTCAAGCTATGGTGGGACATTTGACCACACCTCATTCTCTTTCATTCTCCAAAAAATATGATGTGTCATTAAATCACCCACACAATGCAACCATGCATATAGAGGTTCTATTCAATAAACACCATGTCAAGCATGTCTTAATAGATTGCAGAGCTAGATTAAATATTTGTACTTTAAAAGTAATTTGTGCACTAGGCTATTCTAACAATGCTATTCATGCAAGGAGAAATATAACAATAAAATCATATGATGAAGAGGAAAGGTCTTCCAAGGGGCTGATTGTACTACCAATTCAACTGGGACCGATTGTCAAATTTTTTTTTTCCAAGTGTTAGACAAGGAGCTAACATATAACATACTCTTGGGATGTCCATGGATCCATGAGATGCAAGTAGTACCTTCGACATATCATCAATGTTTGAAATTTCATGTCAATGGACAAGAGGTCACAATTTCAGCAGACAATAATAATACCCAGATGTGTAACATGCTTAAATAAAATCAAGACACTCTGGTACCTCACGATAGAGAAGCTAGCATATATGCTTCATCCAGTGGTGAAGAGGAACTCAATTTTATATCCAAATGGGTCGAGAAGAAAGACTAGGAAAAGGAAACAACTGTTATTGACTCAACTATATCAAATAATGAAGGTCCCCTGAACACTCTATCACAACAATTTATAGACAAGATCCAATTAAAGGACAAATGCTTGGGAGAATATTCCCTTGAGCAATATTTATTTCTTTCACAATTACTACCATCCCCAAAATCATATGGACAACCCACAACAAACACATGTCAATCATCACAACTCATCAGGGTTCTAAATGAAAGGTTTGTAAAAGCAGGAACTCTACAAGATGAATCAGAAGGCAAGGCCATTCTCAATTGGCTATACAAGGATGAAGAAGCCTCAACATCAACAAATATCAGCATCAGAACATATTAGTTTGGAAAAGGAAAGGAAATCTTAGAAAAAATGGGTTATGAAGGGCAAGGAACAATTGGAAAATGAAAAGATGGTATTATAGAACCTATTCAACCTCTAACACTTCAGCCTAAGGACAAAATAGGATTAGGCTATATAGGGGAATCAAGAGAAGAAGTAACTCAAAAAGTGGTAGAAAGGATTCTGCAAATGAGGGATGGGTCTGAAATAGATTCAAATGAATATGAATGGGATCATTTATTTGCAACATCATACACTGAAAAAAAAATTGACATCATCAAAGCATATACACCCACACACAAGGAGAGACAAAGTTTAGGAACTAGACCACTTGTATTGGGATCAACAAATATCGATGACTCAAGAGAGGATGAACAAACATCGAGTGAGATAGACAACTCAGAGGAGGGTAATATCATCGACCTCAACCTTCCCACTGAAAAATTTGACCACATAACTATTGGAACACTTATAGGCATCAACCTCACTCAACCTGATGACTTATTACCCTTGATCCATCCCAAACTTATTGACTTGGACCTAACCGGACATATTAATATACCAGTCTTTTCGAATGAAGAGGTCATCATAAATTTCTTTTGTAGTGATGAACCTGATACAAGTTCTACCCATAACACTCATAATGACATTCAAATTAGGAGGGTGCCAAAACTTCCAATTGTAAAAATGACAATAGGAAAAAAGGATCTAATGGTGAAAACCTTTTTGAGGTAGCATTAGATTTTGAAAAAATAAATAACATATCTAACAATGAAATCCTTTGTGAGGCACTGAAAGATGGGAGATTTGACACCCTTCTAGAGCATTACCATGATAGATCATCAGTACTAGTAGAGCCTATGCAGTCCATAAATCTTGGAACAATAGAAAAGATAAAGATTCTACATCTAGCATCATCTATGACAGAACATGAGAAGCCCACATTCACCAAATTCTTTGAAGAGTGACATATCAATTTTGCTTAGTCTTATTCCAATATGCCAAGATTGGATCCAAATCTCCTGGTGCATCATCTGTCTCTACCATCCAGAATCAAACCAGTAAAGAAAAATTTGAGAAAAATGCATCCCCACATCACCCTGATGGTAAAGGCTGAGCTGAAGAAGTTGTTGGATGTAGGATTTATCGGGTCTATCAATTATGTAGAGTGGATTTCAAATATTGTGTCTCTGTCTAAACTAGATAATAGCATTAGAATATGCATAGATTTTAGAGATCTAAATAAGGCATGCCCAAAGGATGATTTTCCTTTACCAAGTATTGACATCATTGTCAATTTAATAGTGGGACATGCCATGTTGTCATTAATGGATGGCTTCTCAGGGTACAACCAAATAAAGATAACACCTGAAGATCAAAAAAAAAAAACATACACTTGTCCTTGGGGTACATTCTATTGGAATGTCATGCCTTTTGGGTCGAAAAATGTAGGTGCAACATATCAATGGGAAATGACCACTATTTTTAATAATATGATGCATACTTTGATGGAAGATTATGTGGATAACATCTTAGAAAAATCATACACTAGAGAAGGACATCTAGAGATCCTCGTCAAAATATTTACTAGATTGGAAAAATTAAATGTCAGATTAAACCCTAAGAAATGCGTGTTTGGGGTAACATCAACAAAACTCCTTGGTTACATAGTATCAAAAAAAGGAATCAAAGTGGATCTAGCTAAGGTCAAAGAAATAATGGAGATGTCGCCACCTAGAAATATCAGTCAATTACAGTCTCTACAAGGCAAGCTACAATCCATCAGGAGATTTATCTCCCAATTGGCGGACAAAAGCCATCCATTCAATCATCTACTTCATAAGAATGTCTCATTCAAGTGGGATCATGACTATGAAACAAATTTTAACTAGATAAAGCAATATTTTATGTCACCTCCCATACTCATGCTACCTGTAATAGAGAAACCATTATTATTATATATCACAACAACTAACATTTCATTAGGTGCTCTATTAGCACAAGAAGATTATGAGGGAAAGGAACAAGATATTTACTACATCAGTAGGACTCTCAACGGTTATGAAATAAATTACATATTTATAGAAAAATCTTTTTTGGCAGTGGTATTTGTAACCTAGTAGTTGAGGAACTACATTTTGACTCATACAGTCAGACTCATCGCAAAAATAGATCCATTAGATATCCTACTCAACAAAGCTGCTCTAATAGGGAGACTAGAAAAATGGGTTATGATCTTAAGTGAGTTCTACATCCAGTATGTAGACTGGAAAGCCATCAAAGGATAGGTGTTAGCTAATCAATTAGCTAAAGCTCGGTTACAAGATAATCATCCAATAAACATTGAAATTCTGGATGCCGACATTCTAAATATTACTACACAATAATGGAGACTTTATTTTGATGGATCATACACATAAAGGGGATCTGGTTGCATAGTTGGATGCAAAAGAGGACCATGCTTAGCATAAATGTACTCATTCGGATGCATTGGAATAGTTCATTTGGTCACACTAGTTGTAGAATGAAAGTTGCACCGCTTTGCAACTTTACACTGCTTGAATTTGGCACTTTTTTAACGAAGTGAAAACAAGACACCATGAGAAAATGACTTTGAGATAACAAAAACTAAGAGAGGTTACTGTAGAGGGGCCCAACATGATCCCTTAGGCTAAGAAGGAGAGTTCTTAATCATCACGGTTTCTAAGTAATATCCCATCAAAGATTATTTCCCTTTCACACTTTGGACTCTTAAGAGATCGATCCGTTTGAATGTAGCTTGAAGTGATTCTGTGTGTTTGGGTGTGAAAGAGGACCATGCCTAGTGTAAACGTACCCATTTAGACACGTTAGAATAGTCTATATCATCACATGAGTTGCAGAACAAAAGTTACACCACTTTGGAACTTTACATTGCTTGCAATTGACACTTTTTTCATCATGTCAAAATTGGACACCATGGAAAAATGACTTTGAGATAACAAAAACTGAGAGAGATTATTATAGAGGTGCCCTACATCATCCTGATGCATCAGAAAAAATTCACATAACTAACATGGTATCCATGTAGTAGGTCGTAAAAAATTGTTGCCCTTTTGAAATTTGGACTGTTAAGGGATTAAATTGCTTGAATTACAAATGTTTGAGGGCAACAATAAATTTCAATATTTGAGTAAATCTCATTACAAGTGTTTGAGTAAACCAACTAGGGCATCAACCAAATTTTCCCAAATCCTCATCCCTACTCATTCCAACTTTAAAAACATAAAATACAACCTACCTACACCCATTCCACCAATTATTAAGCATTTTCATCGGTGGAATGGGTCACAAATCATTATTTTTTCTCTCAAACCCTTAAAACTAGGGCTTCTAACCCATTTTCAGAAAACAAATACTATCACCCACCCAAATATTGATGAAATTAAATGGGACAAGATTCAAATTAAAGGTAGTTCACTCCTCCATCAATTCCAATGCACAAATGAGCACTTCCAGGCCATACCAGAACATACAAGTTGTAGTAGCAAAATTCAATGTAGGAAAACACATAAAACAATTAATCTTTATTATTCAATCCTCCAAATGTACATTCAACCCCTATTTTGACCATTACAAAGAATATTTAACCTTTTCCAACCATATCCAAATGACTACAACTAACTTTTATCATCCTAACTATTCAATTTCCCTTTCACATCAAAAATGCAAAAGTTGTTATGCTACATTTTTCCAATTTTTGCAACTTTACCAAATTGACTCAAAATGAATCATCCTAACCAAAACCAACCCAAAAAATTGCAACATAGTCTTAAAGACCTTATTTCAAAACAAAAACATGACCTTAAACATAAAGACACTACATACTAAACCCCTTTTACAAAATGAAGGCCCAAGTGCCCTGCACCATAGGCATAATGCCTTAGGTACTCCGTTCTCACAGATCTTTTACAATGTCACTCATACATTCAAGATTCTCTTATAATATCTACATCATAGGTGCTCATGATGAGGTTAACTTCAAATGAATAACTTGATATTCCCTCGCTAAGCTTTACACACTCTTTTATAATGGCTTCAAATCAGAACTGAGATTTTTCAAGATCATCAAAATAAGGATGTTTCATTGCTTTTTTGGCCAAGATTCTCTTCAATGGATCATAAATCAGCATTTTTTGCAAGGAGAGACCAATCAATTTTTAGTAGTTTACTTACAAATATAGAAAGTACAAGAAGTAAAAGAAAGAGCATCCAAAATGGAAATGAAATGAAAATAGATGGAAGGCACTTACAAACAACAAATCCACACCATTTGGTTCCAACTCAAGAGTAGCAAGGCATAAATATTGATGGTTCCATTGAGGATAGGCATGCTAGTCTCTCAACTTAGTCACTCCTGGTCATACATCTTCACTGGGAGTTCCAACATACCTATTGCACACAACACCTCTCATGAATAGAATAACTTGAAATTTGAGATGCTCTTATAATGTCTACATCATAGGTGCTCATGATAAGGTTAACTTCAAATGAATAACTTGAAATTACCTCACCAAGATTTACACACACTTTTATAACGACTTAAAATCATAATTGATATTTGTCAAGATCATCAAAATAAGGATGTTGCATTGTTTTTTTGGATAAGATTCTCTTGGATGGCTCATAAATCAACATTTTCTGCAAGGGGACACCAATCAATTTTTAGTAGGTTACTTACAAATAGGAAAAATAAAAGAAGATGATAGCATTGGCATCAAACAAATTAATGTGCATAAAAGTATAAATTAATAAGAACCAATGTGCATACTTACAAATTAATCCAACGAACCATCTGGGTCCTCTCTACTCTTTATTGTGTCAAGTATTGCCTCATAGTCAGACTCACGGACCTTCCACAAGGTCTTGTTCAAAGGTCTACCCCCATATTTGGTCAAACAAACATTGGATGCCATGAAAATGCTTGAGTAATGAAGAATCTTATAATGCATGTCAAAGTCCTGAAACATCCAATATTTAACACTCTTATGTGGATACCTTCTAAGCCACATTCCAGTAACAACAACTGAGCTTACAGGGTATTCGATGATTTCTCCATCTATAACTGGGGCCTCCAATTTCTTTTTTGCCTCAACACAATGACACAAGTAATATTTTGTTCCCTCTTCATTTTCTTCATCTGCAATAATTTCATAAACATGTCTTGCATTGATATGTGTAGCAAATCTCTTGAAATTAGTCAACATTACAAATACACTACAAAGTAAGATAACAATAGGAATTTCAAAAACTAAGCAAGTAGATATATTACCTAGTTGAACTAGATCTGATACATAGTCAAAATTGGCCAATGATTACATCTGTGTTAGTTCTAATGTTGTTGAAGGGTGATACATGTGAAGTGGGCTAAAATAACTTGTCAACCATTTCTCAACCCACTCCTTTGACTCACAATCATTCCAGGCTTGCATTGTAAATGAAGAATAAAAGCATGCCATATTTTGTGTATTGATACTCCATGAACTTGCATCTAACCTAAGGAAAGAGTGTAGCTCACTTGATCCTATTAGTGTACAACAATCCTCATATGGTGCAATGTTATTATCATCCATAAAAAAGAAAATCTACAAACGAAAGACGTACCTTCATTACCTAGACCCATTGAAGCATTACACCACTCAATGATTGATTTTAAATCTATCAACTTTGCATTGTCTTTATACTTTAACTCTTCTCGTGCTAATGCTCTTTAATTCACACATGCTTTTGTACCATCATGATCCCTCTTTCTATGCCCGACCTCACAAAATTTCCACATATGTTGAACACCTGTAATGACATGCATCTTGCTCAACTAGTAGAACAAGCATGAGTTCTTGAACTGTGTTGCACAGTTAGCCGACCATATTATATACCGACTGTATGTTATGCCCCTCTAAGCCAAGTCACTATAGAACATCTAGAAGAAAATTTGCATGAACTATAGAGATTGTGTGCCATCATCACTAATATAAAAGTGATACTCACTCAATACCTTCCTTTGGTCCTCTGTACTATCAGTTGCATGAATGAATGCTATGTGCACAAATATCAAAACCTATGTGGAGTTGTAATATTGTGACTGCACCTCACGCTATGGCTATAGAGTGTAGTTCTCTAAAAATTCAACCACTAATACTATTCTTCCAACTAGAAAGGTTTCCTTTCATAGCTTGAATTGTGTGTCCAACCATCGGGCTCTATGGGTATGCCTTGCATACTCATACACTATATTGTCACAAAACATGGACATAAACTAATACACTAGAATCTTCTGAATAACCAAATCACACCTTTTTGCTTGGTTATCATATTTTATAACGTATGTCACTATTTTATACTTCCCAAACTCTACTAGTTTTTTTCCCACCTCATCTGTGCTTTCCATATGTTGACATATTGGCATACACTGTAAGCCATCGCAACACTCACATGAACCATCCAAGCACTTTGTCCTATAGAATATTTGGCCATCCTCTATTTCACATAAATTTTTTGATAAGAACTCTCTTGAAGATGTTGGTGGGGATTCTATGCCACAATCCTATCAAACTTTGTTAGTATGCAAATCTAAACATATAAAATGATAAACATCATAATGGTTAGTGAATTCAATATGTAGTCTACAACAACAAGTAGTGTGTGTGTGATTTATCTTGACATAAAAAGGTTTAAGCATTTCAAAATATCTTTGACAAATACTAATTTGAGGATAATCATGTTCAAATTTATGAAAAAATAGGGTTTGAGTCGATTCCAAAAAATGCTTTGGATGTGGTTCATGGTTCTGACTACCGATTCTCCTTCTTGGCACATCCCTTTGATTCGGAGATGGAATTGTGTTATTCTTCCAATACTCTTCAATTAGTGTTCTCAGTGCTTCAACAACTTTTTTTATCTTTCTATTGCAGTCTTTCTGAGAATTCCCTTAATTCATTTGAATTAGTGCCCTCAATTCTTTGTCACCTTTGAACGGCTCTTGATAAAGTTTTTCTACTAATTTTCATTTGTTCACTCATCTTTCTAATGAGACAAGCTCACTTTGTTTGACTACTTACCAAATTCAATGTAATGACACGTCGGGTGACATTACTATCCTTTGAGTGGAAGGTCTTACCCACACTCTCAGAAGCATACATTAGATTCTTCACAATTGTGTTTTCACTTGAAGCATTCATGATGTTTCTATACTTTATACCCCACATCATTTCAACAAATAGTTGACATCTTGCAGTCTCATTTAGCCTTTCAAAGAATAATTTCCCAATGTTATCAGCATATCTTCTACAAGTTAGTGGTGGAATGTTATGTTCCATGTGCTACAAAATATCCTCATCAATATTAAACAAATACTTTGGATTTTTTACACAAAATTCTAGATGGTGTTCTCCTAGGTACATACATCTCAACATTAGGAATTTCATCAATATTTAATTGAGGTGGGCTAGATTATGTACCTTCGATCGAGGGTGGAGTAGAAGACATACCTTGAGGTTCACATGGGGATGATGCCATACCTTCTTCATCAAATCTGAGTGATGATGTACTCTCAACCTGAGATGTAGTGGATGGTGTCCAACCATATTCACTTGTGGTAGATGGTTTCCCTCCATATTCACTTGTGGTAGAGTCCCTCCATATTTGCTTGTGCTTAATGGTGTCCCTTCGTATTCACTTACGGTAGAGGGTGTGTCTCCAACTACGGTATCTGAATCTATCTTACCACAATGCTTTCACATTCATGACCTTTGTGCTGCCAATGCATGTTCTCTTTTTGATGGTTGAGGTTCCTCTTCAATTGGCTTGTCTTTTTCAATCGTATCCAATTTCTTCTTTTCACGATATGTCACCACTTGTTCTCTCTCCTTTGATTATTTGGTTTCATACTCTTCATCTGCTAGTTTATTCCTTCTTCATTTCCATGGTATGGTGGATAATTTTACCTATAGCATGGTAATGATACAAATATTAGTACCTAAAAAATGTATCCATTCAAATAAATGAAATATATGTCATTCAAGGCTTCATAAAAAATACTTACAATCATCCAGTAGAAGAGCATTTCTAGCACAAACAAAGGTTACATGAATTTTTCCAATGGAATTCCTTAAAGAAATGTGGTAATGTGGCTTGCCATGATTGCAAGATAGGCTCAAAATGGAAGCATGGAAAAGGCATGTGAATTCAAATTCCTTGGCAAGCTAGTGGAGCATTGGCAAGCTAGCTCACTAACTAGCTTGTCAATGTGTTAGGGTTGACAAGGTAGGGGCAGTATATGCCTCATAGAATTAGGGACTCATGGTGATGTATATTGTATACACCTAAAAATGGTCTTGAGAATATAATTAATTAAATATGATTTATTTGATTAATAAATCTTAAATTCATCTACCTAAAAAATAAATAGAAATATTTATTTATATTAAGTTCACTTTTAATTCTTCTACTTTATCATATTATTTTCCTCTTAATTAAATAAAAAAATTTAAATACTTTGTTTTATTTAATTATTATCATTATTATTTCTTCTATATTTGATCCATTTATCTTATCTTAATTAAATAAGTAAACTTCAATAGTTTGTATTATTTAATTATCATATCCCTTTTTATTAAATAAGCAAATGTCAAATATTTGTTTCATGTAATTAAATATCTTCTTACTTTGCTAAATTTGAATAAATAAAAAATATTCAAATAAAGCAATGTTCCTCTATTCACTCACCAATAAAATTAGATATTCTATGTCTAAATTTATTCAACTGGCATTTTCGGGAAAGCTTTGGAGACAAACTTGTAGGAAATCCTCTTCAATCTCCTTCCTCTGATTCTTCCTATCATTTGGCTTGATGTTTTCATGGGGAGAAACCATTCTCTTCATCAGCTGAAGCTTCTTCATCTCTCACCATTCAATCCTCCAGATTGAATCCAAGCCTTTGTTGTGCTGCCCCGTCACAATGTGTTGTCGTGAATCTATAAATACAAACTTTCTTCACAAGAAATGGATCCCAACTTTATGAAAATTACTTTGCAGGAATAGCAATCAAGCAATCATAGCAATAGCAATAGCATCTTAGCATCATAGCAATCATAGCATCAGTAGAATCCATATCATGGCTGCATCTTAAGTTTTATGGTATTTTTAATCCATCAGGTTTCATGTCAAAATAGATTATAGTAGCATCATATCATCTAGAAATCACCATATAGAGGTAGATCATTGCATTTAGCATCATTACATTCTCTAGATAGGCATTTTAATAGTCACAGTGCTTACCAAATCTTAGAGCCCTATGTGATTTGATAAATCTTTGGATATAGGAAACAATGAGATGCTTTCAAGTTTTCTATGCTTTAAATTAGTTAATTGTTGTTAAATAATGATATAATGTTTCATTAAGAAGTTTTTAGTTGTTTTTCTTTTTTTTTTTATTCCACACTTACAATTTGGCACCCACAGTAGGGCCTAACCCCATTTTTTTAATAAGTTTTTTTGAAAAATGTTCGTACAGGATACAAGCATGTTTCTTTTAGCACAATCAAAAAAATTGTAGTGCATCTGACACAAACTATAGCACTTCTAACTATTTTAGTGCTTCCAACAAAAACTATAGTTCTTTTGAAGGTTGTTTTAGCGCTTTCACCAAAAGCTTTTAGCACAATTTGACAGTTCATGCTCAATTTTTTTTTAAGCGCTTCCGATGAATTCTATAGTGCTTTTGAAAAATTTTGCAGTGCTTCCAACAATTTCTACAGTTCATCTGAGCATTGAAGTGGTGCTTCTGACCTCTGTTATAGCACTTCTATAAATTATTATCTGGATTTGATGTGACCGCGGCTAGTAACTTCATTTTTCAGTTGGATTAAAATGAACCAATCCTTGGATAGTCACTTGATTTAAAATATATCAATCCTAGGGTAGCCATCACATATTTTCTTTCTCAATTAAAATAAACACCATTTCTTTTGTGAAGCAACATCTTCACATAGATAGCAAATTGTCGTTTGGGCTCTAAAATTGAACAATTGATTACTTTGATTGTGTGATGATAGGAATATGCTCTTCCCTTAATTGGGTGATCGAAATTCCAAACTCATCCTTTATTTTCATGCATTTCCTGCTTTATTAAATCCTTTAGAAGGCCCGTCGTAGTGGGAAAAAGTACTCACCCTACGGGAACGACCTGAGTGGGAACAACCAAAGCCAGGTTTTCCAATCCACCATAAAATAAAAGTAAATCTAGGAAAACCATCATTTACTAGAAGTGTGCAAGATATCCATCCAAAAAATATTTTTTCTAAAGATTAGGAGGTCTCCTTAGGGATTTTATCATTTTCCTCTTCGAATGGAAACCCTATCTAAGAACCATAGTGTAGTATCCAACTTGTCAGGTTTTGAAAATTGTAATACTCAACGGTGTTGGGGAAGGGGAGAATTTACCCCCAAGACACTCACCATATAATTTCCAAGGACTGTTTACTCAAGGGATCGAGAAATCTAACCTTGAGTATGCGCTTGTAAGAGATAAAAACACAGGCGCCCTCTAGGGGTTGACACGGCGATGTGAGTCAATGCAATTTTAAGATGTGGTTGTTTGAGTATAACAATGACCTTTTTTTCCTTAAGAGTGAGTCTATCTAAAGTGTATTTCTTGTCAAGAAACCTATGAAAATCAAGAAGGATCTGTTGATCCTTGAACATACACTTATTGTTTTGATTCTAGGACTTAAAAACACTTGTTCTACAATTGCTTGTTGTGTCTTCAAATCATTAAATTAGATAAAGATCATCCAAAAGAACACATAAAGTTGACAATTCAGTCTATCAAAACTTATGATTAGGGATTGGAAATCTACAAACTTTGTCAAGAAAACCCTTACAACAAGAATCAAGAAACCAAAGAAACAACTTAGTCACAAGAAACTGTTGGAAAGAAGAAATTTTTTTATATCAAAGTAGGAAGGTCTTGCTTCAAAATAGAACCTTCATCCATAGGTTTCATGATTTTGCTAGGGGATACACTAATGATTATGCCTTGGAGCCCTTATATTCACAAGCCCATTTTCCAAGAAGAGCTCTTGATAGAAACGTAATTATAGTCAACCTATTTGATAGTCTTCCATTCCACAACCAGTGATAGAGTATTCTAACAGGCCATATCAATTCATACAATAGAAGAAACATTTGAAAACATTAGGCTTGCTATTAGAATAAAAAATTTACCAGCAAAAATACCCTATAAAAGTACCCTAGATTTTTTCCAAAAATTAGTCCCTTCATTCAGAAAAATAGACAAACATTGATAAATTCTAAAATAGCACATCCACAGTCTATTTTAGCACTTACACAGCCTGTTTCAACACATCTAACAAACATCACAGTGCATCTATAGTCTGTCAAAACAAAGTTTACCAGTGTAAAAAATACCAGATACTTTAGTGCTTACATAGTTTGTTTTAGTGCATCTACCATGTTTTACAGTGCTTTTACCATCTCTTTTAACACATATAGTGTATGTTTTAGCACTTCTGCCCTCTGAAATAGTGCATCCATAGGACAAGAAAACAAAGAGCTGTTAGAAACATCTGTCACACTACATACATTAGAAACTTGATTTTTTTACCAGAATGAAACATTTTCCAAAGTCTCAACAGTGTCATAAACCTGAAACAAAAAGGATCATACAAATCAAACCTTTTCAAATTAAAACCTAGATCTTGCAAACTTTAAGGTGTCCACAAATCAAACACAAAATCTTGGCTATTAGGTTAAGTTTCTTCATTAGGATATTATCATCCTACCATCATGAAACAAAACATAATAATCAAATTTCTTAACCTAGTCTCATCAATAGGATATATCATCCTATTTGAATTTGTTAAAAACTAGTTGACACTCATCCAAACACAAAAGATAAAAGTTTACTGTGGAAAACAAACATTTGTATGCCAACTTTGACAAGGTTACAAAGTCAAAAACTTAGAGAAAATGAAATTGAAACACCAAATGTCATGGCTGAAGAAAACCCTTTTCATAGATTCCAAAAAAATGATCCAAATGAAATAACCCAAGAAGATGTCAACACAACACAATAGGATCCAAATTTCCACAAATTCATGGAAAAAGTTTTAGAACAGGATATGGAAAAATATCTTCTGATACTAGTTGAGCTAGGTGTCAAACTTCCAAAAGACTTTGACGTCAATTGACTGAAGGAAACACCTAAAGCAGTTGAAATTGAATCACACAACACAAAAAACACTGATCAAGTGGTTTCCTTAACATGTCAAATGAAAAACTTACAACAAAAACTTCAAGACATGCAAAAAGCAACCACAAAGAGGTACTCACTATAGGACATTTGTCCTTAACCTTTTCATTTATGTGTAGACATGATACCATTTCCAAGACATTGTGAATTTCCCAAATATGACAAATATAATGACAAAATAGATCCAATTGACCATGTAAGGGAATTCAGAACAATGAGTTTAGAGTGTGCATAGGAAGACACTTACCTAATGAGGTTGTTTCCTAGAAGTTTAGGAGTACATTGGATGGAATGGTTCTCCAAATTACAATCAGGGATTCGATCCTTTGAAGAACTGGTCAACAGATTTATCACATAGTTCTCCTTCAACATTCAACATGACTTAACCATAAAAGATCTATACAACTCGAAACAAAAGAAAGGAGAGACATTCCTATCATTCTTACAACGTTGGTGAAATTTGTTCACTAGATATCCTCGATCTATACTTGAAGAGGAAAAGATTTAATTATTTATCGACAACTTAAATGATGACATGAGTTATAGGCTAAAACTACAATGTCCCTCGACATTCAAAAAGGTGATTGAAAATGGGCTTAATATCAAAGAATCCTTAGTCAAAAGAGGAGTGATTAAACATTACAATGACACATCAAACAATGCCAATTCCTCAAATCACTATGTAAACAATGACAAGCCTTAATTTTGCCATAAAAATAGAAATACTAGAAACAATGATACTAGAACTGACACACAAAATACAAAACCAATATTCAATTTAACAGCAACAATTGTGAAAACAAATCAGAATGAAAACCAGAACAAAAATCAAGGTACCACTAAAAATAATAACCCAAATAATGGAGAATCTCAGCCACCACCATATCAAAGACAATCCAATCGACAAAGATTTACACCATTACGACAAAATTTGGAATAAAAAATGAGAGAGCTTATTGTAAATAGACTTATTACCCTACCAGAAGCAAGAAATTGGGAGCCGAAAGTGAAACCATCTTGGTGGAATGATGCTGACTATTGCAACTTTCATAAAAATAAAGGACATAAAACAAATGACTGTATGCAATTAAAACACCTGATCCAAGACTTGATTAAAGAAAAGAAGGTGTTTGTCGAAGGACCTCAAATAAACAACGATCACACTGCGTTTACAAATCCTTTACCTAACTATGAAAAGGGAGAATCTTCTTCAACCAGTAAAGGAAAAAGTGTAAATTATATCTATGACACCACCATTCTTTTCATTTCTGAGGTGAAGAAAAATAATGTCATTGATAATCAAATAGATGAAATTAACATCAATGACACTGTATCCTTGAATGTGATTCCAAGCATAAATACATCCGACAACCAAATCAACATCATAAAAATCATTGAAACACAAGACTATCAACTAGTCAATGCCAGAACAAGGGGGTAGTCCAAAGTGATACTGAAAGGAGTTTCACCTAAAATCACTACTCCCCTGTCACATCAATACAACATTGTGGGTCAACTACAAAAGATACCTTTAGAGATATCCATAATAAAACTTCTTAAAATTCACCATCACATAAAGAGGTTCTAGAACATGCCTTGGTAGCCACTACGGTACCCAATAATTTGGATGTTTGTCAATTTCAAGCTATGGTGGGACATCTGACCATGCCTCATTGTATTTCATTCTTCGAACAAGATGACGTGTCAATAAATCACCAACACAATGCGACCTTGCATATAGAGGTTCTAATGCATAAACACCATGTCAAGCGTGTCTTAATAGATGGCAGAGCTAGATTAAATATTTGTACTTTAAAACTAATTCGTGCTCTAGGATATTCCGACAACACCATTGATGCAAGGAGAAAGATAACAAAAAAAGCATATGATGAAGAGGAAATGTCTTCCAAGGGGCTGATTATACTACCATTTCAAGTGGGACTAATTGTCAAAAATATTGTTTTCCAAGTGTTAGACAAGGAGCTAACATATAAAATACTCTTGGTATGTCCATGGATCCATGAGATGCAAGTAGTACCTTCGACATGTCATCAATGTTTGAAATTTCCTGTCAATGGACAAGAGGTCACAATTTCAACAGACAATAATAATAGAGAAGCTAGCACATTTGCTTCATCCAATGGTGAAAAGCAACTCAATTTTATATCCAAATGGGTCGAGAAGAAAGACTAGGAAAAGGAAACAATTGTTACTGACTCAACTATATCAAAAAATGAAGGTCCCCTGAACACTCTATCACAAAAATTTATAGACAAGATCTGGGTAAAGGAAAAAGGCTTGGGAGAATATTCCCTTGAGCAATCTTTATGTCTTTCACAATTGCTACCATCCCCAAAATCATATGGACATCCCACAAAAAACACATGACAATCATCACAACCCATCATGGTTTTGGATGAAAGGTTTGTAAAAGCAAGAACTCTAGAAGATGAATCAGAAGATAAGGCCATTCTCAATTGGCTATACAAGGATGAAGAAGCCTCAACATCATCAAATATTAGCATCAAAATAGATTAGTATGGAAAAGGAAAGGCAATATTAGAAAAAATGGGTTATGAAGGGCAAGGACCAATTGGCAAGAGAAAATATGGTATTATAGAACCTATTCAATCTCTAACACTTCAGCCTAAGGACAAAATGGGATTAGGCTATATAGGGGAATCAAGAGGAGAAGTAACTTAGAAAGTGACCGTAGAAAGGATTTTGCAAATGAGGGATGGGTCTAAAACAAATTCAAATGAATATGAATGGGATCATTTATTTGCAACATCATACACTAAAAAAAAATTGACGTCATAAAAGCATATACACCCACATGAGAGGAGGGACAAATTTTAGGAACTAGACCACTTGTATTGGGATCAACAAATATTGATGATTCAAGGTAGGATGAACAGACATCGAGTGAGATAGAAAACTCAAAGGAGGGTACTATCATAGACCTCAACCGTCCCACTGACAACTTTGACCACATAACTATTGGAACACTTACAACCGTTGACCTTACTCAACCTAATGACTTATTACCCTTGATCCATCCCAAACTTATTGATTGGGAACCGACCGAACCTATTAATGTACCAATATTTTTGAATGATGAGGCCATCGTAAAAAAAATTTGTAGTGATGAACCTGATACAAGTACTACCCATAACACTCATAATGACACTTCAAATCAGGAGGGTTCCAAATCTTCTAGTTGCAAAAATGACAAGAAAAAAGGATCTAATGGTGAAAACCTTTCTAAGGAAACATTAGATTTTGAAAAATGAAAAATAAAGAGTGTATCTAATAGTGAAAGCCTTTCTAAGGCACTGAAAGATGGGAGATTTGACACCCTTCCAAAGCATTACCATGATAGATCATCAGTACTAGTGGATCCTACATTGTCCATAAATCTTGGAACAACAAAAAAGGAAAAGATTCTACATCTAGCAGTGTCTATGACAGAATAGGAGAAGCCCACATTCACCAAATTATTTGAAGAGTGACATATCAATTTTGCTTGGTCTTATTCCAATATTCCAGGATTGGATCCAGATCTCCTAGTGCACCATATTTCTCTACCATCCAGAATCAAACCAATAAAGAAAAAATTTAGAAAAAATGCATCCCCACATCGTCCTGATGGTAAAGGTTGAGCTGAACAAGTTGTTGGATGTAGGATTTATTAGGTCTATCAATTATGCTGAGTGGATTTCAAATATTATGCCTCTGTCTAAACTAGATAATAGCTTTAGAATATGCACAAATTTTAGAGATCTAAATTAGGAATGCCCAAAGGATGATTTTCCTTTACCAAGTATTGACATCATTGTCGATTTAACAGTGGGACATGCCATGTTGTCATTAATGGATGGCTTGTTAGGGTAAAACCAAATAAAGATAACACCTGAAGATCAGGAAAAAATAACATTCACTTGTCCTTGGGGTACATTATGTTGGAATGTTATGCCTTTTGGGTTGAAAAATGCAGGTGCAACATATCAACAGGAAATGACCACTATTTTTCATGATATGATGCATACTTTCATGGAAGATTATGTGGATAACATCTTAGAAAAATCATACACCAGAGAAGAACATCTGGAGATCCTTAGAAAAATATTTACTAGACTGGAAAAATTCAATGTCAGATTGAACCCTAAGAAATGTGTATTTGGGGTAACATTATATAAACTCCTTGGATACATAGTATCAGAAAAAGGAATTGAAGTGGATCTGGCTAAGGTTAAACCAATAATGGAGATGCCACCACCTAGAAATATCAGTCAATTACCATCCCTAAAAGGTAGGCTACAATCCATTGGGAGATTTATCTCCCAATTAGCAAACAAAAGCCATCCATTCAATCATCCACTTCATAAGAATGTCTCATTCAAGTGGGATCATGACTGTGAGACAAATTTTAACCAGATAAAGCAATATTTGATGTCGCCTCCCATACTCATGCCACCTGCAGTAGAGAAACCATTGTTACTATATATCACAAAAACTGACATTTCTTTAGGTGCTTTATTAGCACAAGAAGATTCTGAGGGAAAGGAACAATCTATTTACTTCATCACCAAGACTCTCAATGGTTATGAAATAAGTTACAAATTTATAGAAAAATCTTGTTTGGCAGTGGTATTTGCAACCCAATAGTTGTGGCACTACATTTTGACTCATACAGTCAGACTCATCGCAAAAATAGATCCATTAAAATATCTACTCAACAAAGTTGCTCTAATAAGGAGACTAGAAAAATGGGTTATGATCTTAAGTGAGTTCTACGTCTAGTATGTAGACTGGAAAACCATCAAAGGATAGGTGATAGTTGATCAATTAGTTGAAGCTTAGTTACAGGATAATCATCCAATGAACATTGAATTTCTGGATGCAAACATTCTTAATATTACCACACAACAAAGGTGGTGTGAGTGTTCCAAGGCCTTCTTGCACCACTAACTAAGAAGACTTTTCCCTGTCTTCCTCCAGGAACCTAATATCTCGTAGGTCTTTGTTAGGCTTAGATTATTAACTAAGTCTTGTTTCAACTCCTCTCCAAGAGTCTCACTCCTTGTGTCTCACCTTGAAAGACTAACGCCACTTTGTTATGAACAAACTCTCTTCTCCACTTAGAAGACTCTCAATGCCAACTCCACACAAAACCTTGAACTAATTGCAGGGGTGTCAGAGATACTGGAAACATGCCATACACATCCAACTGGATCCATATTGGATGGTCTTCAATCTTCTTTCTTACTGATTCCAAGATTTTGTCTTAATGAGGCCTAATTCCTTGTAGCCCTTGACAGTGACCTTTTTGTCTTTCCTGCCCAAACTTTCCAAGCAACCTGAAAAATGGATTTCACTTTCAAATACCCTTTTTGGTCTTCTAAAAGATTCACAAGGTTTCAGACCCCTAAGCCCTCTATACACTGGTTTCCTATAATCTAGGTTAAATAGGGCTAAAAGACCTAATTACTAGGGTTTCACTGATTTCTTGTTCCTAACCTAATCAAATGGATTGACACACCCTCCATTCTCTTAGCATGTTAGGATGTGATCATGCTCTACCTAAAACTATACTTAATCTGTACTGTACCTCAATCCCCTGCCTATATTCTTCAATTCTTCATTGTCAAACCTCTAACTGGGCATTTTAAACTTGCCTAGGGTTTGATTTTAATCATACCTGCTCAACTCCACATGACTCCTACCACTAAATATATACAAACTAATGGATCCCCTAACAAATCTATCTATTCTCAGGAAATTCCTGTGGCTATATTTCATGGGGTAGCCATCAAAAGACAAACTGGTCAGGACAGGACCAGAAGAACCTCAAGACCCTAACCTGTGAATTCAAAACACTAAATTACTCAAATTAACTTGCTTGCAAAATGGAAAAGACTTAGAACTACACTATGAACACGAATGCAATGCTAAATCAAAACATACAACTCATTTAATATCACTGTCACTCAAGACATTCGGAAAACACAGAAATTGCAGACTTCTTTCCTTTATTCCAAAAACAAAAGCTTGATTACAAAAACTCACTTCTTGAATTCGAGCCACCTCCTTTCATAGATGCCATTTACCATGTTTGTAGGGTGTGTTAGTCGATCCAACACTCCTATCTTTTAGGGGATCCAAGATAACCGAGTTGCATGCAACATTTTCCATAATTGCAAATGTTGCCATGACAACTTTGCAACAACATTTGGCAACTTGTCCTTATGCCATCATCCTAACTCTTAGGACCTCTATCTCCTGTATTTTGAAAAAAAAACTACCTTAACTGCCTCATGGCATCTTTCTAACAACATTGATGTGTTTAGAACACATTTAAGACTCAAAATCCCAACTTAAGCTAAACAAAGCAAAACTATTAGTGATAACTAAACATTGGTGAATCTTAGTCCTAATGACTAATTCACCTAACCACAACAATGACCTTCTAAGGTCCAAAACAAACACACACTTACTCTGACTTGGCTAATGTTAGATACAAGCCAAAATGTCCTAAACTATGGAGGTTAGCCTAGGTGCTCCTGCACCATCCTCCCCAAAACAAAAGAGTTCAATCCACCCTTGGATTGAGTAAGTTGAGATCAATGCCCAACTTCTTGAACTCTGATTCTTTGATCCACACTGCATCAGCATTAGATTGACCATGGCTTTTAATCAGATGTTCCTTGTATTCCTTGGTTCTAGTCTTCTTGTAGACCCTGGTATCCAGTATACTATCAGCTTGTTTGACTGTAGCAGTAGGTAGTTTGAGCTCCTCCACATCTTGGATGACTTCATTGAGACTTTGATCCATCTCTGGTGGTGGTACTTTGTAATGAACTAGGTCTGCAATATTGAAAACAGGGGATAGTCCACTATCTTCCGGTAGCTCCACTCTAAAAGCATTGTTTCCATACTTTGCTAAGATAGGATAGGGACCTATCCTCTTCATCTACAACTTGTGAGGAACTCCTTTTTGTAACTTGGACTTGTTGAGATGCACCATCACCAAGTCTCCAACATTGAACTGAACTTCTCTTCTATGCTCATCCACCTTGGTCTTATGCTTCCTAGTATTCTCATTCAGTCTCTTTCTGACTGTGTGATGAATCTCCTGCATTGCATAGGAAAAATCATCAACATATCCACTTCCCTTGACTCCATCCTTTAAGTCTCTTAGTTCATAGAATCCTCTAGGATATAGACCATAGACAATTTCAAAGGGACTCTTCCCTGTTGACCTATTCACAGTATCATTATAGGAATATTCAGCTTGTCCAATCAATTGATCCCATTATTGACCATACTCCTTGGTCAAGCACCTTAATAGATTTCCAAGGCTTCTACTAACAACCTCAGTCTGACCATCAGTTTGGGGATGGTATGTATATCCAAAAGATAGATTAGTTCCCAATCTCTGCCAAAGAGTCTTCCAAAAATGACTCATGAACATGGTGTCTCTGTCTGACACAATGCTCATAGGTAACCCATGTATCCTTACTATCTCCTTGAAGAAGAGAGATGCTATTTGACTGGCATCATTGGTTGTTTTACATGGCACAAAGTGAGCCATCTTGCTAAATCTGTCCACAACTACATAAACACTGTCCATGCCTTGTTTTGTCTTGGGTAATCCAACTACAAAATCCATACTCAAGCATTCCCATGGCATGTTAGGAATAGGTAGTGGTTGGTATAGGCCTACATTTGAAGAAGTACCCTTGGCCTTTTGATATACTATAAAACTTTCCACATACCTCCTAACATCTAGATTCATCCTTGGCCAATAATAGAACCTTTGAACAAGTTCTTGAGTCTTTGTGACCCCAAAGTGACCACTCAATGCACCATTATGCTTTTCTTGTATCAAATTATCTCTAATGGAACCTCTAGGGACACATAACTAATTCCCTTTAAACAAAAGATCACTTTGCAAAGTGTATTCAACATACCTACTATGAAAATGATTCTTGTATTCAGCACATACCTTATAAATGTCTGCAAAATCTTCATCATCTACATATAGATCCTTGAAATGATCTATTCCCATGCTCTTTAACTGAATTTCTTGTATGGTAAGAACTCTTCTACTCAAGGCATCTACCATCTTGTTGAGTACTCCTTTCTTGTGCTTGATATTGAAGGTATAAGCTTGCAGGTATTCAACCCACTTCATATGTTTATGACTCAATTTCTCTTGTGAATTTAGGAAACTAAGTGCTTGGTTGTCTGAATACACTATGAATTCCTTGGGAAGCAAGTAATGCCTCCATTTCCTCAGAGCCTGGCCCAATGCATACATCTCAAGGTCATAAGAAGAATACTTCTTCTTGGCTTCACTTAACTTTTCTGAATGAAAAGCCACCGGTCTGCCCTCTTGACTGAGAACAACTCCAATAGCCACATTGCTTGCATCACACTCAATAGTGACTAGCTTCTCAAAGCTTGGTAACACCAAAATAGGTTGGGTAGCTATCTTTTCTTTCAACAACTCAAAACTTTTGTTAGCTTGCTCATTCCACACAAATTTAGTCTTCATTCCTCCTTTAATGGTATCCAACATTGGAGCACAAATAGCACTAAATTGTCTTATGAATTTCCTATAATGTTGAGCAAGGCCATGAAAACTTCTTACCTCTGTTGTTGTCCTTGGAGTAGGCCAATTTAGGATGGCTTCCACTTTGCTGTTGTCCATCTTCAAGTTACCATGTGATAAGACAAACCCAAGGTACACCAGCTCTGTCTTGATGAATTCACACTTTTCTAAATTGATCATCAATTTCTCCTCCTGCAACTTCTTGCAAACCAACTCTATCTGTTTGAGATTCTCTTCTCTTGTTTTGCTATAAATCAATATATCATCAGGATATACCACTACAAATTTACCAATGTAGTCTTTAAGGATTTCATTCATGAGTCTCATGAATGTGGAGGGGGCATTAGACAACCCAAATGGCATAACAAGCCACTCATATAAACCCTCATTGGTTTTGAAAGTTGTTTTCCACTCATCTCCCTCATGTATTCTAATTTGGTTGTAACCACTCTTTAAGTCTATCTTGGTATAGTACTTAGCTTCACCTAGACAATCCATTAGGTCTTCAATCCTAGGGATAGGGAACCTATATCTAATAGTTATCTTATTTATGGCCCTTGAATCAGTACAAAGCCTCCATTCCCCTCCCTTTTTTGGTGCTAGGACAATGGGTACTGCACATGGACTGATACTCTTCCTAATGAGACCTTGGTTTAGGAGCTCTTGTACTTGTCTAGCTATTTCCACATTTTGTTGAGGGGTCATCTTGTAGGCTGCCTTATTTGGTAGGGTAGCCCCTGGTATCAAGTCTATCCTATGACTTATGGCTCTTTTAGGGGGTAATTTTGCTGGTTGTCCACTGCTTACAATGCCTTCATAGGTCTGCAACATTTTCTGTATTTTCTTAGGTAACTCTAGCTTCTCAGCTGCTTTGTCATTACTTACCTCTATTGGCCTTAACATTACTACATAGCCAACTCCTTCCCCTTCTTCCAAGGCTTCTAAGAACTCTTTTTCACCAACCATGAGTAGATAAGGACCTGCTGTCTTCACCTCTGCATTCTCTAACAGTGACTGAATTTTGAATGTTACCTTATCCTTCTTGAAAGTATAAGAGTTCTTCACTCCATCATGAATAGCTTGGTGATCAAATTTCCATGGTCTACCTAGGAGCAAGTGACATGCATCCATAGGTAACACATCACACAAGACTTTGTCCTTGTACCTTCCAATTGAGAACTCCACCCATGTTTGTTCATTTACCAAGACATGTTGGCCTTTATTGAGCCATGTGACCTTGTAAGGATTGGTGTGGGGTATCCTTGTCAACTTTAGCTTGCTGACTGTCTCTTCTGACACAATATTGTCAGTAGACCCTGAGTCAATGATGACTCTACATACTTTACACATCATTTTACACTTTATCCTAAACAAGGACCTCCTTTGGCTTGGTTCCTCTTTAACCAGCTCCTTAATCAAAGTTCTCCTCATCATAAGATTCTCACCTTCCTCAAAATTTAATGGTACCTCAGAATGTTTCTCTACTACATTTGTCTCATCATGAACTAGATTAGTTCTCTTGTCACCTCCATGAGAAGTACTACCCTTCTCCGGACACCTATAGGCAGGGTGTCCCATTTGATTGCAGTGATAATCTACCTCTTCCTTGTCCACCACTTCTTCCTCTTGAGCTAGAGCCTCTTCCTCTACCACCTCTGCTAGAGCTTCCTTCTTGCTACTCTGAGTACCTGACTTCTCCTTGAGCCCTTGATTCTGAACTCCTTCCACCATAGCCACCTCTTTGTCCTCTACTGTCTTTTCCCTTACCTATACTCTTGGAGGTTTTCTCTTGCTTCCTTTTTCCTTTCTCCTCTATCTTTAAGGCCATTTGATAACATTGGTGAATGGTTTTGAAGTTCACTAGGCTCATGTCTTCTTGAATAGACCATTTTAGTCCATTCAAATACCTTGCTAGCTTGATGCTTTCATCTTCAACCACCTTTGATCTGAGGCACAACTTTTGGAACTCTTCAGTGTATGCTTGGACATCCAAATCTTTTTGTCTAAGATTATGTCTCCTATGCAACTGGACTTCATAGTCATCAGGTAGGTAGGTCTGCTTTATTTTGGTTACCATGCCTCTCCATGTAACTATAAGACCCTTTCCTTCTTTCTCTCTTTCACCTTGCACAAACTTCCACCATGTGAGAGCTGAACCTCTCAACCTTGACTTGGCCACCTTTACTTTTTGGGCTTCTGTTATACCATCACATTAAAAGTAATTCTCTATACTTTCAATCCAGTCCATGAGTGAATCAGGATCCATTTGTCCACTAAATAGTGGCACACCTTCCAAAGCCTTGCCACTTAAGGCCTGCAATGCCTTCAAGAAGGGTTCTTCAGAAAGAACAGGGTCAGGTGTTGGAGCTTCCTCCTCCAAGTCCAATTCCTTTTCCTTTGCTTCCTTTTCTTCCTTCAGAGCTATCTTATCCTTTACCTTGTCTGCCTTTTCTTGGACTTCATCTTGGAGCTTCTCCATTCGGGACAATCTTTCTCTTAGCAACCAATTATCCTCTTCTTGTTCTTCCACTTTCTTGGCTAACTCAGCGTTAGTCACCATGGTTCTATCTTCCTTTAGTGTATTCTCTCCTACTGATTCAGTTGGTTGCAACATCAATCACAAGCCTGATCAAACTAGGCTTTGATACCAATATGGTGTGAGTGTTCCTAGGCCTTCTTGCACCACTAACTAAGAAGACTTTTCCCTGTCTTCCTCCAAGAACCTGATATCTCCTAGGTCCTTGTTAGGCTTAGATTATTAACTAAGTCCTATTTCAACTCCTCTCCAAGAGTCTCACTCCTTGTGTCTCACCTTGAAAGACTAACACCACTTTGTTATGAACAAACTTTCTTCTCCACTTAGAAGACTCTTAGTGCCAACTCCACACAAAACCTTGAACTAATTGCAAGGTTGTCAGAGATACTAGAAACATGCCATACACATCCAACTGGATCCATATTGGATGGTCTTCAATCTTCTTTCTTACTGATTCCAAGATTTTGTCTTAATGAGGCCTAATTCCTTGTAGCCCTTGATAGTGACCTTTTTGTCTTTCCTGCCCAAACTTTCCAAGCAACCTGAAAAATGGATTTCACTTTCAAATACCCTTTTTGGTCTTCTAAAAGATTCACAAGGTTTCAGACCCCTAAGCCCTCTATACACTGGTTTCCTATAATCTAGGTTAAATAGGGCTAAAAGACCTAATTATTAGGGTTTCACTGATTTCTTGTTCCTAACCTAATCAAATGGATTGACAGACCCTCCATTCTCTTAGCATGTTAGGATGTGATCATGCTCTACCTGAAACCGTACTCAATCCGTACTGTACCTCAATCCCCTGCCTATATTCTTCAATTCTTCACTGTCAAACCTCTAACCGGGCATTGTAAACTCGCCTAGGGTTTTATTTTAATCATACCTGCTCGACTCCATATGACTCCTACCACTAAATATATACAAACTAATGGCTCCCCTAACAAATCCATCTATTCTCAGGAAATTCCCGTGGCTAAATTTCATGGGGGAGCCATCAAAAGACAAACTGGTCAGGACAGGACCAGAAGAACCTCAAGACCCTAACTTGTGAATTCAAAACACTAAATTACTCAAATTAACTTGCTTGCAAAAAGGAAAAGACTTAGAACTACACTATGAACATGAATGCAATGCTAAATCAAAACATACAACTCATTTAATATCACTGTCACTCAAGACATTCAGAAAACACAGAAATTGCAGACTTCTTTCCTTTATTCCAAAAACAAAAGCTTGATTACAAAAACTCACTTCTTGAATTCGAGCCACCTCCTTTCATAGATGCCATTTACCATGTTTGTAGGGTGTTTTGGTTGATCCCACACTCCTATCTTTTAGGGGATCCAAGATAACCAAGTTGCATGCAACATTTTCCATAATTGCAAATGTTGCCATGACAACTTTGCAACAACATTTGGCAACTTGTCCTTATGCCATCATCCTAACTCTTAGGACCTCTATCTCCTGTATTTCGAACAACCAACTCCCTTAACTACCTCATGGCATCTTTCTAACAACATTGATGTGTTTAGAACACATTTAAAACTCAAAATCCCAACTTAAGCTAAACAAAGAAAAACTATTAGTGATAACTAAACATTGGTGAATCTCAGTCCTAATGACTAATTCACCTAACCACAACAATGAACTTATAAGGTCCAAAACAAACACACACTTACTCTGACTTGGCTAATGTCAGATACAAGCCAAAATTTCCTAAACTATGGAGGTTAGCCTAGGTGCTCCTGCACCAAATGGAGACTTTATTTTGATGGATCATAGACACCAAGGGGGTCTAGTGCAGGAATTCTATTTGTTACACCTCAAGGACGCACCATCCCAAGGTCCTATAGACTAATGTTTCCATGTGTACCAATAATGTGGTTGAGTATGAGGCATTGATTATCAGAATCAAAGTGGCTATTGAATGGAACATCACAGAAATACAAGTGTATGGGGACTCACAGCTTGTCATCTATCAAGTAAATGATGAGTATCAAATAAAGGATGAACAACTCATGCCATATAAGAGAATGATAAATGATCTTAAAAATTACTTTGTGGAGATCAAGTTCAATAGATACCAAGGGTAGAGAATAAAGCTATCAATGCTATGGCAATAATTGCTTCTCTCTTGCAATTACCAGAAAAGAAAGGTCGTTATGAGTTTATGGTAGAATAAGTATCTAACCCAGCCTATGAAAATGTTGAATCACAAACCATATTCTAAATAATAGATGTTCAAACCTCACTCTATGGAGAGATCTATGCTTACCTCAAGGATAATAGCCTTCTTCTTGATCTTTCTAGAAACCAAAAACGTAACTTTATCCGCCAATCTACACGACATACATTGATTGTTGAGATCTTTTACCATCGAGATTTATATGGTACTCTTCTTGAGTGTCTAGAACATGACGAATCTAAAAGAAACTTACATGAGATTCATGAAGGTATTTGTGGAACTCACTCAAGTGGGCTAACCCTTGCAAAGAAACTACTCCGTTTGGGGTATTACTGGCCAAATATGGAGAAGGAATCTTATCAATTTGTTAAAAATTGTCAGAAATACCAAATTCATGGTAACTTAATCCATGTGCCAGCACAAGAATTGCAACCATTTACATCAACATGGCCCTTTTGTCAGTGGGGACTAGACCTGTTAGAGAAGATAAATTTGTCTTCATCCAATGGACACAAGTTCATAATCACAGCGACAAAATACTTTACAAAATGGATAGAAGTGGTTCCTTTAACAACAATCACAAGGAAACAGATATCATCTTTTAGACTAAACTACCTCATGTGTAGGTATTGCATACCTCAATCCATTGCCATAGACAATGGTTGACCATTTAAGAATCAAGATGTGCAGGAGCTATGTGAGAAATTTCATATCCACATCGCTTCTCAACACTATAGTATCCTTAGGGAAATGGCCAAGCAGAGGCCTCAAACAAGATAATTCTAAAAATACTAAAGAAAGCGGTTAACGATGTTGGATGTGATTGGAATGTTCAGCTAAATCCTACATTATGGGCCTATAAAACCAGCATTAGAACACCAGTAGGAGCTACACCATATGCCTTGGTATATGGATCAAAGGCTATACTACCTATTGAGGTTGAGATTCCATCACTCTGTGTCTCACTGAGAGGTATAATTACAAATGAGGATTATAGAGTCTCTAGACTTCAAGAACTGGAATTGCTAGATGAACATCATCAACAAGTTGTCAACCATTTGATGACATATCAACAAAGAATGTCAAGGAGCTACAATCATAGGGTAAAACCTCAAGTCTTTCAAGTTGGTGACTTGATCCTAAAGGAAAACCCTAGAAATTAGTAGGATAAAGAAAAGAAAGGGAAGTTTGAACCTAACTGGCTAGGTCCCTTTGTCATCATATCAGTTTATGGATTTGGAGCCTATTGGTTGTCTATAGCTGAAGGGGATTTGTTTGATGAACCTATCAATATTATCCATCTTGAAAAGTTCTACACTTGAGTCACCTAGTGCATGAATTAGTTTCTAAAAATGGTTACCTTGATGAAAACCTGGAAAACAGGCATCTTGGTAACAAAAAAAAATACAAAAATACAAAAAGACTGAAAAGTACAATAAAAACATATAGTGAAAACCTAGAAATAGGCGCTATTTATGATTTTAAACTAGCTTTTCCATCTATTGGACACATGTCATGGTCATTACTTTCACCATCATTTTACATACATTATCATATCCTTGCAAGTGGTCATGTCTCACCCTAGCTTGGGGGCAACCTCTGGACCTCACCGGGGGCAATAAACATCGAGCTTAAACAAATGGACAAATAGCAGGAAGACAAACGCAACAAAAACAATGATCAAAACTTAACCCAACATGGAACATCAATCACCATTGGAAACACATTGGACATCCATATCATAAAATAAAATCCAAAAACAAGTCAAAAATTCAGTCTCAAAAAGTCAAAAACTGAGTTTGTGTCACTCGAACTACATGGTCTCTGCATTTATAACATAGGCAAGGCTAATCTTTGATTAGCCCCCGAGGCCCCTAGGATAGGTCCTTAGGTTAGGTTTGATCCAAAATCTCATAAAATCACAAAAACATCAAAAAATCAAAATCAATATGGATAATCTAATCTAAATAATGATTGCAATACTTTAAGCAAAGGTTGGATAGATGTACTTTGATCATTGTTATCATTTCTTTGGAGCAACTCAATGATGTATTTGAACTAGAGAAGCTAGGAAGGAGAATGGTATTTTCTTTATCTGTTGTCTGTGAATTAGTCATTATTATTGTGTGAATTGTCACGAGACGTTCTCTACAAAGTATCACTAATGACATTCCAATTCACATGGGAAAGTGATTAATTCTTGTCTGTTTATGCAAGAAATGCTCAGGTCATCTCAGTTTAATTATACCTTGATGCTTGTGTTCGCTTGCAATATCAAAAATCATGAAAGTAGTACTCAGGTCATCATTGGTTTACATTATACCATTGATGCTTGTACTAACTTTCAACATTTGAAAAGCTCCAGATGATACAAAGTACAATAAAAGGACTGTTAAGATGACAATTTTTGCATGTAGATTTTCATGGTAAATTAGTTTGCATTCATAATAGTGTTACATCTGCAAAGTATTTGTTACAAAATTAGTGAATCATTCAATGACGATCTTATCTTTTCTCATTAATGGATTGAGTATACTTGACATTAACAAAAACATCATCATTATCATGTAGCTACATAATCATTTTCATTGCATACATTCAGAAACAATTATTTATCATTTCATCATATAATTGGCATTATCATGTCATATCTTCATTTTATTTATTGCATCATAAAATGTCATGTGAAAACTATAAAAAAAAACTCACTATGTAGATGCATCTTCATTTATCTATTCATCACATCATTATCATACATTCAAAATATCATCATATATATCATTCATTATTTTTATCATTCATTCATCACATCATAATTTACATTGATATCACAAGAATAAAAGTGCACGTATCCCATTTACATTATACGTCATTTAGTATTAAAACATCATATCCATCATCATACATGTAACTTAGGGTAAATTTTTGGATTAGATTCAATCAATAAAGCATATAAAATAAACACAATGGAAGTTAAAACAAAGAACGATTATACCTGTAAACCGCCAAGTCTTCCATGATTCACTTTTGTAACACCTTCTAGCTTGTTGGTTGACATGTTGCCCTCAGATCGAACATGCGAGCAATCTGCAAATAAATGTCTAAGTCCTACACCAAGCTTTGAAGGATTTGATAAATGCCTAAATGCCTATGACTATGACAATACAATTGAAATTCCTATGTCTAAATATGCCAAGACTAAATGAAATAAGATGACAAATGCTGCAATGTTTGTAGAATCTATGTGCATCTAATGTCTAAAATATTGCCTAATAATAAAGTCTAAATGTAATTTCTCTGTGTGTAATCTAGAAATGAGAGAAAAATAGCATTTTATAGAAAATTCCATTTTGAATGGACGGACGAGATTGACTTCTGAAAAAGACCTAAAATCAGAGGCCCAGATTTAATCCGACAATCCCTAATCAGGGTTAGGGAAAAATCCTTAAGTGAGCGGTCAAGATGTCATCTAAGAGAATCAAATCGGCAGTGGAGAATAAATGAGATAAATTAATTAGAAAATAAATATTTTCGACAATCAAGAAGATAAAGACTGTCTGATTTGTGAGATTCGAAAAATCAAGAAGATAAGAGTTGGACTGAAGATCAAATTTGGAAAATCAAGAATCTGCCCGATTACTTGATTTTTGGAAGATTAGTTACTATTTTGAATTAAATTAATTCAAAATAATGATTTTGAGACAATAAATAATCTTTTTCAGATTATTTACCAAAATGGACTACAGTTAAGAAGTGATGACATTTTAAATAATTTCATTTATTTAAAATGAGAGGAATATTAATTTTACAATTAAATAATTAAATATAATTATATAATTTAGTAAATAAGATTAATTAATTAAATTAATTAATCAATTCATTTAATTATGACAGTTAGTGACATATTAAATAAATAAATAAAATTTATTTATTTAATAATCAGAAGAAATATATGACAAAGGGTAATTAAATAAATTAAGAAATTTATTTAATTAAGGGAAGACTTAGATAATTAATGACATTTAATAAATAAATAAAATTTATTTATTTAATAATCATGAAGAATAAAAGGACATGAATTAATTAAATAATTATGAATTATTTAATCAATAGTCAAATGTGGACCAAGGGCATAATTAAATGTCATAATTATGCTAGGATGAAAGTGGTAAAAATGAAGCTTGCAGACCTAGGTCATTTTTAGGTGTCTACATTTTCCCCTCTTTGTCATAATGTAGCATGTTGCATTGTGACAAAGAAAATAAGTCAAAAATATGCCCCTGTGCAAAATAAGATGAGGAAGAACGACAAGGAGGGTACCGGTATGCCCCCTCGAGAGGACAGACAGGTTCCAAGAACATGGGTGTGCTCTCCAAATTAATGAGAAGACTAGAATATGAAGAGACAAAGAAATGTTAGTGCAAAAGATATGGATGATGATATGGATGCAATGCCTATGTGAGATGAGTGAGAGAAGATGACAAGACTAAAGAAGATGCATGTTAGTTCCTAGACCAAATCCTTCAAAACATTGCCATAGGAATTTAATAGTTATTGCTCTTAATCATCATTGGGCAGTAAAATGACACAAATGGACAACAAACACCATGATATGACGTAGACCAAGGTGTGCAAGGTCATCCATTTGAAAAACAGATAGTCACAGACAAGGAATGTCCTAACTCATACTAAGGGCGAAGTTGCCTCAGTCTTTTTGTCAAGACAATCCACAAACAACAGTTAAAGAAAATAAAATTGGCCAGGAGATGTCATCACAGCTCTAAATCCTTCACGGGACATCCTCGAGGTAGCTAGTAACATGACCACAAAGAAAAGACAGTAGAAAGATAAGACAAAATAGCCAAGATAGTCAAAGGATAAGACAAGATAGGCCAGAAAGATTAACAGCCATTTTTGTTTGCCAATGTTAATTTGCCAAAGATTGATTTTCTGTCGATTTGACAGTTTGGACAGTTTAAGGGTTTTTCCAATTTGACGGTGTTGACAGTTTGACAGAGCCTATTGTCAGGAAGGACACATCCAGAAAAGGAAAAGGACATTTTGACGAGGTCTAACTCTGAGAAGGACACATCTTGAAGAGGACCAAAGAGTGATGAAATTGACATTGTTTTGACTACTATGTTTTGGCAAGTTGACTGATGTTGACTGTATGATTGATTGGCTTATGTTGTTTGATTTTGACCAATTTTGATGTTGGCGTTTTGAATGATTGTCTTGTGTCTGAGTTTGACTATGCTTGACTTATTTGACCGATGTGACGATTGTGACAAATTCCATGATTTTATTTGGACCAACCTAAAATGACTGACCTAATGTCTTGGGGACTCATTGACTGATGGCCTTGCCTACGTAGCAAATGCGCAAAGAAAACGTAGTTCGACTATGAAATGGACTGACTGACTTTGACTCCATTTTTAGGATTTTGACATTGATTTGGATGTTTTTGTTTTTTCTTCAGGACATTTTATTATTTTTAAGTCTTTCTTCAAGACATTTTATGATGTTTTTGATCTTTCTTCAGGACATTTTATGATGTGTTTGTCTTTTTTTAGGACATTTTATGATATTTTGTCTTTTTTTCAGGACGTTTTATGATTTTTAGGTCTTTCTTCAAGATATTTTATAATGTTTTTGTTTTTCTTCAGGATTTTATGATGTTTTTGTCTTTTTGATGTTTAAGAGGATCGTGACAAATGCATATGACTGATGCCTACACATGAGAATCCAAGGACAAACATGATTGTGCCCCTAGTCAAGCTAAATACTAATTGACAGGTGATGACATCGTTGTTTGATGTGGGAAGGACGCATCTTGAAACAACGTGAGGATGATGACGATAATGTGACGAAAGTATGGAGGTCTACAACTGGGCCAGGAACGCAGTCAAGTAAAATTGTGGATAATGTGCTTGTATGGATTAGACTCATTGCATTTGGAATGAATTGGTTAGGAGTAGATGGGATGATGGAGTATCTTTAGACTGTTTGACAAGGGAAAGCCAAGATAGGTGATATACATGAAAGGATAGGGGGTGGCCTTGGTAAAGGATGGGAAACATGAGACTAATAGAATTGTGATATGATTTTCAAGGACTATGTCGTATAAGGACAATAAGACTATGACGGTCAATGACATGATGTTTCGTAAATCGTGTATGACTGAAGGATAGACATGTCAAGAGTTTTCCCAAAGCATGATTTATGTGTGCCAGTTTTATGTCAAGACCAAGGTAAGTGGGAAAATGCATGGAAATGATAGGGCTCAGATGGACGTCAATGTCATGAGGAAGGCATGGGAAAATGAGATGACTTGCCCCCAAGTATAAAATTCCACATAGACGATTTATTTTACACATGACACCTGTTTGCCAAGTTTTCATCATGGTACTTATCCAGGGTGCCTGTTTGCTAGGTTTTCACCATTTGGATGAAATTTTTCTCTTTACTATTTTCTTGACTTTTTAATTTTTTTGGTGTCACCAAGATGCCTGTTTGCCAAGTTTTCATCAGGGTGACGATGTGTTACATTTTTCAATTTTTTTTGTATTTTTGATTTTGTGGATAGCCTGGATGCTTTAGATTACCACTGACTATTCTGAATCCACTGATGGTGCTGATGTAGAGACTGGTGCCATGATATGCCAATAATGACCTTGCTGAAGGAGTTGTCTTATTAGGATCGTAGAACTTGTATACAACTGATCGATGTCATTGTGATCCTTTATGATACTAGAGTTGGCCTTATCAAAATATGTACATCACAATAGAGTGCCATGAGAGTCCTTGTGGTAAAGAGTTGCTGCCATGATGTGATAGATTTGTGACGTGGGATTTTTGGACTTTAGACGAGATGTAGGATTATGACAGATGATGGTAGATATGGAAAGGTTGTTTGGACATTTGGATGAGTGACTTTTAATTTTCCAAATTTGGGATGGTGGATGACGGATTTTGGAGGGATGGTGTTTGGAACCAACACTTTTATATTCCTTGCTTGATGACCATTTTGAAGGAGGTGGACATGTGTTATATGTGGGAGTCCTCTTGTCTTGTGGATCCACATTGTGATTGACTTTTGTAGTTGAATTGGTGTCTTTGTTTGATTCATCTTTCTTTGGGATCCATTTTAATTTCATTTGTCCACTTGTCCTTTTGTTTGATTCAATGGCCTTTGACATTTGATTTTGATCTTTTGACTTGTAAGGCTTTTGTTTTTGTTGGTTCCAAAGGGAAGGTTTATTTATGATGGAATGGCGGTTCATGGTTTGGGTGGAGGGGGTGTTGGTAGCAATCTTATGACAAGGATTTCTCATGGACTCCATTTTGATGTTTGCATCTGACAAAGTTTCCCCCAATATCGAGGAGGTACCACTGACATCATTTGATTTGTTTTCTGAGGAATAGCCAAGACCTTGATGTCTGTAATTTTCCTGAAGTTGTATTGGTTCTCGAATGCCTTGTTCATGTATGCCTAGTCCTTTGCCTTGATATTGCATGCTTTGAAAGATTTTGTTTGCGATGGGGTATTTATTGTTTTGAAAGCAAGATGCTAACCCATCATGATGTCTATGGACACTGTCACTTGTAATATTTTCATCTGCAAGAAAGCTTGCTCTAACAAAGATAGATGACCCTAGTTGATAAAGTGTCTTAGCTTCATTGTCATGTTGGACATATTCCTGACTGATATCTTTGGTCTGATTGTGTGACATGTTAGGTTCAAATGATTCTATTGGTGCTTCCAAGGAAATTTTGAAGCCATCATTATGTTTAGTGTCATAGAGTCCAATGATTTTAGCTATAACTTGATCATATGCAAGCATGTCCCTAGTGGAAGATTCTTTTTCTGGAGAAATATCATCTATGTGTCCCATGGAGGCAAGTGTCTCATCGTGGGAAGTGTCAATAGTCGAGGCCTTTAGAAGGTCAGAAAGTGTTTGATCATGAATGGCATAAAGGTCAAGGAGTGGATCATCTTGGATTTCTTGGTCAACAATAGGGTCTTGGTCAAAGATGGGGTTGTCGTAGATGATATAATTGGAAATGGAATTTTTGTTATGGATAGGTGTGTTTTGGATGTCATGATTATTTTGAAGGACATCTTGAATGGACTTTGAGATAGGGTCATGGGATGGACTACCTTGTTCTTGACATGAGGGTGACATTATAAGGTCATGCTTTGGATTTTCATTTTGACATGTATCCTCAAGTTTATTAAATGGGATTTGACTTTGGACTATGAGAGAATTTTCATGACTAGATGTGGCTTGTGAGGGGGTGACTTGAAAAGGATTAATGACCAAAGGACTAGGATAGGACATGGGAACTTGGACTGGACTAGTAAATGAAGGATTAGAATAGGACATGGGGACTTGGACTGGACTAGCATGTGAGGGACAAGGATAGGACATGGAGTCTTGGACTAGAATAATTATTGAAGGACAAGGATATGACATAGAGACTTCGACTGGATTGGTGTAAGGTTGATTGAAATAAGACATGGAGACTTCGACGGGATCGGTATTGTATGATGTGGGGACTTGACATGAGTTGGTAGATGGTTGATAAGGGATGCAGACTTGGACGAGATTAATAGGTGAAGGACTAGCATATGATGTGGAGACATGGAATGGACTAGCGGACAATTGACTTCCCTTGTCAAAGTTAGGATAAGGCTGATTAATGGATGTTTGTTGTGGACTAATGTCATGGATGGTGTTAAGTTTAGGGTAAATTTTTGGATTAGATTCAATCAATAAAGCATATAAAATAAACCCAAAGCAATTACAAAACACAATGGAAGTTAAAACAAAGAATGATTATACCTGTAAACCACCGAGTCTTCCATGATTCACTTTTGTAACACCTTCTAGCTTGTTGGTTGACATGTTGCCCTTAGATAAAACATGCGAGCAATCTGCAAATAAATGTCTAAGTCCTACACCAAGCTTTGAAGGATTTGATAAATACCTAAATGCCTATGACTATGACAATACAATTGAAATGCCTATGTCTAAATATGCCAAGACTAAATGAAATAAGATGACAAATGCTGCAATGTTTGTAGAATCTGTGTGCGTCTAATGTCTAAAATATTGCCTAATAATAAAGTCTAAATATAATTTCTCTGTGTGTAATCTAGAAATGAGAGAAAAATAGCATTTTATAGAAATGCCATTTTGAATGGATGGACGAGATTGACTTCTGACAAAGACCTAAAATCAGAGGCCTATATTTAATCCGACAATCCCTAATCAGGGTTAGGGAAAAATCCTTAAGTGAGCGGTCAAGATGTCATCTAAGAGAATCAAATCGGCGGTGGAGAATAAATGAGATAAATTAATTAGAAAATAAATATTTTCGACAATCAAGAAGATAAAGACTGTCTGATTTGTGAGATTCAAAAAATCAAGAAGATAAGAGTTGGACTGAAGATCAAATTTGGAAAATCAAGAATCTGCCCGATTACTTGATTTTTGGAAGATTAGTTACTATTTTGAATTAAATTAATTCAAAATAATGATTTTAGAGACAATAAATAATCTTTTTCAGATTATTTACCAAAATGGACTGACTAAAGTGATGACATTTTTAAATAATTTCATTTATTTAAAATGAGAGAATATTAATTTTGACAATTAAATAATTAAATATAATTATTTAATTTAGCAGATAAGATTAATTAATTAAATTAATTAATCAATTCATTTAATTATGACAGTTAGTGACATATTAAATAAATAAATAAAATTTATTTATTTAATAATCATGAAGAAATATATGACGAAGGGTAATTAAATAAATTAAGAAATTTATTTAATTAAAGGAAGACTTAGACAATTAATGACATATTTAATAAATAAATAAAATTTATTTATTTAATAATCATGAAGAATAAAAGGACATGAATTAATTAAATAATTATGAATTATTTAATCAATAGTCAAAGGTGGACCAAGGACATAATTAAATGTCATAATTATGCTAGGATGAAAGTGGTAAAAATGAAACTTCCAGGCCTAGGTCATTTTTAGGTGTCTACAATACATATAGGCATGCATATATCATAATTATAAATTACATCCATACATCATGCATCTATACATCATCATAATACACATCATAGATAGAACATCATAAATCATAAAGCATGTCATCATGATTATAATTTGCATCCATAAAATCATAATATAAGGATCATCACATGGCATATAGAACATAGAAAATAAATGAATACAACATAGAATCATATAACACACATGATAGATCAAGAGTTTGCTACATATCATATAGACCTCAAAATCATAAATGTCAAGTATACAATGTTGTCTGAAATGAAGAGAGATATATCATCAAAAAGTGACTGTAATCAGAATGTACATCATCAGCTCAAATAAAAAGGAGGAATCACATCATAAAAACTAACTATTGTTGGCTCTAGATGGTGTAGGCATCACAGGACCTGACCCTCCACCACCACCAGATGTACCGGGATCTCTCAGGTCTCTCCGGAGAGGCTGTGTCACTCCCATACTGACAGTCCTAGAACAAGTCTTGCTAGATCGACACTTCTTGTAGCTCACACTCTACTCTGAAGGGATAGCATCATATAATTTAACTCTACAATACTCTACCTCCCCACCAATACAAACAACCTCTCTCATATAATATGCTACAGTTGTACCATCCACCAATCTCTACAATCTCTCAACTACAACTTGAGCTCCCTCTGTAGTAAATTTGGCAACATCCCTCTCAACTATCAGTGATGCAATCTGAGCCTGAGCTCCCCCTACAGCTTGCCTAGCAGTATCCCTCTCAATTTTCAATTTTGTAATCTGAGTTTGTACTACATCCAACTGAGCCTGTACTAATGCTCAAGCCTGTGTGTATGACTAGGCATGTGCCTACATTTGAGCCTGAGTCTACGATAATAAACTCTGAGCCTAAACAAGCTAAGCATGTATGGTCTCTAACTTCACCTAAAGGCTCACAATCTGCAACTTCTCTATAAGATCTCCCACTGCTTGCCTCTTACAAGGCACTGTATGCTCATGCAAATCTAAGGTAGGACCCGACCCACCTACAACATCTCCACTATCGAAACCATAATCATCTCCACTGCTCTCATCACCACTACCTCTCTCATCACCACTACCCCTCTCATCCCCACTACCCTCCTTATCTCCATTGTCCTCCTCATCTCCACTACCCTCATCACCGATATCCTCCTCTCCACCACCAACCTCAAGATCCTCCACCTCAACCTCACCAACCTCCTCTCTCCTCCACCTACGACCATGTGCAACAACAACATCCTCCTCTGCAGGTACTGGGGTAGGCTCATTAGGAAAAGTAATGCGTGGAAAAGGATGCAAAGCCAGATACTTGGCATAATCAGTTGTCATAGGTGGCTCAACAATGTCTACATGGATATCCCACTCAAACGGTTGCAAAGACTGATACTCCTAAACAACATCATATGACAAACCAGGCCACCACTCTATAGAATCTAACTAACAATGGGCATAATGAGCAACACCTTGGGGCATACCCTGAACCAAACCATACTATCTATATACTCATCTAATCAAGAATCTCTCTAACACACAATGAGTCTGACTAATTAGTAACATAGACTGATAGAGAAAAGGCACCTAAATATCATCCTCATCCCAATGCTCACAATCTAGGTACGGACGACATGTCACAGACTCTATATCATCCATCACTCTCCTCCGATGGTCTAACTTGCCCAGTCTAGACTGAGTAAGGTGACCTACATATATGTACATATACAGTCTCATAGATAGTCTCTATCTCATTGGCACTGGACGTGTGACATCTATGTGCTCCCATGCCCACACCTGTAATAAAGTAGCTCCAGATGTTAAACTACAACCTTGAAGGTAAACTACTGAATGCAAATCATGATATAGATGGGCAAGCATACACATGCCCCATGAAAATCTCATCCTGTGTATAATCATGCTCTCCAATACACTGCCTCAACTAACAAAAAGTCCCTTTGACCTGTGATAAGGACAAAGGAACCCTCCAATGAACCCAACAAGAACTACAGGAAGGGTTGCATAAGCATCCACTATCTCACACCAAGGAATCCAATATCCTGAAATCTGATTATCCTGAAATACTCTGCAGAGAGCATCAGTCCTGCCCTACTTTGTGGAATCACAGAAAACAACCTCTCCAACAATGGGAATCCGTAAAATCTACTAGACATCCTTAGGGGTGACTGTCATCTCACCAATAGGAAGGTGGAAGGTGTTATGCTTGCTATGCCACCTCTTAGCTAAGGATGTCAGGAGACCCCGATTAATCCTAATCTGGGGCATGAATAATAGATAAGACAAACTGCATCGTACAATGATTTTTGTCTTAGGTTGTGCTAACTATGGTATCAAATCAAATGTCCATGGGAATCACTCTCGAACCTGAAGGTTCTCCAATGGCTCCTATTATTAGGAAATATTCAAAATCATTACTCTTTACTGAATCATCAAACATCAATTATCCTATCAAATCTAATAAGCTCTTGGTGATAATTTTGGTCAAATATCTCATGAGCGAACATCATTGAACCTCACCTATCAATATTTCAATCATCAATATTAAAATTGTACCTCACCTATCATGAGGTCAATACATCAAATCAACCTCGCTTATCATGAGGGACAACAATCAAACTATAATTATTCCTCACCTATCATGAGGATAATTATCATCAAATCAAACATCATACCTCACCTATCATGAGGTCGAACATCATCTACTTGATCAAGATCATCAATCATATCAAACCAATGGCTGACATGATTGAAAATCGACAAAATCAAGGACAAATTTGACAAACTTTATCAATTTGACTTGGACGCACTAAAACAGAGTTTCTATGTGCCAAAATATCAAAAGTGCCATTAAAACACTTGAAAGGGCTAAAACAGGCACTCAAAGCACTAAATCACTGCATGTTCCATTTCATCAGTCCAAAACGCTAATTCAGTCGGCCAAAGCACCATTTCACCAGAAGCGCTATTCTATTGGGTTGATGCGCTAAACTATTCAAAGTGCTAAAACAGAGAGTGAAAGCACTACAAAACCTATCCTACATGCTAAAAACATCAAAATGCCTAAAACATCCTATCGAAGTGCTAAAAAATTCGAACTAAGCGCTAAAGTTCTAGAAGTGCTAAAATAGTTAATCTAAGAACTACAACAGAAAGCAAATGCACTAAAATAGATGAAAATTTTAAAAATTGAAACCCACGTAAAATGAGAAATGCACGTAAAATGAAGGAGGTCAAGGGTATATACTAGAGGTCCCTAAGTAGTCGAGTGGCTGTGTCATCACATGCGCTCAAACCAGTGGGTGTGGTAAGGAATCAACATCTTGCTCCAAATTGCTCAAAAACTCTCTCTCACAACTTTTCAAAACTCAAATGCACAAATGAGTTTGAAAAAGACCTTTTTGACCTTTTATAGGTTATTAGAGGTGGGATTTTTGGTGGGATTAATTAATTTTTTCTTAGGGGAGATTAATTCAAACTCATCACAGGGGCAAGTTGTTACATTCTTTATCGGGAGATAAATTATTTCAACACCAAATCTTCATTGAATCTTCATCAAATAATAAAATATTCAGAAAATTTTTAAAAAAATGAAAAATTCCAAAAAATCCAAAAAAATAAAAAATTCATCAATTTATCTCCCAAGGGGGCATATATCCATCATTACAGCAAAAACAACATCTAGGGCATTTTGAAATTTTTTCATCAATACTCTTATGGAGGACTCCATAAGACCCCCCAAGGACACCATCCATCACAAAGATACATGAAATAACCCCCCCAAAAGAGAGGAAAGAAGAGACCACAAATCCCCCCTAGAATGAAGTAGCTCCAAAGAACTGAAGAAACTGCATCTCCTGAAAGAAGTGAGAGGGAAGAGACTGAATGAAAGCAATCTCTGAAGGTGGAATAGTTGTAGCCCAAGATGTCTCCACATAAGTAGGTGTGACCTCAACCAATAAAGAAGTCAAAGTAGGTGAAGACTGAATAGAACCCTCCATGTGTGATATGATAAATGGAAAGAAGGTTGATTGTCAAGTGAGGGACACACAAGACATCTTGAAAGGAGTGGTCCCCAAAAATAATAGACCCCTTCCCTATAACACTCATGTAAGTGTTTGTTCCCATCAAAATGGGAGACATAGTGCAAGGTTCAAAAGAAGTGAATGTAGACTATGAAGATGCCATATGATGAGATGCTCCTGAATCTAGAAGCCATCTCCCTAATCCAATACCTGAAGAAGCACAAAGAGCATGTCCATTCATATCTGATGAAGTATGTAAACTAGTTGTGCCCCTGTCATACTGCTCTAAAGAAGAAGAATGAGGAGAAGAAGATGATGCAGACATCCTAGAAGGCAAATCAATCTGATGTTTCTGAAGAAAATGTTTCAGCTCATCAATGTCCTTGTCGCAATTATGTTTTGCATGTCCTTCCATCTTGAAATATGCACATGGACCCTTCTCCTTCTTGGATGATTTCCCCTTAGAAGAGGAGGATGAATCTAAGGACTCCTTTTGCTGCTCATGAGGTTTGGAATCCTTTTGTTTTTGTTTCTTGCCTTTTCCTATAGAAGCCTTTTGATCTTTGGGCTCCTGTGATGTAATAAGTTCCTGTGATGAGGAAAAATGTTTCACCGTGCCCATGCTAGCTAACTTAGCTTGATCTCGAGTGAGAGATGAAGCAAATTCATCAAGAGATGGCATAGTGAATCTCATACCAAGCGTATCCGTAGTGGCATAAAAGGTAGATACAAAAACTAAATAATTTGGTCCAAGCTTAGAAAGAATGGACAATATCAACTGAGAGTCTTCCTTCTAAACACCACACTGTGACAACTGCAATCTAAGAGACTTGAGTTTGGTGAAAAACTCTTGGATGCTATCAAAATCCCTAGGATTTAAGCCAATAAGCTCATTCTCTAACTGAAACCCTCTCATAGTATCTTGCTTCCCAAACAAAGACTCTAAAGTAGTCTAGATCTCATTGGGTGTAGTGCAAGACTCAATATGAAAAAGAAGGTTAGATGAAAGAGATAGAAATAATTTACCGTAAGCTTCATCACATCTATTAAACCATTTTCTCTTTTTAGTAGCACCTGTAGGTTCAATTTTTGTACCCATGGTTACCCTGTACAACCCTTTGTGTTTCAAATCAATCTCCATTTGTTTTTTCCAACCAAAATAGTTGAATGGAGTAAGGGGTGAAATATTATATAAATCCATGATAGAAAACAACAATATATACTCTCAAATAAATAAAAAATGCCCGTTGATCTCAAAAAAATAGCCTAATTGTACACTTACCAAGAAAATAACTAAAAAGGTAAAGGCTGAGATCAAATAGGAATATCAGATACCTAGTAAAAAAATCTGAAAAAATAGTTTTGAGATCTGTGTAGAGCACTAAACCAACTTTCCAACGCCTATTTGTTTTTGAAAAATAGAGCTAGGACATAAAAGTTACACCTCTTAGAGTTAAAACAACTTATGGCTTTAATAGGTGAAAAAGGAATCAAAATGGAAAAATCAGAAAAAATACTTGCACCACTGGATCCGTCGTCAAATCAACTTTCTGGTGATATCTCGTTTTTGAGAAAATACCTCTGTTTGCCCAAGTTATGAGAAAAATAAAAAAAGGCCTATAAAAGGCACTTTTAATACTAAACATGGGAAAAAAATCAACACCTCTGGCTCGGCCCTCGGTCACTCATGTGACTAGGTGCTACAAGGGTTTTTTTTTTTAAATCTGTCAAGGCTGAAGGATGAAGCGCTTGGTCATGGATGTGACCACCTAGGCGCAGAAGAGGGGCCGGGGACTGGCTCCCGGTCACAATAAGACCGTCGGCTGGTGTTTCGAGGGCTGGAGGAGTTTTGTTCCCATGTGGTTTTCTCCTTTACCCTATTTGATTTAGTTTGCATTCCATTTGTAAATGAGTACCTGATCAGGCCTTGCTGCCAGGACTCATCTTTGCATAATAATTTGCTTCTCCATAAGTTGCACTTATGGGCGGGTGTTGGTGTAATTAATTATTTAATTACACTTTAGTGTAAGTTTACTTAGGAATATTTTATTTCCTAGGTTAATTATTATCCTTATCTTGTTGAGTTGTCTTTTTGCTCAAGATAAGATTAGGGTTGTGTTTTCTTGCTTTATTGCATGATTTCCTTTATGAAGGCTTTTGTATTATTTGTAAAACAATTACTTTCAATAGTCATTATGCTGGTTTTTGCTTGCACAAATTTGCTCTGAGGGTTTACAGAACATCTCTTTTTTTTTGTTCTGAATATCTATTGCATGTGATAGGTGATTGCTTGCAGGTGATTCTTGGGGACTGTGAAGTTGGTTTTTCAACTTCTATAGATACTAGCAACAACAGAACAAAATTTTCTTTGAAGCAATGCGTAAACACATCACTTCAAAGAGGGGCAAAATGTATACACCTAAAAATGGTATGGAGAATTTAATTAATTAAATATGATTTATTTGATTAATTAATCTTAAATTCATCTACTTAATAAATAAATAGAAATAATTATTTATATTAAGTTCACTTTTAATTCTTCTACTTTATCATATTATTTTCCTCTTAATTAAATAAACAAATTTAAATACTTTATTTTATTTTATTATTATCATTATTATTTCTTCTATATTTTATCCATTTATTCTATCTTAATTAAATAAGTAAACTTCAATAGTTTGAATTATTTAATTATCTTATCATATTTCCTCTTAATTAAATAAATATATCCTAAAGTTTTATTTAATTATCATATCCCTTTTTATTAAATAAGCAAATGCCAAATATTTGTTTCATTTAATCAAATATCTTCTTACTTTTCTAAATTTGAATAAATAAAAAAATATTCAAATAAAGCAATATTCCTCTATTCACTCACCAATAAAACTAGATATTCTATGTATAAATTTATTCAACTAGCATTCATGGGAAAGCTTTGGAGACAAACTTGTAGGCAATCCTCTTCAATCTCCTTCCTCTGATTCTTCCTATCATTTGGCCTAATGTTTTCATGGGGAGAAACCATTCCCTTCATCAGCTCAAGCTTCTTCATCTCTCACCATTCAATCCTCTAGATTGAATCCAAGCCTTTGTTGTGCTGCCCCCTCACAATGTGTTGTCGTGAATCTATAAATGCAACCTTTCTCCACAGGAAATGGATCCCAACTTTGTGCAAAATTACTCTATAGGAATAGCAATCAAGCATTCATAGCAATAGCAATAGCATCTTAGCATCATAGAAACCATAGCATCAGTAGAATTTGTATCATGGTTGCATCTTAAGTTTTATGGTAGTTTTCATCCATTGGGTTTCATGTCAGAATAGATTATAGTAGAATTATATCATCTAGAAATAACCATATAGAAGTAGATCATTGCATTTAGAATCATTCCATTCTCTAGATAGGAATTTTAACAGTCACAGTGCTTACCAAATCTGAGAGCCCTTTGTGATTTGATGAATCTTTGGAGATAGGAAACAATGAAACGTTTTCAAGTTTTTTGTGATTTAAATTAGTTAATGGCTGTTAAATCCTAATATAATGTTTCATTAAGAAGTGTTTTTAGTTGTTTTACTTATTTACTTATTCCACACTTACATATATCACTATGAGACCCCATTTCTATGTGGCATGTGTTGCCCCTACCTTCTCAACCCTACAACATTGGCAGGCTAGTGAGTGAGCTCATTGACTAGCTTGTCAATGTGGTAGGGTTGAAAAGGTAGGGGCATCATATGCCTCATAGAATTAGGGACTCATGGCGATGTATATCACTATGAGACCCCATTTCTATGAGGCATGTGCTTCCCCTACCTTCTCAACCCTACCACATTGGTAGGCTAGCTAGTAAGCTCACTCACTAGCTTGCCAATGCGGTAGGGTTGAGAAGGTGGGAGAAGCATATACCTAATAGAAATGGGGTCTCATGTTCATCGTGAGATCCCATTTATATGAGGCATACACTGATCCCACCTTCTCAACCCTACTGCATTGGAAAGCTAGTGGAGGATTGGCAAGCTAGCTCACTCACTAGCTTTCCAATGTCATAGGGTTGACAAGGTAGGGGTAGTGTATTCCTCATAGAATTGGGAAATCACGGTGATACATCACCATGAGTCCCCAATTCTATGAGGCATACACTGCCCCTACCTTGTCAAGCCTACTGCATTGGCAAGTTAGTGGAGCATTGGCAAGCTAGCTCACTCACTAGCTTGCCAATGTGGTAGGGTTGAGAAGGTATGGGTAGCATATGCCTCATAGAAATGGGGTCTCATGGTGACAGTGTATGCCATGAGACCCCATTTCTATGAGGCATATGTTGTCATTGTGAGACCCCATTACTATGGGGTATACGCTGCCCCTACCTTCTCAACCCTACTGCATTGGTAGGCTCGTGAGCTCACTAACTAGCCTACCAATGTGGTAGGGTTGAGAAGGTAGGGGCAGCATATGCCTTATAGAATGGGTCTCACAGTGATCGTGAGACCCCATTTATATGAGGCATACACTGCCCCTACCTTCTCAACCCTACCACATTGGCAAGCTAGTGGAGCATTAGCAAGCTAGCTCACTCACTAGCTTTCCAATGTGGTAGGGTTGAAAAGGTAGGGGCAGAATATGCCTCAGAATTGGGGACTCATAGTGATGTATATCACCTTGAGACCCCATTTCTATGAGGAATACACTTCCCCTACCTTCTCAACCCTACCGTCTCATAGAATTGGGGACTCATGGTGATGTATATCACCTCGAGACCCCATTTCAATGAGGCATATACTGCCTCTACCTTCTCAACCCTACCACATTGGAAAGCAAGTGAGTGAGCTCACTATCTTACCAAGCTCACTATCTTTTCAATGCTACCACATTTTACATACATTTATACAAAACCATTATTATCAAACAATTCAAATGCCTTGTCCATGCTTCCATTTGAGCAATGATTGCAAGATAGGTTGCACCTTTCCCCATGTTACTAACTTAGCCTTGAATAAAGAGTCTTGAAACAGTGGAGAGAAGGGTTAGAATCCCTTGTAGCTAGACTAATCAAAGAAACATTTTAAAATATATCACAATAGAAGTGATGAAGTAAATTTGGAAATAGAAATGAAAACCAAAATAGTTTCAAAGATCTATCAATGTGGGAGGAGTATATTCCAATTTTTTAGAGACATGTATGGAAAATTTGGTAGCATAGACAAGGAAATCAACTGCTTGGTATAATTGTTTGACAAAATACCTCAATGAGATATGTCCTCATGGACTATAATGATTGTAGGATATGCAAAAAATAGATTTATTGAAATCACTTTAGAAAATTTCAAGCATATTCAAATTGTAGGTGTAAAACCAAATTCAACTACATTTTCCAACATCCCCCATGCCTATAGCAAAATGAAAGCTTTGGAGAGTGGTATGCACATCCATAATAAAGGATTGAGAAATGATGTTTTATTTTAATTCCTTATAACTTATGTCATATATATGTGGATACAAAATGTGGAAGCATACACAAGGTAAGTCAATTGTTAAATAACAAAATGTCTCAAAGAGATGTGGTTTAAAAATGTAATTGGAAAGTGTATAGAATTGTGTAATTTAAAATGTGCATTGACAAGCTAAGGTTATAATGATAAACAAAAAATTATCAACATGGAATATGTAAAATAACAAAAATGAAAGAAAGCCATAATAGAATGAAAGAAAATGTGTAAATACTTCACATACCTAAAAAATCAGAGTTTCAAATGGAGGAGTTCTACCCAATTATGTAGCCTTTTCTTCTTCTTTCTTCAAACTCCTCAATAATTTGACTTTTTCAAAGGCTTGTTCCCCTCCAAACTTCAAATTTATATCACTTTTGAATGAAATTCAGACTTGAATTGATATTTTATGCCTTTCAACATGAAAAATCTGCTATTTCATGCAAAGGTGGTGGAAAGATCATGAAAAAGGTGGTGGAATGTGAAAAATATGCATGCACACTTCACAACATCATCAAAAAGCTACTTTTTGTCGAAGCACATGTAGAACGAAGAGAATATGTAGAATGTGGCCCTTGAGATCATAGGTATGTTTAGTTTTTTTACCATTTTTAGAGCAATCCAAAATGCGCTTATGTTATAACGCACTCACGTTATAACGCGAGTGCGTTATAACGTGAGTGTGTTATAACGCGAGTGCGCTATTTCTTGCTAAATAAAGTCCATATCTCTACTCCTTCAAAATGTGATTGTGTTACGAGAAATTTGATTTTTTATAGATTTATTTTCTCCCTCTTTGCCTCTATCCTCTACCCTCAACCCAAAACCCTTAATCCCTCTACCCTTAAATCCTCAACCCTAAACACAAAAACCTATACCCTCAAACCTAAACCCTTTACCTTCAACCCTAAACCCTTAAACCTTCTACCCTCTATCCTCAAACCCTAAACCCTCAACCTTGATACCCTCTACCCTATACATTGGACCCTCAACCCTAATCCTTCAACCATATGTACACTCAACCCTAATTCTTCAACCAAATGTAGGTCCTAAACCATCAACCTTATAGTTCCTCAACCCTATACCCTCAACCCTTATACCCTAATTCTATCTCTCTCCCCTCTACCCTCTACCCTTAACCCTTATATCCTCTATCCTCCATCTCTCTCCCACTCCCTCCCTCTCTGTCTCTCTCAAGTATCTCCCTCCTATCCCCTCTCCCTCTCTCAACTCTCTCTCACTCACTCACTCACTCCTATCTCTCTCCCCTCTACCCTCTACCCTATATCTCTCTCCTACTCCCTCCCCCCCTCTCTCTCTCTCAAGTCTCTCCCTCCTACCCCTCTCCCTCTCTCAAGTCTCTCTCTCTCTCCTCACTCCTATCCCTTTCAAGTTAGGTTTCCAATTTCACTAGATTGGCAAGCCAGTGGGTCCACTAGGTTGTTAATTTCACCCACTATCTTGCCAATTCGATGAAATTGGAAATGTGTACGTCATCGAAATTCAATGAAATTGGAAATGTAGTGGCCTGTTTAAAAAAATGGGTCCAAGAAATGGGGTCTCTCGATGATGTAAATCACTAGGGGACCCCAATTCTTGGACCCATTTTTTCAACATAGGCCACTACATTGTCAATTTCACCAAATTGGCAAGCTAGTGGGTGAAATTAGCAACCTAACTTGGCCTATTTGAGAAAATGGGTCAAAGAAATGGGGTCTCCAAGTGATTTACATCACTGAGAGACCCCATTTCTTGGACCCATTTTCTCAAACAAGCCAAGTTGGGTTGCCAATTTCACCCTCAACCCTCAACCCTTAAACTCTCAACCCTCAACTCTTAAACCCTAAACCCTTAAACTATCTACCCTCTACCCTCTACCCTTTACATTAAACCATCAACCCTATACCCTCAATTCTCTCACTCACTCACCCTATACATTGGACTCTCAACCCCAATCCTTCAACCATATGTACCCTCAACCCTAATCCCTCAAACCTATACCTTCAACCAAATACCCTGATCCCTCAACCCTCATTAACCCTATACCCTCAATTCTCAACCCTCTACCCTATACATTGGATCCTCAACCCTCATATATCTTTGTCCCTCCCTCCTCTTCTCTCCTTCTCTCTATCTTAGTTCTCCCTCCATCTCTCTACCCATCCATCCCTCCCTCTCTACCCTAACCCCTCAACCCCAAACCCTCAACCCTTAAACCCTTAAACACTCAACCCTAAACCCTAAACCCTCTACCCTCAACCCTAAATCATCAACCCTAAAAAATTACACCCTAAACCCTTAAACCCTCTACCCTCTACCATCAACCCAATACCCTAAACCATCAACCTTATAGGTCCTCAACCCTATACCCTCAATTCTCTCTCTCTCTCACACTCACCCCTAACTCTTTCCCCTCTACCATTAACCCTCTATCCTCTACCCTTAACACTTCAATCCTATACCCTCTACAATTAAAACCTCTACCCTCTACCCTAAACCCTAAACCATTTACCCTCAACCCTCAACCCCAAACCCTTAAACCCTAAACCCTTAAACCCTCTACCCTCTACCCTCAACCCACAACCCTTAAACCCTCTACCCTCTACCCTCAACCCTCAACCGAATACCCTCTACCCTAAACCCTAATCCCTCAACCTTAATCCCTCAACCCTTAAATCCAAGAAAAATCTCTACCCTAAACCCTAAACCCTCAACCCTTAATCCCTCAACCCTTAAACCCTCAACCCTCTACCTTCTACCCTCAAACCCTATACCATCTACCCTATACATTGGACCCTCAACCATAATCCCTCAACCATATACCCTCTACCCTCTACCCTCTACCCTATACATTAAACCCTTAACCCTCAATTCTCAACCCCCAATCCTTAATCCCTCAACCCTCAATCCTTAAACCCTAAACCCTCAACCATTATACTCTCTACCCTTTACATTGGACCCTCAACCTAATCCTTCAACCATATACCCTTAAACCTATACCTTAAAACCTCTACCCTCAACGCTTAACCCTCAACCTAAAACCCTTTAACCCTAAACCCTTAAACCTTCTACCCTATACCCTCAACACAATACCCTCTACCATCAACCCTAATCCCTAAACCCTTAAAACCTAATACCCTCAACCCTAATCCCTCAACCCTAAACCCTCAACCCTCAACCCTTAAACCCTTAAACACTCAACCCTAAACCCTAAACCCTCAACCCTTAAACCCTAAAACATTAAACCATCTACCATCTACCCTCTACCCTCAACCCTAGCCTCTCAACCTTAATCCCTCAACCCTTAAACACTTAAACCCACTTAGTAAAATATCTACCCTAATCCCTCAACCATCTTGACCCTTAATCCCTTAAATCTCAACCCTCAACCCTTAAACCCTAATCCCTATACCCCTATACCCTCAACCCTATACATTAGAACCTCAATCCTAATCCCCGAACCCTATAGCCTCAATCCTATACCCTCAACCTTAAACCCTCAACCCTAACCCTTAAACCCTAAATCCTTAAACCCTCTACCCTCTACCATCAACCCTAATCCATCAATCCTTAAACCTTTAAACCAACTTAATAAAATCTCTACCCTAATCCCCCAAACCTCTTGACATTTAATCCCTCAACCCTCAAACCTCAATCCTTAAACCCTTAATCCTTAAACCCTCAACCCTAAAACCTCAACCTTAAACCCTAAACCCTTAAATCCTCTACCTCTACCCCACCCTCAATTCTCAACCCTCAACCCTTAATCCCCTCAACCCTCAATTAAAACGCTAAAACCTCAAACCCTACACCTCTACCCTTTACATTGGACCCTCAACCTAATCCTTCAACCATATACACTCAAACCTATACCATAAACCCTTACCCTCAAACCTTAACCCTCAACCCTAAACCCTTTAACCCTAAACCCTTAAACCTTCTACCCTATACCCTCAACCCAATGCCCTCTACCCTCAATCCTAATCCCTCAACCCTTAAACCCTATACCCTCTACCCTCTACACTCAACCCTAATCCCTCAACCCTTAAACCTTTAAACCCACTTAGTAAACTCTCTACCACAATCCCTAAGCCCTCTTGAACCTTAATCCATCAACCATCAACCCTCAACCCTCAACCCTTAAACCCTAAACCCTTAAACCCTCTACCCTCTACCTTCTACCCTATACATTAAATCTTCAACCCTCAATTCTCAACCCTCAACCATTAATCCCTCAACCCTCAATCCTTAAGCCCTAAACCCTCAACCTCTATACCCTCTACCCCTTATATTAGACCCTCAACCTAATCCTTCAACCATATACCCTCAAACCTATACCCTAAACCCTCTACCCTCAACCCTTAACCCTCAACTCTAAACCCTTTAACCCTAAGCCCTTAAACCTTCTACCCTATACCCTCAACCCAATACCCTTTACCCTCAACCCTAATCCCTCAACCCTTATACCCTTTACCCTATACATTGTACCCTTAGCCCTAATCCCTCAACCCTATACAATCAAACCTCTACCCTCAACCTTAAACCCTCAACCCTCAACCCTTAAACCCTCTAACCTATAAACCCTTAAACACTCAACCCTAAACCCTAAACCCTAATCCCTAAACCCTTAAACCATAAACCCTTAAACCCTCTACCCTCTACCCTCTACCCTCAACCCAATACCCACTACCCTAACCCATAATCCCTCAACCCTTAAACCCTTGAATCCAAGAAAACTCTCTACTGTAATCCCTGAACTCTCAACCCTTAATTCCTCAACCCTTAAACCCTCAACCCTCAACCCTCAACCCTCTACCCTCAACCCTCAACCCTTAAACCCTAATCCATCAACCCTTATACCCTTACCCTATACCTTGGACCCTAAACCCTAATCCATCAACTTTATACCCTCAATCCTCTACCCTAAATCTTAAACCCTCAACCCTCAACCCTCAACCCTCATCCCTTAAACCCTCTACCCTCTACCCTATACATTAAACCCTCAACCCTTGATTCTCAACCCTCAACCCTTAATCCCTCAACCCTCAATCCTTAAACCCTAAACACTCAACCCCTATAACCTCTACACTTTACATTGGACCTTCAACCTAATCCTTAAACCATATACCCTCAAACCTATACCCTAAACCCTCTACCTTCAATCCTTAACCCTGAACTCTAAACCATTTAACCCTAAACCCTTAAACCTTCTACCCTATACCCTCAACCCAATACCCTCTACCCTCAACCCTAATATCTCAACCCTCAACCCTTAAACCCTAACATCCTCAACCATAATCCATAAATCATCAACCCTAAACCCTCAAATATTAACCATTAAACACTCAACCCTAAACCATAAACCCTCAACCCTTAAACCCTAAACCCTTAAACAATGTACCCTCTACCCTCAACCCTAATCCCTCAACCCTTAAACCCACTTAGTAATATCTCTACCATAATCCCTATACCCTCTACCCTATACATTGGAATCTCAACCCTAATCCCCCAACCCTATACCCTCAATCCTCTACCCTCAATCTTAAATCCTCAACCCTCAACCCTTAAACCTTAAACCCTCTACCCTCTACCGTCAATCCTCTACCCTCTTCCCTCAACCCTAATCTGTCAACCCTTAAACCCTTAATCACAATTAGTAAACTCTCTACCCTAATCCTTCAACCCTCTTGACCCTTAATCCCTCAACCCTTAAACCCTAATCCCTCAAACCGTATACCCTCTAACCTATACATTGGACTCTTAACCCTAATCCTCCAACCCTATACCTTCAATCCTCTACCGTCAACCTTAAACCCTCAACCCTCAACCCTTAAACCATCTACCCTCTATCCTCTACCCTATAAACCCTTCAACACTCAACCCTAAACCATAAACCCTAAAACCTCAACCCTTAACCCTAAACCCTTAAATCCTCTACCCTCTACCTTTTACCCTCAACGCAATACCCTCTACCCTAAACCTGATTCCTTGAACCCTTAAACCCTTAAATCCAAGAAAAATCTCTACTCTAATCCTTAAACCCTCAACCCTTAATCCCTAAACCCTTAAACCATCAACCCTCAACCCTTAAACCATAATCCCTCAACCCCTATACCCTCTACCCCATACATTGGACCCTCAACCCTAATCCATGAAGCCTATACCCCTCAATCCCTCTACCCTGTTAAACCCTCAACCCTCAACCCTCAGCCCTCAGCCCTCAGCCCTCAACCCTCAGCCCTCCAACCCTTAAACCCTCAACCCTTAAACCCTCTACCCTCTACCCTCTACCCTATACATTAAACCCCCAACCCTCAATTCTCAACCCTCAACCCTCAATCCCTCAACCCTCAATCCTTAAACCCTAAACCATCAACCCCTATACCATCTACCCTTTACATTGGACCCTCAACCTAATCCTTCAATCATATACCCTCAAACCTATACCTTAAACCCTCTACCCTCAACCCTTAACCCTAAACCCTAAACCCTTTAACCCTCAACCCTTAAACCTTCTACCCTATACACTCAACCCAATACCCTCAACCGTTAAACACTAAACCATAAACCATCAACCCTATAGGTCCTCCACCCTAATCCCTCAACCCCTATCCATTTCTCTCTATCTATACATCTCACATCTCTCTCCCTCCATCTCTCCTACCCTCTATAGGGCCTCAACCTTATACCCTCAATTCTAAACTTTCTACCCTATACATTGGATCCTCAACCTTCATATATCTCTGTCTCTCCCTCCTCTTCTCTCCTTCTCTCTATCTTAGTTCTCCCTCCATCTCTATATCCATCAATCCATCCCTCTCTACACTAATCCCTCAACCCTTAAACACTCAACCCTAAAACCTAAACCCTAAACCCTAAACCTGGTTAAACCATCTACCCTCTATCCAATACCCTCTACCCTAAACCTGAATCCCTCAAACCTTAAACCCTTAAATCCAAGAAAACTCTCTACCCTAATCCCTAAACCCTCAACCCTTAATCCCTCAACCCTTAAACCCTCAAACCTCAACCCTCAACCCTCTATCCTCAACCCTTAAACCCTAATCCCTCAACCCCTATAACCTCTACCCTATACATTGGACCATCAACCCTAATCCCTCAACCCTATACCCCCAATCCTCTACCCTCAACCTTAAACCCTCAACCCTCAACCCTCAACCATCAACCCTTAAACCCTAAACCCTTAAACCGTCTACCCTCTACCCCATATATTAAACCCTCAACCCTCAATTCTCAACCCTCAACCCTTAATCCCTAAACCATCAATCCTTAAACCCTAAACCCTCAACCCCTATACCCTCAACCCTTTACATTGGACCCTCAACCTAATCCTTCAACCATATACCCTCAAACCTATACCCTAAACCCTCTACCCTCAACCCTAAAACCTTTAACCCTAAACCCTTAAACCTTCTACCCTATACCCAATACCCAATACCCTCTACCTTCAACCCTAATCCCTTAACCCTCAACCCTTAAAACCTAATACCTTAGAAACCATCAACTCTATAGGTCCTCCACCCTAATCCCTCAAACCTATACCCTCAACCCATATCACTTTATCTTTATCTATACATCTCACCTCTCCCTCCCTCCCTCTCTCCTACCCTCTCTAATTGTCTCTATCTACCCTCTCCTTCTTTCTATGTACCTCTCACTCAATAAATCCCTACCACCCTCTCCCATTCCCCTTATCTATCTATCTCTCTCTCTCTCTATCTCTCTCCCACTCCCTCTCTCTCCCTTTGTCTTAGGTCTCTCCCTCCTACCCCCTCTCTCCCTCTGGAAACCTACCTAGGTAACTCTCTCTCTCTCCCCCCTATCTCTATCTCTCCCTCCCACCCTACCTAGATAAGTCCCTCTCACTCCAACCCCCTCTATCTCTCCTCTCTCAGGTCACTCCCTCCCACATCCTCTCCCTCTCTCAGGTCTCTCACTCACACTCCCTCTATCCCACCCCCTCTCTTTTGCACTCCTTCTCACTACCTATCTCTCAAGTCTCTCCCTCTCACCCCTCCTCATACTCTCAAGTCTCTCCCTTTGGTACCATACCTACATAACTCTATTTCTCTTTGTCTCTCTCCCCCATCTCTCTCTCTTCCTCTCTCTCCATCTATCCCTCTCACTCCAATCCCTTCTCTCCCACTCCCTCTCTCTTAAACTCTAACTTCCACCCCCTCTCCCTCTCTCTCTTAAACTTCTCCCTCCCTCTAAAGACATACATAAATACAAGCATAATACATATGTACATACAATCCTAAATACATACAAGCATACATGTACATGTGTAGATACAATCTTACATACATATAGGCATGCATACAATATACATGAATTGATACATACATGCATACATACAGGCATACATACATACATACAAGCATGCATACATACATACATACATGACATACACACATACATGTACATACAAATGTACAACTATATAAACATACATTCAATAGAGTAGCATTTAACATAAAGCAAGATATAACGTGAGTGTGTTATATTGCGCTCTTGTTATGTCTTGCTAGACATGTCCCTCACAAATGCAAAAAACCATGTCAAAACTAAGATATAATGCATGCGCGTTATAACACACGAACATTATATCTTGCTTTGGGAATCCTCAAGCCTTGGGCTTGGTATTTTCCTTGGAATACCAACCCAAAGGCTTGGAGGGCATTTCCAACGACCAAAGATGTGTTTTTGCAAATTCTACAATATTTCACATAATCAGGTTTGTGCTCACCATTAGGATTGCACATGGTTTAATGTCAAACAAATCGAACATTGGAGTAATGTTAGGTTCTCTCTTAGCTATCCAACTATGTAATTTTTTTCACTTTGTGACAATGTTAAGCCTTTCATGCATAATTTCTTTTGTTTAGGTGTCTCTTTTTTGGTGTTTTTTTCATTATAAATTAACTGTTCATGAAAATTTCAAATAAATTACATTTTTAGAAACTAGACTCCATTCTACAATTTTTTTTAAAATATATCAATTAGTTTCCATAATTTGTAGGGGTAGCATAGCCAAAATTCTATTTTTTTCAGGAAGTGTCCACTTAGAAAATTAGTAAAAAAACAAATATTCATTAAAAATTTATCAGAAAAATCATGCATCAACTACATACTATTAGATAATTTCTCACTCGAGTGCTTTTAAAAATACTAAAAAAAGGGTCACCATGCTAGGGATGTACAAGAGTTGCTATGTTATGTTTTTCTAACAAAAACAGACACCAATTTCTGTATGTCCCTCTTTTGAACCCATTAATCTCAACCATTTTCAAAATAAATTAGTATTTTAGAAAGTAGACTCAGAGCACTTCAATCCTTGTTTTTGTTCCATCTCAATAATTTGAGTGTAACTATCCTCGATTTCACGTCCAAGGTCAGTATTTCCTTATTTCAAAAAAAAGTGGCCACTTAAGCCTCCTTTTTGGGACCGATCGTTTTGCACTTACCCTTATCTCTTGTTCTACATTTTTTTACATTTTTTTAAATATGAGTTTTTTCTAATTTTTTCACTTTTGGTTTGCCAATTTTTTCCCCAAAATATTTTTGCTTCTATGCATTGGAATTATGGAGCATACACATGAATACACACAATATACGTGAAGTATACATGTGAATAAGTGAAGCATACATGTGAATAAGTGAGGCACAAGTAATTGAAGCATTGCAAAGGATACAAACCACCAAGAATGGATCTTATTTACACAATATACTTTAGATGGGGCTTATTGAGCAATCGACATTAATTAATTAAGCATTAGATGTAAACAAAATTCATGCCTACAACATTCAAGCATATAATTTACAAAATACGCATGATAACATCATTCAAGAATGGCAGTAGAAAAATAAGATTTTCTTTAATCAAAAAGTTGTAAGGCTATACAATGATATCTATTGATAAATATATATATATAATATCTAAAAAAAGCCATATAGGCTTAGTACAAAAGAGCCATATGGACATAAAATGTCACATATATATCGATAGTACAAAACATATGTTCCAAAATTCCACGTAGGAATACAAAAAACAACCCTAATACATATTTATTTCCCTCTAGGGGAAGGAAAAAGATCTCGTGCCGCCACCAAAATTTGGCTGGATGGAGTGCCTATTAGTTCTCTTATCTTTCGAACACACTCACTAGTCCTCCTCTCTTCACTCTGGAACTTCAACTGATACAATAAAAAGTAAAGATGTTAATACATAGAAATTGAATTTTGGAATGACATACAACAAAATATAATCACTTACCGCATACATATAGTCATCATGCACATTTACAGCATTACCATGTCCATTATCTAGAGTGACAACCGCCTGTAGCAACCATCAAGATAGAAATTAAACTACATAAAGGTATCATGAAAAAATTATATAATAGACCATAAAAGAGAAAATATAATGTCAAATCGACTAATTTGTTGCATACCTCTTGCAATGGATTAGAACTGGCTATTGCTGCAGCAACTCCATGGTCCATCATGCCACCAACATCACCAAGGTTGTTTGATGTCAACAACTACATATGAAACAACATATCTAATAATAATATAAAGAAGCTAAGGTAGTCCCTTTATAACTATCATAAACAAAAGAGTAAATGGTTGGCCTCAATTAAGACTATAATATAGTGCTTATAGATCATAGAATGGTGAAAGTACTAAGTCCACTGGGATAGTCCAAACTCTTGCAAATTCCAAAGTCCAATGCTCAATAAGATTCATATTGCATAGGTTGATGAACTAATGTTAATGAGGGAATGTTGTCAATGTAGTGATAATGTCGTGCAATGAAGTTTACATGAATGAAGTGAGGACTACTATGTTACTAGTAGCTTTCAAAGGGATAATGGAACATACAATGAATTAGGACATGTCTAATTTTTTACTATAGCACATGAAGTTGGTTGTTGAGGTGTGTATTAGTAATGGAGAAGACAACTCTGGTCAATACTGAGTGGAAGGAAATTTATTTCTTCTAACGATGTACAAGATAAAATTTGGATGGAGGTGTTATAGCATAGATGGGATAAAGAGACAAGACCAACAAGGGATAATGGAAAATATGGTAAAATAATAGAGGGTACAATGGGATGGGATTAGGAGGGAATAAAGGAGCATAGGGTGAATTAGGGAAAGATAGTGGAACAAGACCAAGAGGAGATAATGGAACATAAGGTGAAATAAAAGAGCATAATGGGATGGGAATAGAAGGGGTTAATGGAACATAGGATGGACTAATATAGATTGATGGGATGGAATAGAAGGGGTCAATGGAACATAGGATGGACTAGTATAGATTGATGGGATGGGCTAGAATGGGATAAAAAAATATAGGGTGGACAATTAGAGGTTAATGGGATGTGATTAGTAGGTAATAATGCAACATAGGGTGAATTAGGAGGTGTCTAGGGTTTGACTATAGTACACAAAGTGCGAACTTGACCTATGTGTAGCAATAATAGAGAAGAGTTATCTAGGATGAAATGCGGATAAAGATGGTATAACATATAATGGATAAAGGAACATAGGGTGGAACATCTAGGGTGAAATAATAATGGGTATAATGGCATGGGAGTAGAAGGGCATAATGACACATAGCATGGACTAGAAGATATTAGTGGGATGGGCTAGGAGGGGATCATGGAAAATAGGGTGAACTATTAAATGTTAATGGGATGGGATTAGGAAGGAATAAAGGAACAAAAAGTGAATTAGGAGAAGATAATGTGACACGATCAAGGAATACAAATGCAATGTTTGAGTTTCTCATAATTTTTTTAGATTTGTATACGCAAAATTACAAAAACTAGCTAACATTGTTTTACAACATCATTAATGAATAAAGGATACCTAAGTGTAAGTTGTTTGAGGAAATGAATTGCGAGGTGTGGAGGTCGAAGGTCCACCTAGAAACTGTTTGAAATCCAAAGCATGTTATGAGACAAACATTCAAATATAACATTCAACTGTTCAAATGCAATAATAATATCTTTAATACTAGTTGCATACCTGTGGACTCAATGTTGAGAATGAATAAGGGTCTGTAGAAATGGAGCATGTCTCATGAAAACTCCGACCCCAAAATTTCATCATATCAAATTCTACTAATTTATTTATTCTTAAATTTCAAAATATAATTTAATAAACAACATTAAATTAAATTGTTGAATTTTACCTAAGTGTCAATGCCGAATGTATCATTCAGCAAATCATCTATGAAATTCATTGCCTCTACAATTGATGTAGGTTGTGTAGCTGCATCCCAAACACTCTGATAATCATACGTGCAAACAACACCAAAAGCACCAAAATGGTGGGGTGGAGCTCGAGGCCTACACGTCTCCTCCACATCAGGCTTTACTAGAGGCCTTGCACACTATAAAATAGTCTAGGCGAGTGAGCCAATCGACTCCAACATGTCCACCTCTACACTATCCTTAACAATGGAAGGAACGATGACATGCTCCACCATGGGTTTGGCCAAGGGTCTCGATTCCAACAGTGGATTACATCGTGCAATAGGTCTATCATGTGTACAACCCCCACCTCCACCCTGAAAGTCTAAGATGTCAAAATAATTTGGCATCTTATTAAGGACAAACTCATAATAGAGTTTTCTCAAAAAATTATGGTGGTACCTCATGGTTATTGCATGGAGGTTGGTCAAATACCATCCACCACCACTCCCAAAATTTATTTTTAATTAACTCATGGTCGTACCAATGAATGGGGAACCTCCTGCATGCATGAGACAAAGGTGTGTTGGTTCTTAGGTCTGTAAATAGGACACATAAGTTGGCTTTGCTAAAAAAAATTTTATCACATCTGCATATGACAAACCACTAGCATAAAATTGCATCATCTCATACCTCTTATTTGACCAAAAAAATATTTTCTCACTCATTTCTCCTACATGAGATACAATTGAATTCAATGACTTGGCAATCCCTCTCCTATAAGGGTGGGTTTTGGCATGCTCGGTTAATCTTCCAATTAATTGTTCAATGTCTCTTTTATTGTTTTCAATTTGATTTAGAATATTTTCATGTGTTCCTTGAGGATGCCTATGAATTGATGGAGGGGTTTCAAATTGTTCTTGTATAGGAGGCTCTTTGTGAGGGGGTGATTGTGAATTCTCAATGTTTCAAGATGGAGATTTATTCCTTGAGAATTAGAACAAAGTTTTATTATAAAAACCTATTTCAATTTGCATTCTAAATCAAATTTGAAATAAATAGAATCAAAATACATACCGCTTTGCAATCTTTGACCTCTCTGGCATGTTGGCAGAATCCTCATTAAAAATTGCAAGCTAAGAGTGCAAAAAATGAATGAGAATAGGCGAGCATGAGTTGCAGAGCTCAAATCCTCCAAGCCAAGTCATGGGTTGAAATGAAATGCAGGTTTGAAATGTGTTTTTTGGCTTTTAATTTACTTTTACATTTGGCACATGCCAAATTTGGCACACACCAAATGCTCAATTGTGATCTTTTTCTTTATGAATTATTCTAATTTGGCATCAAAATTATGTCACATATTGGTGCACTTACCCATAGGTTTGAGGGATTAGGGTTGAGGGTACATATGGTTGAAGGATGAGGTTTGAGGGTCAATATATAGGATAGAGGGTATCAGAGTTGAGGGTTTAGGGTTTGAAGGTTGAGGATTGAGGGATTAAGGGTTGAGGGTTGATAATTGAGGGTTGAGGGTTTAATGTATAAGGTAGAAGGTAGAGGGTAGAGGGTTTATGGTTTAAGGGTTGCAATCATTAGTGGATAGATTATAATTTAATGATTTTGGCTATGTCCCTATTTTTTGGGTCAGGAATAAGATGCCACCTAGGGCATCCTTTTCCCCCAAAGGTCTTGGGACCTTGATTTCAAAAGTTCCTTAAAGTGGCCCATTTTTGGAGTATGTGCCCTGAGTTTCATGTCTCGGTACTAAGACACCGCCTAGGGTGTCTTAGTCCCCCCTTGATGTATTTTTGGGATTTAATTTCAAATTCTAGTAGGATTTAGCCTCCTTTAATTAATGAATTCATATGTTGGCTTGTTGTGGTGTAATTTCAAGATATTAAGCATAGATAAGTATAAATACAAGGTTCCTTCTCTCATATTTTCATACCTAACAATCTAACAAGCATTCAAGAATTAATTACTAAGAAATTTTTATGAGATCAAGAGCAATTCATCAAGCATTTGGAGCCATCATCAAGATTCAAGCATCATATCAAAGATATTTTTGCATCATGTTTGTTATTGTGATAACATTTGTGATGTAGGGTTTATGATTCAAGCAAGTGTTTTATGCAAGATCAACATCCTTCAAGCAAGATTCAAGAACTGCATCCATTGCAACCATTTCAAGCATATTTGTAGCACCTTATTACAAGGGTTTGGTGAGTTGTAACATTGCATGTTGTTCATTCATCATTTCCCTTCATTATTTCATTTCATTTCAAGGTTTAATTACCAACAAGGAGTTTGACCAAGGAAAACCCCCATTTACTAACAATAAACAAGTTTTTCCTCTCTTGCTTGTTTGTGTTTGAAAATTTAGGTTGAATACTTGAACACCATTTGAGTTGCAAATTTGTAAAGTTGCAAAGTTGTCATATTTATGGAAACTCACCTACAAGCTAGATCCACAAGTTTCAGAACCTAAGATCTAAGAAGAAGGAAGTGCAGATCTTAAGGCTCATGACCACATTCAAAAATTCTAGAAATTCAATATGGGACTAAGTCACCACCTAGGGCGTCTTATTCATCCTGAAGTTATTTTATAGAAATTCTTCCAAATTTGGTTTTGACATATGAAGATTTTGCATCTGCCCTGAAAAAATAGCAGTAGGAATAAGACAATAGTAAGGACATCTTAGTCCTCCATTGCACTTTTTGACAACATTTTTGCATTTCTAGAATCCTTGTTTCATTTTGAGACTTCCCAAGTACACACACCATAAATTATTGTTGCATAATTTCATCATTTGCATCCCTCATTTAGCTTGCATTACTAGGTTTTGTAGGTTGAATGTTAAAGTGTCTTTTCTAGGCTTGTGCTTGGTGGTGAACCCCTTCCTAGGTCTTCCTTGTTGAGAATTGACTCACCTTTAAGGTTGAAATTCAATCTAATTAGGGTTCATAGGACATTATTGAGTGGAATAGAGAGAATAAGAGTGGGAATTTTCCATCCCATTTTCCCATTTCCTCTATGGTTCACAACTTAAGGGTGTTGATGGACGCTACTTTATGACTCATATTAATGACAGTTGGATATGTTATCATAGAATGTGTCACATGAATTTTGATAACTTGGCAAGGATTAGTACAGTGAAATTCGTAAGAGATTTACCAAGTATTATAAAGCTTGTTAATGTTATTTGTAGGAATTGTCAGTTTGGAAAGCAAGCAAGTAACAAATTCAAATCAAAGGAAAAATCTACTACTAGACTACTAGATTTGATTCATATAGATCTCTATTGTCCTACAAGAGTGAGAAGTCTACAAGGTGAAAGGTAGTTTATGCTTTTGATTGATGATTACTCTAGGTATACACATGTTACTTTTCTTAAAGAGAAATATGATGCATTAGATAGATTCAAGAAATTTAAAGCTATGGTAGAGAATGAAGTGAATTTAAGAATGAAATTATTGAGGTTTGATAGAGGTTGTGAATTCACCTCCCATGAGTTTAATATGTTTTTTGAAGTTCATGGAATAAAATGATAGTTATTTGCTCCTAGAAATCCTCAGTAGAATGGAGTTGTTGAAAGAAAGAACATAACAATTCAAGAAGCTACTAGATCAATGATTACTAAGGATGGTTTACCAAAACTTTACTAGAAAGAAGCTATTCACATAGCTGACTATGTGTTCAATCAAGTTCAAGAAAGATACAACAGTACTAAGACACCCCTATGAGCTATGGTGTCAAATAATTCCTACTATTAAGTATTTCAAGGTATTTGGAAGCAAGTGTTATATCAAACATGATGAAGAAGATTTAGGGAAGTTTGATGCTAGAAGTGATGAAGGTATTTTCCTTGGATATTCTACTAAGAGAAAAGCTTACAAATGTTTCAATAAAATACTGAGAAATATTGTAGAAAGCACAAATGTAAAGGTTGATGAAGCAATGAATAATTCAATTGAAATTGATGGATATGTATCTAATGAACTTTATTGTGTAAGAATTGAAGTTGTGGAAGAATAGGAAAAGTAGAATGAAGAAGAAGAAGAATCTCTGGTGGTGTCCCCTAAGACACCTAGATACATGTGTAGAAAAATCATTTAGAAAATCAAATCATTGGAAACAAAAAGAAAGGAGTATTGACAAGAAGTAGATCTACTGTTGTTGGTGAGATAAATCTGTGTTTAATTTTTGAGATTGAGCCAAATACCATAAGTGAAGCATGTAAATATGATTATTGGATAGAAGCTATGAAAGAGGAACTCATGCAGATTGAGAAGAATCAAACTTGGGAATTGGTCCCTAGATTGGTAGATAAAAATATAATTGGATCAAAATGGGTATTCAAAAATAAGTTGAATGAGAACAAAGAAATAGTTAGAAATAAAGCAAGGATTGCACGTGTAAGGGTTACTCACAAAAAGAAGGTATAGATTTTTAGGAGAATTTTTCTCTAGTGGCAAGAATGGAAGCTATCAGAATGTTTTTAGCATTTTCTGCTCATAAGGATTTCAAGGTCTATCAAATGGATGTTAAGTCTACATTCTTGAATGGTGAGCTAGAAGAAGAGGTCTACATGGAACAACCAGAAGGATTCTAGTTGTCAGACCAACCAAATATGGTTTGTAGATTAGAAGGCTTTATATGGATTGAAGCAAGCTCCTAGAGCTTGGTATAAAAGGTTAGATACATATTTGACTCAGGAAGGTTTCAACAAAGGTACAACAGATAGTAATCTTTATTTTAAAATTGAAAATGACAAAATTTTGATAGTGGTTATATATCTTGATGACATTATCTTTGGAGGAAATGAAATAATGTGCAAGATTTTTGCTAAAGAGATGCAAAAAGAATTTGATATTTCTATGTTTGGTGAGATGAATTTCTTTCTTGGGCTGCAAATTATTCAAACAGAGAAAGGGATATTTATTTCATAGTTAAAGTATGTAAGAGAAATGTTGAATAAGTTTTGGATGGATGGTTCCAAACCGGTATGCACTCCTATGGTGACTGTTTGCAAATTAAGTAAAGATGATGATTCACCTAAGGCTAATCAAAGCATGCACAGATCTATGATTGGAGGTTTGTTGTTTTGACTAGTACTAGACTAGATATCATGCATGCAGTTTTTCTTGTGGCTAAATCTCAAGAAGACCCTAAAGAAATGCATGTTGTTGTTCTTAAGAGGATATTTAGATATTTGAATGGAACTCTAGATTATGGGCTATGGTATCCTAGGGATATTTATTTTACACTAAGTGCTTACACAAATGTAGATTGGGCTAGTTGTGTAGATGAAAAATGGAGTACAACTGGTGGTGTATTCTTTCTTAGTTGTAGATTAGTGGCTTGGTTGAGTAAAAAGAAAGACTCAATTTCTTTATCTACTACTGAAGCTAAGTATATTGTCGCTACATCTTGTTGTACACAAAGTTTTTGGATGATACATACATTGAAAGATATCAGAGTAATATACGATGATCCTATTTTTATCTTCTGTGATAATGAAAGTGCAATTAACATTTCAAAAAATCTAGTGATGCACTCAAGGACAAAGCATATATCTATCAGGTATCACTTTTTGAGAGAGAAGCTTGTGGAGAATGGAGGAAAACTTGAGTATGTGCCAAGGAAGGATCAAGTAGCTGGCATGTTTATGAAGGCCCTTCCTAAAGATAATTTTAAGAATCTCTAGGAGAAGTTAGGGGTTATTTCCCCTCCTTTCTGGTGGATCTATGGATATATCTTTCTTCTAGATTGATGTTTTGGTGGCTACCTCTCAGGGGGAGTAGGTAGTGTTATGTGTTTTCATTGAAAGTGTATTTTGTTCTTGATGTCAAAGGGGAAATCAATGTTAACATCTTATGCATTTTCAATTGATGTCAAAGGGTGAGAGAAATATATGAAACGAAAAGAAGAAGAGAGAAATATGTGAAAAGAGTATCTACTAAGGGGGAGAAAGTAAAATCATGAGGAAGTTTGTTTTCTTTGATGGTTTCTCACATCATGTGTTTCCATCAATGAAAAAGGGGGAGATGGTTGCAAGTATGAAGGAAGAATGATGATGGTGTTGTCATTGATGTCAACTAGTTAATGTTGTCATTTATGTCATGAATAATGGTTATTGGTTGTATATGTCGAGGATATCGAGAAAATTGTAATGAAGAAAGGTTGCAGGTATTTAGTTGTTGCTCCGAGTTTTTCTCTGGGATTTGCTCATATGTTCATGTGGTTTAGATATCTTGATCATGGTTATTAGAAGTTTCTATATCTAGGATTTCAGCTTCTGGATTGTCAAGTACAGTGCGAGTTATGTTCACCAATTGTGAACTATGTTTTTCAGGACATTTGGCTAAGGTTCGGGAGAAATGTAGTTGCTTTCAATTTCTTCTTGCTTGAGTCTTATGACTTGCGGATTTGGAGTTAAGGTGATATGATAATGTTGAAGATAATTTTGTTATCTAGAAGGATTGGATCATGCTAAGGTTGTGTGTTTAACATTGGTTTGGATAACCTTGTGTTTAACACTACCTTTGAAGCTTATGAAAGCATGTTGAAGTGTGTGTTTTGGTCACCCTCATTCTAATTCCACCCTCGAATGTTTTGGTACTAAAAATTTGAACTTGTAAATATAAATGGTGTATGGCCGACTTTGGATATGTTTCAAAGTTGAAGACGGTATAAATACAAGATGAGATATTGGTAAAAGGAAAGTGCAAAGAAGTAGAGAAAGATAGATGCAGGATAGATACAAATCAGTGTGTAAGTAATGTGAGTTGGTGCAGATCAGTGCGAATTCTAAATGTTGAGTTTCCAGAAGCAGTGAGCGAAGGTGTACTCTTTAATTCAAGCACGTCTACAAGAGTTTGAGAAATTTTTGGTGTAAATCTTTGTTGCATTGATATTGTCTTCTCTCTATAGCATATCTCTTCTATCTTCTTTGTATGTATGTGGAAGTGATCCCTCCAGGTCATTAACCCTTGTCTGGACAGTGTGTCATGTTTTGGTAGTGAGCCTTTGTAATCAATTTTGATATTCTCTATATTGTGAGCTAATCCTCACCGTGGTATTTCCTTTATTGGGTTTTCCACATAAATCTACTGTTATTTTGTATGTGTTTTGTTTCTCAGTTTCTGCCTTTGCACTTAATGATTAATCAGATTAGCAAAATAAAGGATTTGTGATTGATTTAATTTCTAGTGAAAAGTTTTAAAGGTTAAAGTTTTTTACAACTAATTCACTTGCCCCTCTCAGTTGTCTTCTTCAACAACAACACATGACCACAAGCATAGTGATCACCATAGCTCCAACCAAACCTCAAAACCAATGTCATGTGAAACCAAACATCTAGGAAGATAACCAAGAAAAAGAAGAGAGAATCTGTAAATCATAATCATGTAGTATGTCCTTCTACATACACCTCTAAATGAAAAATATGTCAATTATGTTCTCCTCCATAACACCCCAAGAGAAAATCTATAACAACACCCAAACTGTTCAATCTCATAGATCAAACACAACATATATATCATGTAATCAACATGTATGTAAGCCTCTCAAACCAAACAAGATCAAACTAAATTTCCATTCCTATATCAGGAAATCAGCCTAATACGTCTCCTAAACTCAACTTCAATGAATGATAACATAAACCTAAAGTACAAGGAGATGAGCATGCTAACTATCTCTCAAATTGAATCCTCCATAACTAACTATACATAGCTCAAGATCCTTACCTATGAAAGATAAAGTAATATAAAATAATGCTAAATAATCCTCAATTGAGTCTCCCAAATTCAATTACCATGACTCAACTTATTCCTATAAAAAATCAAAGAATGAAATATAACACATAAAAAATAGGATGCATAATACCTATTAGATGATAAATCATCAAGTAGACAAAGAGTGGGGAATGATAATGCTCCTCCAAGATAACCAAGTCATCATGACTCACTCCAAAAAAAATCTCCTCTATAGGTCCATCATGAAATCACATCCCTATCTGGGTGAAAGCTCCTTGATATCCATGCTAAAACCTCTAAAGAGTAACTACAAGAAAATACCTCTAATCCCAGGAGAACTCTAGCCTCACCCACATCTCCAAGTATCCATGAGCACCTATAACCGATCAATCCATGCCAAAATCCAAATGCAACATAGCATCATCATGAAGTAATCAATAAAATGATCATGTACTCAATACAAAGAGAACCAAACAAGATCAATGTCACATATCCAACCTAAGAATCAAGAACATACACATGACAACATGATCTAACCATCTCCTCCTAGGATATCATATGCTCCAATAAATATATCATGGTATCAAGAGAACCCACATCATTCCAAAACTCTAAACACATAATCAAGAGTATACCATGAAATAATAACAAATAATCCTCTAAACTAAAGAAAAACCTATCACCAAAGACTAAAAATGTTGTCCATGGCATACCAAGATATCAACACCTCCAAGAGTAAACCTACAAATTTGAAATAACTCTTATATAAAAACAAGATCTAAGAGCTCCTCCAAGACATCCACAAACACTAAAGAAGATTATCCATCACCAATGATGAATCACATCACTACCAAGATATCCCATTGAACCATAATACTAAGCTACACATGGTATCATTACAACCATCTCCAAATAGTACAAAAACAACAATATATGATTAAAAAAACTACTAAAAACTACATATAAATGACTAAACATGATCACATGACCATTAGTAGTTTGTTGCCTTTGCCACCATGAATGAAGTTGTGCCTCAATACAACCAACAAAATTATTATTAGTCTCAATTCAGAAAGAATAAAAATGCATTGTATATTGCATGTTTACAAAAGTAATTCCAAACATAACAAAAAGATAAATCAATTAAAAAATTGAAGCCTTATAAACAAATGCCTTAAATAGAGTGTTCAACATAGGCCTGAAATATGCATATTGAACCCTTGATTTTATAACCTTGTTCAAAATTTAAGAAAGGTGATACACTCAGATTATAGAATGAAGTTGAAATTATAGAATGAAGGCTATCAACACTAACTAGACTAGAACAACATTATCAACAAAAATTTCTTGGAAACCAAGCCCAAGAATGCCATCAGACTTAGACAAAAAAATGGTCAACCCTGATTCATGTGTTGTCTTAGTAAAGATTTGCACCATGAAATAAATTGTTTATACATAAATTCCAAATTAAGTTAATGAGAAAAGATCTTTGATATCCAACTAGGAAGCCTTAACATCCGAAAATTACCAACCTAATGTTTCACAACAAGTTTCCCAACTATGACATCATCTTTACTTAATGTTACCAAATTTTCACCTACAACTCAATTTGGTAGAGCTAAAATAGTTGATTAAATTTAAAGGTGAAAGGTATTCCAAGATATTTCTACGATTCTTAACCATTGCATATCTAAGCCTCAAATAGAGAATTCTTTTTTCATTGTGCAATTTTTTACAATAGAAGGAATCACATAAATTGCATAATATTGTTGTTTTCATTAATTATGTAATAGAAATATACACAAGACTGAATAAATGTTGTTATTTTATACATTGAAAGGAAAAGAGTGCTCAAATGTCCCACACAAGCTGTGGGAGTAGCTGAACTAATTCAACATAAAATATATACTATACATATGAAGATAAAGTAATGGAAAAAAACATGAAAGGAAACATATCCATCATTTCCTGTGGTGGTCTTGTGTTGGTATTTGTTGTTTCCTACTCCTACTTGCTCCTGATCTTTAGTTGAACCTACAGATGATTGAAATAATTGGTTAGAGCTCTGGATATGAATCTCATCATATGTCCTATCAATAGAAATATAGCATATGTCTATGATGTATTAAGTCAGTTGAGAAATGTATGCAATAGAGCCTGAAAATCAAACATCACAAGAGCATTGAGCTTCACTATTTTTTATCTAACAAGTTTGTTCACTATGTAGGTATAGGTGAAGTCCTGTTGCTAGATTCATTTTTGTTGACATTTTAGCATGTGGTGAAAAAATGGGCTCCCATAAGGGTTGAGCCCAACATGCTACCCCTAAGTCTCAAGAGGGGACTGAGATAATGAAAAACATTTAGAGTGATTCAAATACAAGAATTTTCAACTTGAAGAACAATTCACAAAATGGTTGTAAGAAGAATTAGCACATTGTCCATTAATGACAACCAAGTCAAAGGTGCAATGAGTCAACCCTCCACCTTGAAATGGGAATCACAAATGAGCAATGAGAATTTAAGATGCTTAAGTAATCTACAAATTAGAATAAAGTGCACCTTTCGTCATTAAGAATTGATGTTTGCATAAAAATATTTTATGTTGTCATTGTTTAGCTTTGTTGAATTGTGTTATTATCATGATCTTATACCTTTTATTTCTGCCATACATCATGTTTGTTGTTGTTTATGTTATTTTAAGTGCACAATTTGAGGGTACAACCATCAAGAATCAAAAGGTGATAACAAATAATTCTCACATAGAAGGGACAACAAAGAGTGTACTGTTCATGGAGTACCAATATGGAAGATTCATCATATGCATTGTCATCAAAGTACCTTACACAAGCTATCATCAATGAGGGGACAACCATGTTTCTTTTCAAGGCTAGAAGGAGTAAAAAGGTATTGAAAGTGCATAGTTACAAGGGAATGAGGAAACGACAATGAAGTAATTTACTGATAAATTCATAACAAAAAGGATCTTCTTGCTACATTTGAACAAGGGTAGTAAGCAACCTCAATAAAGATGTTCAAAGAAGTAAAGTGTAGACCTTTAATGGAGAAGTTTGAGCACAATCACTAAGAAATGGGTAACAATCACCATAGCCAAGCAAGGAGTTAAAAGTATTTAAAACTATTGCATAATCATGTGAGGAGTAAAAGCATTCAAGTGTTTCAAATGTTCCTCTATCCATGTTTGAGCCATTCAAAGGCACTATACATTGTTTTAAAGAATACCATTTCATAAAGATAAGCATATACATATCAAACTATAAGTTACTCTCAACAAAATTTTAAAGTGCATGAAGTGTACAAAGGAGGCTTTAACTTCTATTAATCATTTAAGGGCAAGATGGTAACCTACAGAAAGAGTGGAAATTTTTACCATGTAAAAGGGTTTTTAGGGAATACAGATCTGCATATTGAAGATATGTAACTTTCAAGGGTTGCATGCAACAAGTGGAGGGAATGATGTCTCGACAACTAGCTATTTCTACATAGTTCCTGTGAGATTGAAATGGAGCCTTATCGAAAGAGTCAAAACCCTCATTATCTATAGAAAAGAGAGAACCTAGAAAACACAAGAGAATATACATGGGTCAGTTGTGAGGTTGAGCATAATGGAGTCACAGGTTTTTGAAAACCCCATATCATATTTACACAACAAAGAATAAAGTCTAGTGTGAGCATTCATGACCGTGGCCTAGGATTTTTTAGTCTTTTCTTTTGCTTCTGGAAGTATCCAAACCCACGAAGGGTTTCACATAGGTGATGTCACATGAGTATAGAGAAATAAGAAGCACCCAAAAAATGGAGGGGCTACGACCATGGAGATATAGTAAGGGCCACACAAACAAAGACAATAGGGTATGTGCAGGATCATCATGGAAAAAACAAGCCCTTAAGTGGCAAAAAATTCAAAAAAATAAGTGCTAGGAAAATTGACGTAAAAATTTGAATAAGTTATCTATATTATTTCAAAAATATTTAAGAATAGCATCTGTAGAAAATTGAATGTAGTTTCTAAACTACTAGGTTTATTTAAAAATAAATAAAATCTATTTGGTGAAAATTTGAAATTTCAATGCAGTAGTACTTAAATTTCAGGGAAAAAATAAGAAGTAGGTAATCGTCTGACCACCCTAACCATAATAAAATGATAATATTTTTTTATAAGATTTTATATATAAGTAGAGGACTCATGTCTAGATGTGATGCATATTTTTTTGTAATTTTTTTCCAAGTAAATAATTAATTATGATTTTTTTATTACAACTTTTAAAAAATATAAAAACTCGTATGTCTGACCATCTTAACTTGGTCAAAACTTCATGAAATTTATTTTTTCTTTTTTAATCCTATAGTATGTGAAGCATAGAATGTGACGCATGTTTCAGATTAAAAAATGTGATACTGTTTGAAAGTTCTAGATGTTTTTCAATCAGCCTATTGATTAGGACTTTAGTCATAATTCTAATAGAAAATAAATAATAATTATTTATTAAATTCAAATTAAAGCATAATTTATATTTGTGGAAATATTAGAATATCCTCTAAAAACCCTTTTCGTTTCATCAATTTTGGGTTAAAAAAAAGTCGTCAGCCACATACCCTACAAATACCCATAATATTGCCACTTTTTGGCCCATCATGATCCTGCACATACCCAATAATGAACTTAAATGCAAAACGTTCTTCATTTTACAGAATTAGTCAAACCCATGAAGTTTTTATGCTTAGAATGCACAAGAAACACAAACACATTAATTATTCTTGCACTTATTGAGCTCGAATCAGGCATCTTATCAATAGAAAATAAAGAAGAATGCAAGGTTTGAATGGTGGAGAGCTTACCTTAGTTTTATTTGTTGAGAAATGCATTCAAAGCCACATTCAATCCCTCTAAAATCTCAAGCCAAAATCATTCATGGCAGCCTCAAAGCTAAGGAAGGTATCGAAAGGGTAAAACAAAATGAAAATACATGAGTAAGAGAGAAAGACCATGAGTCAAAACCCCTGCAAATGCATTCAAAATGGAGGAAATGAAGACATCTTTGCAATAGTTGCTGGAAGAGATACTCATCATGTGGATTTTAAATAGAAAATGGCTTCAGAACTCATAAAAACTCCACATCAAACCCTCCATGGCGGCGGTGCCTAGCAAAGAGGGAAAAATCAAAGATGCAAAATGAAAGCTAAAAGTTAGGGCTCATGGTTCTATGTGTTAGGGTTTCCCACTTTCCCTAAGTCTGCCATGTGTTTTTTTTTCTCACATTCTTTTAAAATTTTCATGCCTTGCTAATACCTTTGTGGTATTATATTTTTTCCTTTGCATATATTCTAAATACCTAGGCTACATTGTGCCTTAAAGTTTTTTTTTTTTGAAGAAAATTATGTGACTTGTGCCTTTGGTCTTTTATTATTTTTGTAGAAAATAAAATGTCAATACCTTAGAATATTCCATACTTGGAAAAAATTAATCAAAACCATATAAGCCTTGTTCTTTTTGCAAAATATCAAATCAAAATCAAGGTCGACCTCTTCTTTCTTTTTGCAAATTTGAAACTGCAAGTGATGTAAGGAAATATTAAAGCAATGTTTATATAAATTGCTTTAGTAATTGTTATTTAAAATGCAGTAAAACAAAGCAAGTGTGAAAGGAAGCTTTCAGTTCACCTTCTATTTCTATTTGAGCTCCAATTATGAAAATTGGAAAGATTTAGTGAATTGAGTTTCTTTTTCTATTTCAATTAGTTCTGACTTGATTTTGAGTCTTTTGGGGTTGATCTAAGTGGGAGGGAAAGTTTCCACATATTCTCACTCAATTTGGAGTAGTTTTGTGCCCTATTTTTAAGGTTTTTTCCTCTTGCTCGAAAATGGCCCTTGATTTTCTATTATGGAGGACAGTTAACTTAGATTTTTCCCATTCACTCATGGAGACACATTGGAGGTATATATTGGAGAAAAAAATAGTTTTTCTCAGTTAAGATTTGCTTCTTCCTCTCTTGATCACTTATAGAAAGTTTTGTAAGATTTATTTTGTAACTCATATTTTCATGTTTTGATACTCCTTTCAGTTCAATAAAAGCAAAAAAGCATTCCTATCCCACAGTTTTTGTCTCATTTTGCATCAACAATTTGATGTTTCATTGTGATTCTAAGTATTGAATCCTTTTTATGTCTCGTTATTGTAAATCTGTTTGCAAAAAAATCATGTGATGTAGGTTGTATGTTATGTTTCTTTTCAAGCCTTCATACAAATCACTTTTGTATTACATGTTTGATATGAGATTGTGAGAGTTAATGCTTTGAGAGCTAATTGTGAGTTGAGTTGGTGAATAAGTTAAAGTTTTGATGCATCACCCTTTAGGTTTTAGGATTTTCATTTCAGCCATCCTTCTATCATTTTCCTCAGAAAAATCATTTAGTTCTAGGTGATTTACCAAGGGAACTAACCCTCTCTGGAGATTCATTCTCACCATAAGTCACCCAAAACTTGAGAATGTTTCCATGTTTCAATAGGAAAGTTTGAGTCTAAGTAACTAGGATGCAATCTTGATTGATAACACTTAAGAAATCAGATACCACTCCCATATTGGATCTCATAGGATTCTCCTTCACAAACAACAAATGATACATATTAATTTTTTAGCAACTTCCTTAATATCCCCATGTAAGTAGACTAAACTAAGTGAGGTTGAGGGTTTTAAGTAGAGTACCATCTTCTTAGTATGTGCTTGACTTTGATCATGACTTGTATCTTGAATGAAAATAGTAAGCTAGCTGCATTGTAAAATCATTGGTAATCATTGTTAGAAAAATAACCACAAAATCCTATTTAATTAAAATAATCCTTCTAGATATTTCAAGACAAGATATTTTAATTAATTTCCAAGAGTGCTAATTTCACTATCCAAACAACCATCAATATATTTACTATATATAATCTCCCAGAATATAGAATTTGACTGTAATGAAACTAACAATAATTAACAAAGATTTGACACCAAAATGTAGCACATGCTCCTTTCATCTCTTAAAACTTCTACAACATGGGAAATCTTCCTGGAGCAAGCTGTAACATGTAGAATCCAAGAAGGATAGTGTTGATTGTGTCCCATCTATGAAGCTCTCTCCTTCAATGTAGTCAATTATTACCAAGCCCAAGAATACCATAAAACTTAGATAACAAAAATTTCAACCCTAGTTCATGTGTTGTCTTAATAAAGACCTGCACCATGAAAGAATCCATTTATACATAAATTCCAAATTAAGTTGATGAGAAAAGATCTTTGATATCCAATTGGGAAGCCTTAACATCCAAAAATTAATAACCTAATGTTTCACAACAAGTTTCGCAACTGTGACATCATCTTCACTTAAGAAACCAAATATTGATCCACTGCCATATTGGATCTCATAGGATTCTCCTTCACAAACAACAAATGATATATGTTAATTATTTAGCAACTTCCTTAATATCCCCATGTATGTAGACTAAACTAAGTGAGGTTGAGGGTTTGAAGTAGAATACCATCTTCTTGGTATGTTCTTGAATGAAAATTACAAGCTAGTTGCATTGTAAAATCATTGTTAATCATTGTTAGAAAAATAACCCCAAAATCCTCTTTAATTAAAATAATCCTTCTAGATATTTCAAGACAAGATATTTTAATTAATTTCTAAGAGAGCTAATTTCACTATCCAAATAGCCATCAATCTATTTATTGTATATAATTTCCCAAAATTTAGAATTTGAATGTAATGAAACTAACCATAATTATCAAATATTTGACACCAAAATGTAGTACAAAATGAATTGTTTGACAACAAATATGTTTTGATAAACTAGATGTACCCTTGATATATTGATTTAAATAACAAGGAAGATCAAACTGGAGACAACAAGATAACATTCATTAATTCACTTCAATGAACAATTGAAACCAAAATTCGGCCACCAACTATAACTTCATTATATTGATCTTCAAAAATATTTTATAGTAAATTTCAAAATTTTGTCCTGATTGACATGTGAAAAATGTCTTTTCAGTTACCCACTTTTAACATAAATAAAAAAGTCTTAATTATCATTGTTTACATAGGATTAAATAAAAGCAATGAAAGATGAGAAATGATTAGATGTTGAAGTCTAGAGCACTCACAAGATATAGAAATCCATTACTCATTGTAAGCTACCTGTGATCATTCAGATCTAGAAAGGTCCTCTCTCCATGATAGTATCCGCAAGGCTTGGTACCCCACTACAAGGCCTATTCTTCTGGGGGAGCTAGATATGTCATATCCCATTAGTACAATGTGTAATCATCAAGCCATTTGTACTCATCGATTTTTCATGTGTTGGCCAAGTGACTCTTCCATCTACTGTCTAATAACCCTTTTCCATCTATGATGAATTTTGAGTATCCAACATCCAATGCAATTATTCCATCCAAGGTTAAATTGAGGCGGTGAAGATTTATCTTACCATCCTTCTATAAATTAGTGAGGCAGTTGGGAACTTTTTTTCTAAACTCATCTATCCAATCCTTGGAGCCTTTCAGCTGATCATCATCCCTTAGTATCTTAGGCACAAACAACTATTTTAGTGTGTGAAATGGATCTATTTTTTCCTTAATCTTTTTTTCTTCTGTAGATATGTATTGAAATTCATTTGTGACCATTTAGACCATTTTCTTAGTATGCTTTAAAGTTGCAAGGGCCTCAACACTCCTTTGTAAAATTCTACACAAAGTTGTTAAGGTGTGATGTACAGGTTGTCATTTCTTGAATAAGGGGTCCAATATAGGTACATGGGCCTTTATCAGATCAACTGCTTGTGACAAGGAGACATAACACATTTTCCAATTTTTTGACAATTTGTTTAACCCTATGCTCCAAGATCTTTTTCAATACCGCGAGGGTTTGTATCTTTGCTCCTTCCTTTGATTCTTCATATGTATTTTTCAACTTCTCAATTTATTGTTTTAGCACATTTACGTGTTCAAAAATGATTGCACTTGTATCAATCTGGATGGTAGGGTGCTAGTATACTGTTAATTTTGTGCTTTGGGAAGGACCTGCTTCCTTCAACTGCTCTTTCAATTTCACATTTTTTATAAATAACCTAATCACTTCATCATTCAGACCAGTCTATTCTTTCTCATATTCTTCGAATCTAAGCTCCATACCTTTAGCCACAACCCTAGTAAACATTGTTGAGTGCATTGTCATAGTAGCTTCCTCCAATGTTGATGTGTCTTGAAGTTTCTTTACCATGGAAGTCCCTCTCATTTCTTGTACAACCTCAAGAATAATTGGTTTTTCTATTCTTTTTTCTTTGTCCAAAAGGCTAGGGTTTCAATTCTTGGATTGTAACTTGTGCCACTCATTCCCTCATCTGAATTGATTTCAGAAACCAACATGGGATCTTCTTAGATTCTTACTTGATAATTAAGAATATATTTTTTAACTCCATCCCAAGAATAATTAGTATATTACTTTCTAAGACCAATTTTCTTGCTTCTTGGGGGCTAATGGTAATTTCATTAATCCTGAGTTCTTTAAAAGTATAGGAAACAATCTGGTCATGCAGTGACTCCTCAGTGCCCATCTTATTAATTTGGAGTCTCTACTCAAATTCTTTCATTTTCATCTTAATCCAAAAATCCTTAAACTCGATAGTTTTAATAAAGTCATTATCTTCAATAAATCTAAGGCCAAAAATCACCCTTTCATCATCATGCACTTCTTGATCATTATGCCCATGTACATCCACTCTTTCTTCTGGTTTGTGAGCATCAGTTGCAAGCTTAGGTGGTGGCTGATCAACTTCATCATCTTCAAAATTCAAAAGTACATTAGCTACCCCTTTATTATCCCCTACTCCTTCACTTATTTCATATGCCACTAAGAGGGCCACTCCATGTGTCTTCTTCATTTTAGGACTTGGTTGCTCAGGGGATGCTTATGATTGTATTGTGGCAGTGTTTGGTAGGGGCTCTATGATTATAATACCACCTGTTTTGATGGGTAGCTTGGAGGGTTTTGAAGACTAGCCCTTAGGTTTCTCTTCTAGTTCAACATATAATCTTTCAAAGTTGTCAATTATTAGGTTCATCCTTTTGATAGGATCCCCTTCTTCAACATAGAATCCTTGGAATTCTTGATCTCCTTTTTCTTCTTCTCCTCCTCAAGCCTCTTTATCATTTTCCACTTCCTCTTCCTCTGGAAAACATCATAAGGTGTTTCTTATTACATCTTCTTCATAATCCATTACATGGGTAATCCCAGCTCTAGTGAGAACTGTCTACTTTATAAAATTAATATGCCCTTTAGGATTAAAGACCCTTTCTCCTCATGACTTCAATGAATACCTCATCTTCAAATAGTTTTGCAGTTCTTCAAGAGTTTCATACCCTATGGATAGCTTCTCACATTCAATTAAGTTAGGGAAAAATGTCCCATTTTTCTATATTTTCATAACATCCTGCTCCATCTATAACACGTACCACATAAATTCAAAAAATGCAATTAGAATAGAAACAAATTTAGGTAAAACATGTGGGGCTTGAGGACACCCATAGACCCTTATTACTATTTGGTCTACTAAGAAGAACTAGTCACCAAAATTATGAGTGTGTCCCTACTCTGGATTCAATGCTAAAGGTCTTAATACTTGCTTGTGGAATGAAGAACTCGTTCAGAATAAGAAGTTAAACCCCCACACCCAACATCTAATATATTTTGAACTTAGTGAAAGCTTGTATCAATGTTAAACAAGAAAATATGGACTCTTGAAGTGAAGTGCTTCATTTCCCAGAGTACCACGTTCTTCCCAAAACACACATAGTAATCAAAATGCCATTCCTGTTGCCACAATTTTATCATGTTTTGCCTCAAATGACTCTCATAAGACCCACATTTTCCTTTGATTTCTTTTTTGTGGTGTCCAACTACAACCACATCTCCCTCCTTTATCCTCTCATCAACAAAAACCTATGTTTTGACCCAATGAAGCTTAAGTTGTTTCTAGAAATACACACCTAGCCCAAGTTTGCATAGTGGTTGTAGCGCCTAGGGTTTTCAGGTAATCACACTCTCCTAAATAGTGGATTAAGTGAAATATTGAAAGAATCAATGCTCGAGTTGACTCAATCCAGAGATATAAATTAATTTCCCACATCTAGAATTTTATGTCCATGCTCTATTATGAATGATCGACTATGGAAAACATTTACCAAACCTGGAGCAATATTTCTTCAATGCTTTGCACAAACTGTAATAATAATGTTGATTCCCATAATTAAATCAAAACCATATATTATCAGCTTCATAAGTTGATGGGGAAAATATAATATTCAGATCTACTTTAATGCCCAACCAAATAATATTCCTGACAAAATGTATTTATCTTCCCTAATACTTATTCAAAGGGATTACTCAATCCTCTTTAAAATATTATTCAGAATTGCTTTGCATTAATGTAAATAATCATAAATTTCTGAATAATAAACTTTATTCTAAAAATATCCAAATACCTCCTCAATTTGTCTTCAAGGAAGAATTACAAATTTTTCCCAAGGTGAACTCCATTAAGAATCCACTCCTGAAAAGAGCAAGGTTTTTGTCCAACCTTTTTCCAATATTATAAAGGTTTTCGTCCTCAGAGATTTAGTTGAATCAAAGATTCAATCCTTTACAAGTATGCAATAAGAAAATATCTCAACAATGGATGCCCAAATGCCTTGCACTCAACTCCTTTTAAAGGCTCCAATGAATCTTCTAGAAGAAGATAACTTTCAACTACATCTAGCTTCTAGAAGAATATTTATTTGATAAAGTGACCATTTTTAATATTTTATTATTTTCACTTTATTTTAATTAAAATAATTAATTAAAGTCATCCTTTTGAAATAATATTAATTTTTGGATAACTTAAATTAATTAAATCACTTTATCAAAATTTTGGGGACATTACAAAGTGGAAGTGCATTCTTTTTGGGAGACAAAATGGTCTCTTGGTTCAGTAAGAAGCAAGACTCAATGTTCTTATCCAAAATAGAAGAAAAATAAATTGCTATAACATTTTTCTACACTCAGGTACTTTGGATGAAGCAGACTTTGAAAGATGTAAAAGTGGTATATGATGAACCCATTCCAATATTGTGTGATAATACCAATATAATCATTATTTCCAAGAATTTGATAATGCATTCAAGAACTAAACACATATCCATCCGGTAGCACTTTCTTAGAGAGAAGGTTGTAGAGCATGAAGTCAGATTGGATTATGTGCCTAGTAAGGATCAAATTGCGGATGCCTTCACTAAGGAACTTTTAAAGGATACTTTTGAGTATCTCCGACAAAAGCTAGGGGTTATTACCCCTCCTTGTTCTAACTAGATGCATAGATGGTCCATCTTTCCAGGGGGATAAATTCATGTCATATCCTTTTCTCTTGGATTAATGTGTGCTTCCTCTCAAGGGGAGTTTGTAGTAAGGTGGGGTTTGATGCAGTTGTACAAGTATTGAGAAAAAAGTGCTATTGGTCGAAGGGGGAGTTTTTGTTGTTTCAATTGAAGATCTTTGGCCCTTTTTCCTTGAATTCAAAATATGTGATGTTGTTTTATACACGTGTGTGGCCCTTTGTCCTTGATATCAAAGGGGGAGAGTGAGCAAGAATGTGTTTGCATCAATGCCAAAGCGAGATATTGTTGGAAAATTTTATCATTGATTTTAATACTTAAGAATTTTTGTGTAAGATTGTTAGTAGTGGTTGTCATTGATGTCAACACTGATTGTTGGTTTGCATTAATGTCAACGTTTGGTGAAATTGCTACATATGTTTGTGAGATTATTACACTTGGTGAATTTTTTGTGGTTGTCATTATTTGAGTAGGGAGATTGTTGGTATTTATGTGGTTGTTTCTTGGTATTGGTTGTCATTTTTCACAACATTCAGTTTGGGCTAACATTGATGTATGGTGGTGTTGCTAAAGTTCATGGTTGGATGTCATTCCTTGTCTAATGTTATTCAAAGAGGTATTAAGTATTGTTACTATCAAAAAAGTTGGTTTCATAATGATATATTAAGATTAGGATCAAAAGCATTGAGATGAGGATTAAAAGTACTATTGATGGTGGAGAGATGTTATTGATGGCCTACATTATGTTCCATGCTATCTCCTATTGTCCCTGATGAAGCTTATGTTTCTAAAAGAAAGTTTTAGCCTTCACAAGTTGTTGAAAGTTTTGTTCCTATAAATTGCATTGAAGTTTGTTTGGGTTAAATGTTCTGCATTCCTCCATTGTTGAGATATCGTCTTGTAGTTTGGGATTCAATATTAGTGTTCTGTGAATGTTGTACTCCTATCTTTTCAGGTCACCAATGTTTTTGAGGAGATTTTTGCAAATTGTAGAAGGTTGTTAGTGTTGTTGGTTGCTTGTATTGTTCTAAAAAATGCTCTGCATTTCTCCACATTGATGTCTATACTCCAGTGACTTGATGAATGTGGTCCCAATGTATGTGTAGTATTTGAGTTCCAATTTCATGTGTTGAAGTGGTCTATAATTTGGTCCATTAATGTTATATCTCATGAATGAATTGTTTGCACTTCTAGGATGAAGTATTATGTTCATGTTTGGTCTATGATGGTTGTTGGTGGCATGGTAGTATGAAAGAAGGTTCTTGAAGTGTTATTCGATGTTCATGAAACATCCACATGTGAACCGCATGACATTGGTTGATCTTTTTGGTGTTGCATTGTGTCTTGAGTTGGTTTTCTAGGTTATTTTTTAATATCTAGCCGATGGGGCTTGTTCCTTTCCTAGCACCATGTGCTTGATGGTTTGTGCCATCATTTGAAGATGTTTTATGATGGTTTTAGGCCCTGACCTATCTTTTTGGGGACCGTATGGAGTTAATTTAAGTGGAAGTATGTTTTTGGGTTGACTGGTTATGTGCTTCACATTTCATTTACATGTTTCCTTGTCGACTTAGGTTTATGTGTGCCAAAATGTGAATTGTTTTGGATCACATTAGAAGATGTAATAAGATTTTTTTGGTCCTCTCTATTTTTTGGATAGGACCACATTATGTTTGTGTGGCTGACCTATTGAATTTATTTTTTATATTCTCTCATGACTAACGTAATTGATGTTTTGAGATCCCTTGGTGGATATAAATGCAAGAAAATTTCAGATACAAAGAGGTATGGATGAGTGAATAATTGCAAAGAAGTGTGATTTTGTAATACATTGAATATCCAATAGAAAAATCGTGAATGTGTGTGAAGGATAAACTAGATGTGCTTGAATGCTTTAGTCAGCAGAGTGTTGTGTTGACAAATATTGTAATTTCTCTAAATAATTTTGTATCCTACTCCGAGATAGTGAATCTTTGTAGGTCCTTGTATCTTTCCTTTGAAGTTGTGTTAGCTTTGGTTTTGCAAGTCCTTTTGTATCTTTCTCTAAGGTAGTGCACCTTAGTTTGCAAGTCCTTTTTGTAAATGAGCCTTTATTGTGAGTTAAATCTCATTGTGGTTGTCCCTCATTGGGTTTTCTACATAAATCTAATGTTCTCCTCTGCATTTGTGCTCTTTTTTGTTGATCTAGTTAGAAGTAGATTTTTTGTATCTTTCATTAACTGAGGGTTGCTAAACTTGTTAAGAACTTAAACTGATCTATCTTTCAATAATACTAAAGGGTTTTTGGTTTGGTTAAAGAGTTTGAACTATGATGAAGGTCTTAAGTTTAAGAGGGCTTAAGTTTTTGAAGATACTGATTCACCCCCACTCCCAGTATCTAATGTGTTCAACATGAAGATCCTAACCTAAATGAACCATTTATTAACCCTCACAAGAAGAAATAGTTCTAGTACAAGAGGGTATTTCATGCAAAAACCAAAGCCAAAATTGAGATAAGATTAAGAAAATCCACACTTCAAATAACCAACCAATGACCTTATTCCCTTACATAAGTCCTCCACTAAACAAAATTTAAAATACTAAGCTAAAATTTAATCAATCCATTAATTCTAATTTAACTAATCAACCCAATCAACCTAACCTATCTATGAAATATTTTTTTCCAAAGGTTACTTTAATAGGGAATCACACTAAAAACTTAATTTTGAGGGGTTTTGTTGCACCCCTTGTAAAATCGAGCATGTTGAGGTCATCCAACATACCATAAGATTGTCATTCCCACAAATAAATCTATGAAAGAGGCTAATTTATGGAAATTCATTACTTTATTGTTATCCATAAGCTCAATAAAATCTAAGATATATAGGCCTTCTAAAATTAAAAAATAAACTCCACTTATTGATGCATAAAATTAAGGAACTACATCCAAAAGCTAATTGATCAAGGGGACATCAAGATTAAAAAAAAATCATCTATATCACAAAAAAAAAATTGAAATCATTATCTAATACATGATCAAACTTTTCAAAAAATAATTCAAGGTGAAATCATCCATATTAATCCCACTAATCATAGAAAAGCACAATAATCATGCCAATCCCCAATGGATCCCATCCAAAAGAAAAATTCATATCACCTTGGTACAATTACCTTCATTCATTTTGGTCTTCTCACATATGAGAAAATTAAGAATCCTCAAAACACCTAGTTATAGGATAATGGATTTATGCCATGTTTGAAAAGTAACACACTCCATCACAAATTAAATCTACAAAATCATGAACTATTAAGGAAAAGGATTAGACCTTCATCAACAAGGGATCCCCAAACCCATTTATGTTTATACGAACCATGGATTCTAAGGACTTGGAAAAAAATATCCTAATGGGTAGAATAAGGATATTAATGACACTATCACTAGTACTAGGGTGAGTTATCCCAATATCAAAATTGTCCTCCCTCATCATTTTTATAAAGATATTTTCTCTACCAACACTTTCATTGACTCTTCCATCCCCATCACCCACCATTTGAAATAGTACACAATGATGAAGATTTTTACATCTTTGAGGGACTCCAAGATAATAATTGCATAAGAGATCATAGAATGGTCTTTACAATAGACTTAACTACATCAGAATATCACAGAGATTCCCTCCAATTACATAAAAATTTTGGACTCAAAAGGCATAAATCTCAAGAAATCTAAAGGATAACATCAAAAAAATCTATTTGGCCCTCAAAATCCCATATTCCTAAGCCCACCATTCCAAATCCAAAAATATCAAAATTTGAAGTTTAGTCAGGCTCCAAAATATAGTCCTCAAAATCCAAGGAACCCATGGAAAAATTCCATGAATTTAAAGTTTGAATTCAATGGTTCATAATCCCAAAAGTCCAAAAAGTTATAATTCACTTGGACCCTAATATCCAATAGTCCCAAACTCAAGCAATAAAAATATATAAGGAAAAATATTATATGTTAGATCACACAATTCATTTGGGTCCTAAAGTATACCAATATAGATATCCAATCCAAATTTTTCAAAGTCCCGACACCCAAAAACAAAAAAAATTGAGATCCCCTAATCCAAGAATTTCCAAAAGTCAAAAATATAAAAACCATCATCGTGCATCCAACAAAAGATCCAATCTTATAAAAATATGGTGTGAGAATTTGTTGGTCCTAACTTCCCTTGCCCTTGTGACATTTACACATGCCTCCATAATCCCATTCTTCCATCCATCCATTTTATCCATCCCAATTCATCATACCTAATATGTTCACCATCACATCGCTTTCATGTAACCTTTCACATAACCACCATACAACCTTAATCTATATTGCATCTTAATATATTTTCTTAAGTAGCATCCCAATAAACCAACTTAACAATCACTAAATCTCACAAAAATTCATCGAGAACAACTCTAGTAGCATGATCCATAAGATATAAATATTCAAATTGAGATTCACTAGCTTACCATGGAATTCGATGCTTGAATCAAAAAAACACAATTCAAAAGAAAATAAAAGTCAAAATAGTAAATAGAAAAAGTGTCCAAAGGTGAAAACCATTCTTATGGTGACTTAGGTAGGTACTATGCTATAAACCTATTTTCAAGTGTCATGTGTAAATCCATTACCTATGTGTACCCTACACTTAGGGGTAAGCTTCTTCCACCCATTCAAATAATTCATCCTTCATGGTGATTAGTGAGTCATCCATATTCCATGATCATATCTTTATCATCCATCACATCTGCATCCCCATGCATTTATACCTATGTGAATTCCAACTTTTGATCCTAATTAGGAAGTAGAAAAGATCTTGAAACATATTTTGACAATTCCTTCATATGAATAATCATAGCATCATAAATGACACAAAAATTATGGCATATCATTCCTATATTAAATAGTCCTTAGAAACCACATCCTACTTCCCCTCATTTAAATCATGAATCCCCTTTCACCTATCCATCTATAATCCCAAAATTTTCCATCCATCCAATACTTTCACCTTTATTAATAGAACAATTTCTTTCCTTAAAATTCAAATGTTAGCTATTCCTTAAGAATAATATGGATTGTCAAACCCAATATTCTCATTGATCCAAAATCCTAAATTCTAGATACTCAAGCCTTTGTGATTTTGATTCCCTACCTAGTATCCAAATCTAGTCCATGTAGCCACTCTAAAGTTCTAAGCTCCTTGTTATCCAAACACAACACTAGCACAAAGGAAAAATCTTATCAAATCTAACCAAACAATACAACACATCCATAAACATCTCTAAGTTTCATCCTTATTCTAGCTAAAATTGAAATTTCATTCACTTTCAAATTATTACATTCATGATATATCATTCCAAATCCTTGTGTTCTTGTAAGCTATATCATTTCACCATCAATAATGTTATCATCATGTGTGGACATGGAAAAAGTAATCCTTCTAATTTTTCTCATGTTTAGGCCCTCCTAGTGGACTTTGGCTTGATTTTGCCTAGATTTAATGTTGTAATGTGGACAATACATTCACATTAGGTCTTGGACCCTTGAGAATCATTAAGACTTCTAGTATGTCTTGTAAAAGTGTTGTGGAAGTGTTTTAACCCACTTTCAAACTTTTCTAGGACCCTTTCATTATAATTCACTTAAATAACCACTTTTTGTTGTTGATGTTTTAGCTGCGGGAGATATCCTTCTCTCAAAATCAAAATAATAAATGATATATAAATATTATTTTAAAGGCCAACCCAAGTTGAAAAGTTTCCTTAGTTTTTGAATGAGGCCAAACCTTGTGAAGAGTCTCCTTGCTTGTGAAGAGGCACCTTACTTTCTATATATGGAAGGAGATGCTCATTCATTTAATCATTGATTTTATTTTAAAGAGACATTCGCACTTATAAAGGAGTTCATGCATCTACAAAAAATCACATTATTGCATAAAGTAGATCGAAATTAAGGAGAGATCATATAATTCTGCATTTGCATCTAAGTGAGGTGTGATTATTTATTGCATTATATTGTCCTTGTGTGTGGCCAAGATTGTAAGCAAATTTCTTCTCCTTTAAATTCAATATATAAGAGAGATATTTTGGATGGGTTTTTTTCCCTCGAGGAGGGTTTTCCCAGGATAAATTATGTGTTCTTTGTTCACTGTGTTGAATTTTCTATTAATTTTCATTTCTGATTAAAACAACATGGTATCAGAGTGGGTTCAAGGGAAATTCAATCAGAAGCAATTGCAGATTTAAGATCACTTCTAGGCGTGGAGGAATTTGATTTTATTTTTAAGCTTCAAGTGCTTTCAAGGAGTTAGATATTTGAAGCTTCAACTATGATAGATTATTATTATAATATTGGAGCAACAAAACAATATAGAGATATTAGGAGGAATTGTGTCTGAAGGAAACTGGTCAGGTTTAGATATCACTATGAGAAAAAATCCAGAAGTATATCATTTTGGTGTGGTTGTATATGGAAAATCATGATTTGTTGTTGGTGTGAGTGGATGCGATGGTACTTTGGTTTCTTGACATTGTTCTGAAGATCTATGGAGGTTGTAATGGAGTTATGTTTTGGTTCTTGCTGAAGATAGTGTGTAGGTTCTATGTTATCTCCTCTCATTCTTGTGTCATATGGGATATGAGTTTAATGGAATGCTCAGGTCTGAAAAATAGTGCTCATTCTTCAAGTCATATGAGCTTCTGTGCATTGGTGTAAAGTTTGGAAATTTACCTATGGTGTATACATTTGAGGCTTCAGAAATTTTAGGGAACTCTATCATTTACATTTAACAGTTGAGAAGAGACTGCAAGAAAATCACTTGACTACATCTATTGACCAACATAAAGAGATAAGTATTTTATGATTGAATAATGATCATGAATTTTATAGTTAATAATAATTGATTCAATAACATTGGGAATAGTGAATCATGTATGCTTCTAGCATTGATATTTCTCTTTGGGATAGTTTTGAACTATTATTAATCTCTCTAAAATGCTTCCAGGATAGATCAAGGAGCAAAAGGATGATGAGATATTGCATAAGTAATACAAGGGAGGAAGAGCTTGCTACATCCTATGAGGAAGACACGCAGGCTGAAGAAATGAACAAACATGAATACATAGCTTGCTGCCATGGGACTAAGTTGGTGGCACATAACTAGAGACGTTTCTTTGAAAAGGAGGAATTAACATTAAGAGGGAGTGAAAATTCATCAAAGGAAACCTTGGATGAGGAGGTTAGGAGGTTGATGCAAATACTTGGAACTTCAGAGGGAGTCACATCATCATGAAGATATATTTTAATGTATATTTCTCTGTGATGGAGAAGTATGAGGTGAAAGCCCTTGTTAGTATATATTTCTCTATGATAGAGAAGTATGAGGTGAAAGCCCTTGTTAGTGTATATTTCTCTATGACGAAGAAGTATGAGGTGAAAGCCCTTGTTAGTGTATATTTCTCTATGACAGAGAAGTATGAGGTGAAATCCCTTGTTAGTGTATATTTCTTTGTGATGGAGAAGTATGAGGTGAAAGCCTTTGTAGTGTATATTTCTCTGAGACAGAGAAATATGAGGTGCGAGCCCTTTTCCATCTTTGAGATGGAGATGTGGTTCTTTCCACACATGGGAGTTGCCATGGTGGATGTCATGTTGAGAGACTCCATGACGACATCACATTGAAAGACTCCATGATGAACCCTTCGTACTTGTATTTTTCCACACATGAGAGTAGCCATGGTGGACATCATGTTGAGAGACTCCATGATGAAATCACAATGAGAGCCTTCATGATGGACACTTGTGCATATGTTTCTTTCCATACATAGGAGTAGCCATGGTGGACGTCATGTTGAGTGACTCCATGACGATATCACGTTGAGAGACTCTGTGATGAACTTTTTCTCAAATGGATGTAGCCATGCTAGATGTCATGTTGAGAGACTCCATGACATGGATATCTAGAAGGATACCTCCCTAGCTAAGAGGGAGTGTTGATGTTTTAGCTCTGCAGGAGATATCCTTCTCTCAAAATCAAAATAATAAATGATATATAAATATTATTTTAAAGGCCAACCCAAGTTGAAAAGTCGTCTTGGTTTTTGAATGAGGCTAACCCTTGTGAAGAGTTGCCTTGTGAAGAGGAACCTTACTTTTTATATATGGAAGGAGATGCTCATTCATTTGATCATTGATTTTATTCTAAAGAGTCATTCACACTTATCAAGGAGTTCGTGCATCTACAACAAATCATATTATTGCATAAAGTAGATTGACATTAAGGAGAGATCATATAATTGTGTATTTGCATCTAAGTGAGGTGCGATTATTTATTGCATTATATTGGCCTTATGTGTGGCCAATATTGTAAATAGATTTCTACTCCTTTAAATTCAATATATAAGAGAGATATTTTGGCTAGGTTTTTCTCCCTCGAGGAGGGATTTCCCAGGATAAATTATGTGTTCTTTGTTCACTGTGTTGAATTTTCTGTTAATTTTCATTTCTGATTAAAACAACATTTATCACTTACCAAGTCTTATTTCAAAGTGTTGTAAAGAGTTGTAACAAACTCTCACACTTTTCTAGACTTGTCCTCACTAATTCAACCCTTTCTTATGTTTAAATGACCCCTTAATGCACTTTTCGACCCTACTTAAGTGTATTTTTGAGAATATTCCTGTTAAACCTCATTTAATTCACTTTAATTTCTATCACCCAATGAAATTTCCCTGGTGGGACTAGGTTACCACTTGGGGCGACTTAGTCCCACTAGGCACAAAAATCAAAATAATTTTAATTTCTTGGCAGGATTTTATTCTCTTACCCTTGAGGTTTGCCTGTGATGTGTTATTTTTTAGGAAATATTGGAAAATCAAGTATAAATAAGGGTTTTTCCTCTCATTTTAACACCTACCTAATTCATCCAACATTCAAGCATTCATTCACTTAATCATTTTCAAGCATTCAAGCACTCTAAGCATCATCAAGTCATCCATTAGAGCACTTCATTGCATATCTTCAGATTTATACATCAAGGGTTTGGTAATTTTATGAAATTTCATGTTTTTTATTTATTATTCTATTTTTATTTCATTTCATTTCATAGGGTTTGATTACCAAATCAAGGTTTGACCAAGGCAAACCCCTATACTCTAACCCTTAACCCTTTTCCCCCTCTTTGCATGTGTGTTTGCAAGTCTTGTATGTAGATTTGTCAAAGAGAAAAGTGTTAAAAAGGTGTTTTCCATCCATCAAAGTCATCAAAGTCAAAAAATCCCTAATTGAATCTTGGAGACCTCTTTCAACCTATTTTCTGCAGAATCAGGATCAGACACCTGTCAGAAAAGGAAGTGTAGACCGAAAGCTACAAAATTTTTCCCCGAATTTCCAAAAATTCCTAAGTGGACTAAGTTGCCATCTATGGCAAATTAGTCCCACTTCCAGGCTTGAAAATTGATTTTTACATTTTTGAGTACCCATTTGGTAGATTCTCGTTTCAGCTGATTTTCCTCGAAACTAGACTAAGTCGCCCAGCTCAGTGCAAGTGTCCTAGTCAATATTTCCAGTAAAGTCTACATGATTCCAAAGCCTCTCTACATTAGATTCCATATTCCAGGTGTACCTCTCTGATTTTGTTTAATTTTGTCATCATTTACTTGCATTCTTAGGTGTTTTTGCATACATCACTGTGTTTTCCAGCACTTTGCATTTCTTAGGTTTAGCATTAATAATCATCTTTTATTTTCAGTTTGTTGCATTTAGACATCATAATTAGGCATATTGCATCCATCATAACATTAATCTTTGAATTTTTACATTGCATTTTGGACCAATCTTTCCCCTTTTAGGTGAAAAACCCTAGAAGGGCTAGAAAGCATTTGGGTGCCAAAATCTTTGTTTACATTTTGGTGAACCCAACTTTTGAACATTTTTGGTTCTGATTTCAAGTGCATCCTAGGTTTAACTTTCATTAGCATTTCATTTGGTGTTGCATTGCCTCCCAGGGTTTTAAAAATTGCATTAGTGAAAAGCTCATATAGCTTGCATTTCTGCAAAACAACAAAAAAATTGTATTTTCCTACTGTAGCTACATCTGTGCATTTGTAAAACATCAAATTGCATTCAAAATTTCTGAAAAAAGTCAAAAAAATCATCATTGGGACTAATTCACCACACTGGGCGACTTAGTCCTTCTACACATTTTGCACTATAATTTCTAGTAATTTCTAGGAATTTTCTGCATTTTAGTTTTCTATTATTATATTTTGTCATAATTTCTAGATTTGTTGTTTTCTTCTATTTCTTTCATATAGTTTTCTTGCATCATGGAATTTTTCTTTAATAAGTTTTGTATGTCATTAAAATCTCTAGTGGACATGTCAAATTGTGCCTTTGGAACTAATCCTAATGATCTTGAGCCTCCTCATGCTCCCTCAACTCCTCATGAATTTCCTCCTCATGATGTTGACATTATTGGAGAAGATGATAATTGCATGAATAAGTTCTTAAACAAATGTCTTGACAACCTTGAAGCCAATGCATCCTTTTATCCATCCATGAAACAACAAGACTTTACTACAGTCTCACCTCCTAATATGTTTGGTTACCTACATCCTAAAACAAATGAAGGACCTAGTTCCTCTAACCAAGAAACTCCTCAACCATTCTATACTAACAAAGTTACAAACACACCAATCAACCTTGAAGAAACTTATGGAAAAGGTTTTACAATCTTAAGCAAACAAGGATGTGACACAACAAATGAACATAACATTCATAAAATTTTAAAACATAGTCCAAAAGATGAAAAAACAACAGGATTAGGATGTCAAGATCCTCGTCATGATAGCAAGCCTCCTATTAAATACTAGAGACTTCATGGTGATGGTACGGTGATCTTTGATTCCCCTCCCGATTTGAATGCCCTCCTTCCTCATGAACAACCCTTACATGACTCCAATGACAAGGATGTGAGGATCCCCATAGGCCCTCTTCCTCCTTCAATTCATGAAAAGGGTGAATCTAGTAAATGTAAATGACCTTACAAGTTGAAAAAAATAAAGTTTCCTCTTCATCCACCACCTGAATTTGAAAGGAAATTGAAAATACTTCTAAACAACAAACTCATTTTACTACCACCTATGAATAGGTTGGTAATCTATCCTAAAGATGCTAATGTTCCACATTGCGCTTATCATCATGTTCTTGCACATAGAAGTGATGAGTGTCACCAATTGAAAGAAATACTAAGCAAGTATCATTTTGATGGTGATAATTGCTATCCAATAAATCCTTAAACCATTACCATTTCCCCTCATCATGTAATAGTTGTACAACATTCTCTTCTCACTATTACATGACCTTTACTATCACCTATCTCAGCTCATTCTTTCCTTGCACTCAGTGGGGGAAAGAAGTCGATAGCCTTGTCCTAGTAATGCATTTTTCCCTGTCCTCCAGCTATGTTTTTCACCTTCCACTTATCCTGACTAAGAATGGGAGGTGGATGACTCGTTTGATGGTTTACTTTCCTTTGCATTACTAGTATTTTATTTTATTTTTCTTTTGAGTTTGTATGTGTGTATCATGTTCCCTCGTAACATGACGTTTGAAGTTTTCCTCTCTTTGTAGCATTCCTCTATTTGTACCTTCATTCTTCTATATGTCATACATTGCTTTTTCCTTTTTCCTTTGTTTTGTGTTCTCCTTTCAGGGATGATGCAAAGCGTTGAGATGCCCTATGTCTCTTCCATGTTGACCAAAAATGTCTTTCTATTTTCCTTTTCACTTTTGTTTTGTGTTTTCCTTTTAGGGATGACACAAAGCATTGAGACGCCCTATCTCTTCCATGTTGACCCAAAAGGTCTTTTTTTTTTTTCCTTTTCACTTTTTTTTTGTGTTTTCCTTTTGGGGATGACACAAAGTGTTGAGACGCCCTATAGGTGCTAGCAAGAAGTTGAGTCCACTTTTTGGCCAAAAAATGGAAGTGTTTTCGCTGATTTTCAAAATTTGAAGCACTTAGAGATGGAATCTTCAGAAAAGTCACTAATCATAAAATGTAGTACTTGGAGTCTAGTTTCCAAATATGTAATTTATTTCAATAGATAGATTGAACAAATTGAGTTTCAATAGGTGTTTCTAAAAACCACTAGTTAAAAGTAACTTTTTTTAACCATACCATGCATGTGTACGACATCCATATTTTGACCTAAATTATTGTATTTTTCTAAATCCTTTTGGGAAAATATTTGTGACTCATTGAAGCTTGTTTCTCGATTTTTTTGGTAATTTTTTATTGAATTATTTTTTTTTGTTAAATTTTTATTAGGAATATTTGTCGTTTTGAAAAATTCTTGTGTACGACACGCATAAGATGACCTGAAATTTTCATTTTTTAATTGAAAAGAATTTTCTGAAGTTTGTTCTCATGCGATCTGTTCGTCAAAATGTTATGTTGATCAAAAGTTATTAAAATAGTAAAAAACCCTAATAATTAAAGTTTACGGACCAGTTTCATCAGAAATTAATTGAAAAATAGAAAAAATAATCCAATTGTAAAAAAAATTACATATTTGGAATCTACATTGTTTCATCTAAAATGGGTTTTAATTTCGTCAAAAAATTATGCAAAAAAAGTCGTCAGCCATATGTCCAAACTCAATATTTTCTCTGACATTGTTAGGACCTTCAACTTGCAGGTCAAACTAGGTTGAAGGCCTAGGTTCAGATTCCCAATGCTTTTCCCGAACCAAAATACAAGGTAGAAACCCGACCACAAAACAAATCCAATTTCATTTTTTTGGAAACGAGATCCCATTTACAAAATAGGATCTCGTTTTGTAAAGAGGGATCTTGTTTCCCAATATTAATCGTTGTGACCATTGATAAGGAAACGGGATCCCACTTTATAAATGGGATCTCGTTCCTTTGTCAACGGTCCCCACATTTAATATTGGGAATGAGATCCCGATTATAAAATGGGATCTCATTTGTTAATAAACGGGATCCCATATGTTTTTAACCATTTTATTTAAATTTACTATCAAAATTTACTATGAAGTCTGTAACTTCACATGTACGGCCAAGAGTAATAAAATTGGGCTATTTTTCATCAACCATTGACTTTACAGGTGGTGAACTTGCATTTTTCATTAATTTTTTTAAAGGAGGCATCATGTAAACTGTTTTAGAAGTGGAATTGTGTTAGTTTTGTACTTGTTTGGAGGAACAAAAGGTCTTCAACTTGCAATATAGATTGATTTTTTCAAAGGAGGCATGAAGAAAATAGTTTTTAAAGTGGAATTGTGCTAGTTTTCTATTTGATTTGAGGAACACAAGAGGAATAATTTTGTCCTTATAAGTCTTCAACTTCCAATTTGGATTGAATTTTTTGAAGAATTTCACTATTGACATTCATTTGTGCTTGATAATTTTATAATCATGGGAGATAAAGCTCGTAATAAGAGGAGGAAGACATTGACTCCTGAAGAAATTCAAGCAAAAAAAAGAGGAGAGAGAAAGACAAAGAGAAAGAAGAATGAGAATTAAATCAATGAATAATGGGGGAACATCCAATTCCACAACTATTGAAGATGAAAAAATTGAGACCATGGTTGTAGATGAAGCTAATTTGCAAGAAGTCAATTTGGAGAAGAATATGATTATACAAGAAAGTCCTACTATATCTTCAAATCCCTCTTTCAATGCTATGGAGAATGCTTCAATATGCACAAATCTAGGTACGTCTTCAAATCCACATGTTAGTGAAATGGTAAATTCGTATGTAGAAGTTTTACAAGATGTTGGACTTAACGATGTTGACATTGATAATATTCAAAGAGATGAAACTTTTATAGAATTTGTTGAAAATAAAAATGAGAATGATCCTTTTGTTGAAAATTAAAAAAAAAACTGTTTTGTTGATGTAAATGAAAATGAAAACCGTTTTATTGATTAAAATGAACATGAAAATGTAAATTGTTTGAAGTTGAAAATGAAAATGAAAGTGAAGATGGAGATGAAAATATAGAATGTGAGGTTGAATTTAATGAAAATACTTTTTTAAAAATTGAAAGTGGTGTTTTCAATAATCTTCCTAGTCAAATTTCTTAGAGGAAAATAAGAACACATGCAAATAGAATATACAACAAATTCTTTTATCATAAAAAATTTGCAATTCCAATGTCAACTAATGATGCAATTGATGAGAATAAAAAAAATGAGGAAAAAAATGAAAAGGTTGGGCTTTTTTGTTAAACCAAAAAGAAAAGATCAATCATTAAAACATGTTATGCCTACTGTTGCTAGTGCCATTCAATCTATTGGGAAAAATAGTCGATCTAAAGATAAGAATGTAGAAAGAAGAGCTATAACAACTACTATAGTTAATAAAGCAACTTTGAATAAAAGAATGGTAAGCAATATTAGTGAAGTTTTAAAAATAGATCCTAAAACATTGCTAAGAGTGGGAAAAAGAAGAGAAAGTATAGAAAATGACCCTATCAACCAATGTTGGAGTTTCAGTGGTCGACTCCTAAGGTCTGATATGAAATTGAATGTTGAAATTAAATCTTTGATTGAAAAATATTGGCATGATAATACTAGGGTTTCATCTAATGCTAGAGATGTTTTAAAATTAAGGGTGGGGTCCAAAGTTCGCGATCCTCACCCAAAACACCTATTAGATGCAACACAAACTAAATTTTATAAAAAAATTTGTGGTGATTTAGTGTTACTCGATAATATTAAAATAAGTCAAAGGTCTTTTCAAAAATTTAAACCATGGTATGTAAAAAGTAATAAGCAATGAATATCTTGTTGTTGTAAAATGCATGTTCAATTTCATTATTTTTATGATATTTTTTGATATATACATTGTACCTTTCATACTAACATGATTATACAGGAATGTGGTATTAATATGCCACCAGAAGCAATAAGGGAGTTTATTTCAGGTTTGTTTTGTGAAAGATCTAATGGTAAATTTTTTTATTTAAGTTCTTGTATTTCTAGACAATCCATTGACTATGGAAATATTTTATTCTTAATAATTTGTATGCATGAAAGTGTTGATAATGATTTTGGACAACAATTAGTAGATGTCAAAATCTGGAAAAATAGGAAAGAATTGTGATTTAGTTACAGAAAAAGTTAGTGTGCATGCATTCATTAGTGAATTTAAAAATAATATTGTACCAAAATATGTCATGCACTCTCAACATGCTTGATGGTGTGATGGAAAATTTCACGCATGTAGAAACACATTTCCAATTGGTACTATACTTTTAGTGGTTGATTTTGCAAAAAATTATACTCTAGCTCTGCAAGAGGAAATTCAATCACAATATTATAATTCAGTGCAAGTAGCTATGTTTGTCCATATTGTTTATAGACATGTAGATGATAACACTGAGGATGATAGAATTTTTTTGAGGGAGTGTCATTTTTATTTGAGTGATAACCAATTACACTCGTCAGAGTTTTTTCAATACTGTTTCAGTATATTTTATAGAAATTTAAGAGAAGGAGAAATCCAGATGAAAGAACACCTCATATGGTCAGTTAATTGTATGGGGCAGTTCAAGAATTCTTGAATGTTCTATTGGTTAAGTAGGATTCACAAGGAACTTAATATCCAACATAGATGGAGTTTTTTTGAAGTTGGGAATGGTAAAGGAGAACATGATGGAGCTGGTCCATGTGTCAAAATAATTCTTTCTAGAGAACAATTAAAATTCGAGGATGTAGTAAAATTTAAAGATGCACGTGGGATTGTGGATTGGTGTAATACAAGATTATTTGCACCTAGTTTGAGTGAGTATTCTATAGTTCATTGATTCTTTTGGTTGGTTGAAGAAGAGAAAATTGTACCTAGAGTTGACTATGAGACAATACTTGGATCTACTAAATGGAATTAATTTAGGAGTTCGAAAGCAAGCACATGGACTATCTGGACAAGGGAGATTGCATGTTTTTTCCAATTTTGTATCTTAGGAGATTGGGAAGCATATGAAAATACATAATGGGTTGAACAGTGGAGCAAAGATCGTTGACACTTGAACAAGCCCATGATGAATATGAAAGAACTATTGAAGAAAATGATCAATTGTTTGCATCTGAAAACTATGACCGTGTTTCAGACCTTGTACAAGAAGGTAATTTAATTCATTTTATTTCATTTTATTTCAATTTATTAAGTTATTTTGTAATACTAAATTATTTATATGGATATGCGCAAGTTATTAAATCAAATTTTGTTTACATGACATGTGTTTGTTGTTGTTGCACTTGAGGGGAATGAAGAGCAAACAGAATATTGGTTGGCTTTTTGTGTGGAGACAAAACATAATTTAATAGCACCTTGAGAAGATGATGATGGCTATCATTGTCCAACAGGCACGGTGATCCCCTTAAGACATCCCCTTAAGTAAATTTTGATAACAAGTTCTTGATCCCCTTAAGACATCCTCTTAAGCAAATTTTGATAACAAGTTCTTGATCCCCTTAAGAGATTTTTTAGAACAAGTCTTTGATCCCCTTAAGAAAATTTTGAGAACTTATTTGATGATGGTTTTCATGTTTTACAATAGGATCGGTGGTGGTTGTTGGCACTTGGCTACAAAAATACCTAGAAAGGAAGAATGGTCTACCTGCATTCAAAGATTATGAAATGCATAAAAATATTATACATTATCCACATTTTGTGGTAGCAACAAATATAAAACTAGATCGGTATCGTGGAAGACCTAAAATTAAAGTGCTATGGAAAATTTCTATGGAAGAGCATGAGACAACCATAGATGCATTGCAAAAAAGAGAGGATGCAGATGGTACAATGGAATAAGTAAATACAGGTAAATATAGTTTTAGTTTTATATTGTCCTTTTAAATAGATTAAATACATGTTTTGATATTGGTCAAGTGTGTTAGTAGTTGAAATTGATTTAAATTGTCCTTTTATAGATCCTTAATCCATAATCACAAAAAGGATCTAGTCCATGTAGATTCAACCTAGACAACATGGAGTACTTGGTAAAAGTAGGCAATTATTAGTTAAATTATATTTAAATACATGTTTTGATTACATATTGATATTGCTTGTACATTAATAGTTAAAATTGATTTATTATCCTTTTTTGTATCCTTAAGCCATCATTGCATTGATCTCATACTTTGAAACAAAAAGGAGAGGATGCATGGATTCAACCTACACATGTGTGTGGAATACTTTTAAATGTAGGTACTTGAGTTGTGTACATATAAATAGTTTTATATAAATTAAAATATGTATGTTTTGATGATTTCATTGATATTTCTTGTACCTTTTTGATATTAGGTGGTGTGAAGACCTACTACATTTTGGGAACGAGTTTGAGATGTTCTTGAGATGGCATATCCAAATTTTGTAAACATTATTTTGAGATGACATATATGTACATACATACTTACAAAATTAAATATTTTGTAAAAATTACAAATACATGTACATACACAATTATGTACTCTATGTACTTCTATGTATCAGAATCAATATTCTATATATTTTGTTTGTTAAATATGCATGTTTCCCTACTTTGAAACTTTATATTTGATTGTATAATCACTAAATATCATGCATACATTATTGTTATATCAATTATATCGTTAAGATGTTGTATTATGACCCCTTAAGACATCCCCTTAAGAGGTTTTATTATGACCCCTTAAGACATCCCCTTAAAACGTATTATGACCCCTTAAGACATCCCCTTAAGACATTGTATTATGACCCCTTAAGACATTGTATTATGACCCCTTGAGACATCCCCTTAAGATGTTGTATTATGACCCCTTAAGACATCGTATTAGGACCCCTTAAGACATTGTATTATGACTTCTTAAGACATCCCCTTAAGACATTGTATTATGACCCCTTAAGACATCCCCTTAAGATGTCATATTAGGACCCCTTAAGACCTCCCCTTAAGACGTTTTGTGTTAGCACATATCCTAAATATTAGACTTAATTATATCATTTGTTATGATGACTCACCCTAAAACTTATAATACTTGTTAATATCACTTAAAATTTATACTCAATTATACTCTTCTTTGAGCCCCTTAAGATGTTGTATTAGGACCCCTTAAGACAACCTATAATTAGTGTTGGATGCTATTATTTTTTTGATAGCTTATAAATTAGTAATTGATGCCATTATTTGTTTTGACAGCTTATAAATTAGTATTGGATGCCATTATTTGTTTTGACAACTTATAAATTAGTATTGGATGCCATTATTTGTTTTGACAACTTATAAATTAGTATTGGGTGTCATTATTTGTTTTGACAACTTATAAATTAGTGTTGGATGCTATTATTTATAGAATTTATTAATGCTTTTGTTCTCTAATCTTGTATGGTATTGTTTATTTCTTAAAGTTTTATCCTTTCTGGTATATAAATGGATTGCTTTTGTTTGTAAATTATAATTTATTGACTAATTATTGATTGACGTGAATTGAATAAGTTCATTAAATAATTATCACTAATTATTGAATGTACATATCATGTATATCATGTATAAGATCACTAAATTTGTAAAGTATAAATATTAAAATGTCCTATTAATTTCAACTTTAATTTCATATTTATATTTAATTTCACATTAATGTCCTATATTAATGTCTCGACTATGAACATAAAATGCATAAATGTACATGTGTAAATTAAAATTTCAAACAATAATAAAGTCCATAATTTATGTAACATATTAAGTGCATGAAACCAATACATTAAGCGCATGAAATAAAGTCCATCAGAGTACAACCCATGAATTAAAGTCCAACTAAGTACTTGAGCCATGAAATATAAAGTCCAACAGAGTACATGAGAAACCAGAAATATAGTCCATGAAATAAACAAATATAACCCATAAAATCATGTTTCTAGGTCATGTATTGTCTCTATAATCAAGAGACCTCTTCACGCCATGCGGATGCGGATGACCTGAAACACACTATACAAGAGAAAGATGAAATCAGATATAAGACAATGAAAAATGATTTAATGACAATTTAATTTATAATTCATCATAAAATTAAATTACCATCATATTTGGGTCTAGATGCTTTGGTGCACCTGAAGCAACCTCTAAATTCTCTGAATCAATCTACATAAACAAGACAAAGAAAGTTGAAATTAGATGTACAAGTCTATAATTAAAAATGATTTAATTCAATTTAATTTATAATTTATCATATTTTAATTGTATCATATTTTGAGGTTGTGCACCCTCTTCTCCAAGACCTGTTTGTACATGCTCAACTACAAGATGTGTCTCATGCTATAAAAGAAAAAGAATTTAAAAACATGTATTAGCTCATATTAATTATATATATATATATATATATATATATATTCAATTTAAGATTTAAAATTAAAGTTATATTCAGAATATATAATTTATAATTGACTTTAAATATAATAAAAAATTTAAATTACCATTTGATCTGGAGCCTGCTTTGCATGTCCTCTTGGAGGTGTAACTATGTTTGGGTCAAGGCTGAAAGTCGCACTAACAAAGTCCTACAAGATCAAAATTAAAGCATGTATACTTGAATTAGGTTAAAATATTTATGTTTGCACATTTTGTGTAGAATTTTTTTTAAACAACCTAAAAATCAGAGGCCTCACGAGTAGCCACAACATCTAATGTTTTCTCGATGCCCATTCTCATTGTGGTATCAGCCTAGACATACATGTAGACATTTAACGCTTATAATATTTATAAGTGTACATGCACATTTCATATATAGTGAATTCAAAATTCATAATTGTAACTATACTAATATAAGTTAAACAATTTACAATATAAATGTACCTTCTCCTGATCTATGATGCCTGATAGTGGAGGAGTGATCGACAAACCCTCAAGTGGAATCGATGTGGAAGCTGATTGACTTGCCTAAACAAACATAAAAATTTCAAACATATATGTGATTCAATTATAAATTTAAAACTCGAGTTAAAAATCATTTCATATATAATTTAAAAAGTTTAAATCAAAATACCCCATAAGGTTTTCCAAGTAGGAATGGTGTTGATGTATGTACTCATGGAATGGATGATTTCCCCATCGTTAGTGTCATCTTTACACCAAATAGTTTGATTGTTAAAATGTATTACAAACTTTTCTTTGATATATACATTCATCAAAATTCTTATAATATGAACATGTAGATGCACATTTATACCTATTTCACAGTGTCATCAAGGTGATCATCTATTGTAAGAAACTCTACATATGAACTGATGTGACTAGATGAACCACCAGAATATCCATGTCCACCTGAACTAGGTGTGGCCTGATCAGGTCCATAGAATACTTGATGGAAACTAGTACATACATGTGAGACAAGCCTCGACACTCCTAGAGTGGTACTTAGACCAGCTCCATAAAACACTCCTCCATCATCATCATCTCTATGCTCCCCACCCACTATCGTAGAAGCATGTTGATCAAGGTCTCATGTGAGTGTAGTAAGGGAACCTAATGTCGAGACCACAACTCGATGATGCAGAGGTGCAGGAATGGGAGGACCAGGAGCAACAACAAGGGGTTGTGCATGCATGGGGTGTTGGGGATCAACCCTTGCCCCTAACCTCTATTGTGGCATACTGCCACCAACACTCTGAAATGATTTAAAATCAAAATAATTGGGCTTTTTCCCCATAACAAACTCTACATACAATTTTCTCAAAAAATACAATGGGCACTCCCAATTAGCATGTGGGGGACTATTAAAAACCATATACCATCAATCCCAAAAATGTGCACTCATCTATGGATGTATGCAACACCTCATGGATATTCTAGATTTTTTGGGAGGAATGGGTTGTCGAGTAACGGGGTCGGCTTTCGCTATTTTAAGGTCTAAAATTTGTTTGTAAGAGAGGTTGTCAGCATAAAATTGTCTCATCTATTCTTTGTCTCGTTGATGCCTATCTAGATCAGAATTAATGGTCCTGATGGGATCCACAATGTTTTGCATCGCAGATGCAAAATGTCTCACATGTGATGGAATCAATGCTTGACTCTGCATAGCATTGATTTGATTTTGTATGGATGCAACTTGATCATTTATGTGTGCTCGCAAGAGAGCCTCATCAAATGCAACAGGTGTTGGAGGTGGCATATTAGGTGGAGGGGGAGGTGGAGGGGGAGGTGGATGTGGCTATGGATGAGGTGGTGGATTGATGATATCATCAATGTTAAAATCATCCATGATATGAGATATAAGTGTGCACCTACATTAAATTATACAAAATTAGCATACAAACTTAAAAAATTACAAGAAATAGTTAAATTTGAAACGCACATGCAAATTTGTTTAAATAGGATGTTCATACATATATTAAGATCATATAAAATTGAAATGCACATATACATTGATTCAACTTGAGCATGTGCATACAAAATTCAAAATTTAACATGTACATACATTTAAAATAAAAAATACGATGCATACTTTGCATGCATACATCTTTAAACTAAACTATGTATATACAAATTTCAAAATTTAAGAACTATATGCAATTTTAATACATGTGCACATACTAAACAATAAACTTGAAACATTCACAAAAAGCTCATTTTATGTCTAACGCATATGTATATATATTACAATTTTCCAACAGCAGAAATCATGATCTAGTAGATAGTCATAAAATATATACTATTATAAATTCATCATTATAAATTCATAAATTCCACCAAATTCATAAATTCATGTCACTAAGAATATCCTTCTAGAACCAAAATCATAAATTCACGTCACTAAAAATATCCATTGTTCCCCAAATTCATAAATTCATAACTATTTAAGATCATTGTCTTAATTTAGAAACTATTGTGGCTCTCTACTGCATCTCTTCATTTGATTGTGTTTTCCTTTTCAGAATTAGAAGTTCTCCTCTCTTTTAGCCATTTTCGATGCTCATCTAAGATCCCATCCATAGCCCTGAGAACATCAACAATGGTTTGCATCCTAGATGCAATCATCCTCATAGGTGGTCTGACACTTTCTTCATTTTGAATAATGTTGATTTGATCTTGGATGGTTCTAACATTGGAATTGATTCGTGCTTGCAAATGAGCACCATTGATTTCAAGTGGTGGAGGTGGGGGGTTATGAGGTGGAGTGGGTGGAGGTGGAGGTGGAGATGGTGGAGATGGATGGCATGGAGGTGGATTATGAATATTATTGAATCGATCCATGTGATCTCTAAGATATGAGTGAACCTGCATTAGATTTGTAATTTTAAAATGTAAGATACATGTTTAGGAAATACCCTTAAACCATTCAATATAAATGGCCTAATTTAATACAAATGATAAAATATGTAAGCCTCATTTATTTCTAAGGCATGTTACTTGAATGAAAATACAATTAACTATTAATATAAGACAATTTATGAATGCTATAGGGTTTATGGTTTAGAGTTTAGGATTTAGGTTATAGGGTAATAGGATTTCTTAAGGGGATCTGTGTAGTAAGGTCCTAGGACAAAAGGACATGGCTTTTAAGTGAATAAAATTTGGTGAAGATTCCCAAGGAAACCAAATTTCATTAAGGTCTGAGGCAACTTCACCAAATTTTATTCACTTGAGCCATGTCATTTTGTCCTAGAAATTTATTAGACATAGATCCCCTTAAGCCATCCTATCACCCTAAACTATAAATCGATCAACCTAGATCATGATTTATCTCATTCATATTATAATCTTGCACGATCTTATTATTGTTAAATTTGGTTGCCTTGGGCAACTTCACCAAATTTTGAGAACTTATTTGATCCCCTTAAGAAATGTCATATTAGGACCCCTTAAGAAATTGATTTATAGTTTAGGGTGATAGGATGGCTTAAGGGGATCTATGGCTAGTGAGGTCCTAGGAAAAAATTACATGGTTCAAGTGAATAAAATTTGGTGAAGTTTCCCAAGGCAACCAAATTTCATTAAGAGCCTAAGAAAAAGTGATGGCTTTAGGGTTTAGGGTTTAGAGTTTAGAGTTTAGGATTTAGGGTAATAGGATAGCTTAAGAGGATCTATGTAGTAAGATCCTATCACAAAATTACATGGAATAAGGGAATAAAATTTTGTGGAGTTTCCTAAGGCAACCAAATTTTATTTTTAGGTCCTAGAAAAAAATGAATGCTTTAGTGTTTAGGGTTTAGATTTTAGAGTTCACAGTTTAGGGTTTATGGAACTTAGGGTGAAGTTTTGGTGTCCCTTGGAATATAATGAACTTGAAAGTTAGTGAAGAACATTTTCTTGTGGAACAATTGATTGAGATAGCTCTTGCTTCAACTGACCAACGTAGATCATGAAATCTCATTCATATTATAATCTTGCTTGATCTTGTTATTGTTAAACTTGGTTGCCTTGGACAACTTCACCAAATTTTGAGAACTTATTTGAACCCCTTAAGAAATGTCCTATTAGGACCCCTTAAGACATCGATTTATGATTTAGGGTGATAGGATGGCTTAAGGGGATCTATGTCTAGTGAGGTCCTAGGACAAAATGACATGGTTCAAGTGAATAAAATTTGGTGATGTTTCCCAAGGCAACCAAATTTCATTAAGGTCCTAGGTAGAAATGATGTTTTAGGGTTTAGGGTTTAGAGTTTAGATTTTAGGGTTGAGGGTAATAGGATGGCTTAAGGGGATTTTTGTAGTAAGGTCCTATGAAAAAATGACATGACTTAAGGGAATAAAATTTGGTGGAGTTGCCTAAGGCAACCAAATTCATTTTAAGGTCCTAGGACAAAATGAATGCTTTAGTGTTAAGGGTTTAGATTTTAGATTTTAGAGTTTAGAGTTTAGGGTTTAGGGAACTTAGGGTGACGTTTGGGTGGCCCTTGGAATAATGGACTTGCAAGTTAGTGCCTAGTTTATGAACATTTTTTTATTTTATGAATAGATTGACTATTTCGTAATAGAAACACATAATTATGTATTATTAAGATTGAGTTTGATGTATATTTTAACTGGATATTTTTTTAATTGAATATAAGATTATTTTATTTAACATTTTTTTCATTAATATTTCCCACTTAAATGAATTTTATGATATAAAATGTATAATATAAAATTAGTTAATGTTGAATCAAGTATTTTATTTTCAATTGTTTGGAATTGAAAGAACCTAAAAGAAAGAAAAGAAAAATATTTAGATTCTTTTAGTGTCTAGGTAACTAGTGCAAAAATTGAGATTCTAGACTAAACTAGAAGCCTAATTAACAAGTAATTGACTAGAATGAGGGTTAAGATTGTCAAAAGACAACAGACAACACATGCAAACAAGAAATGGAAAAAAGGCATGACTAAGAGAGATAAGAACATAAAATAGAAATGAATGTTGAATACTATATAATTAAGTGACAATTGGAAATTGATTGTACACTTGGATTTATGAATTTTCTAACTAAAATTGCAAACAAACATTGATAAAATTTATGAATTGTAACTATTCTTTAACATATTGTTTTCTAATCTAATTATAATTTAACATTGAAACTAAATTAATATATCATTTTCTCCATACAATGCAAATGAAATTTAAAACATTTAAGCAATGCAAATGAATTTTCTTGAGCTCGAAATTAGGGTTTTCAAAATCAAAACGATTTGTTCAATTTCAATTTAGGGTTTTAGCAATTTTTTTTGTTTCAATTCAATTTAGGGTTTCAATTTCTAAGCAATTAGGGTTTTTAATACAATTTTTTCGTTTCATTTCAAACTAGGGTTTTCAATTTCAATTTTTTTTGTTTGATTTGAATTCAAGATTTCAAAAAGCTTGATTAGGGTTTGTAAATGCAATTTTTTATTTCATTTCAATTTCTAGGGTTTTGAAATGGATTTTTTTTTGTTTCATTTCAATTAGGGCTTTCAAATACATTTTTTTTGTTTGATCAAACAATTTAGGTTTCAAAATCTAAATTTTGTTTCTAAAATACAATTCAAGGTTCATTTTTTGTTTCTATTCAATATCTTCAAGGTTCATTGCATTTTTTCATCTATTTATACAATTCCTCATTTCTACTATAACAAGAAATAAAATGCTTAAAACGTCAAATAAATTAAAAAAACATGCTAAAATCAATTCTTCTATTGACAATTTCAATAAAAAAATGAAAAAATGCAAAAAAATGGGGGTGGACGGGTACCTGGAGTCTATTTCTAGTGGTCATTTTCGCTCACAACTCGGGATCCCATGCACTACTAAAATGAAGGTTTGTTCATTTAAAAAAAATAAATACCATTACAAAATGGGATCCTGATTATTACAAAATGGGATCCTGATTATTATAAATCAGGATCTCGTTCCATGTCCATCAATTCTGGACACTTTAACAAACGGGATCCTGATTTTTAAAAAGTGGGATCCCGTTTGACATTTAGGCTCAGGATCCTAAAGCTAAACGAGATCCTGATTTTTAAAAATTGGGATCTCGTTTATAAAAATTGGGATCCCATTTTTGCAATGTCAATTTTGTTTTTTTGGCTAAGGAAAAAACTTCCACGTTTCGTGGACTCAACTTTGTGCACTTACCCCTATGTCTCTTCCATATTGACCCAAAAGGTCCTTTTTTTTTGTGTTTTCCTTTTGGGGATGACTCAAGGCATTGAGACTGCAATGTCTCCTTCATGTTGACCCACAAGGCTTCCTTTTTCATTTCCCCTTTTTCTTTTATCTTTCCATTTTCCTTTGTTTGTGTTTTCCTTTTGGGGATGATGCAAAGCATTGAGACATCTTATGTCTCTTCCATGTTGACCCAAATGGATCTTTCTTTTATTTTCTTTCGCTATCTTTGTGTCATTCTTCCAGTTCTATGTATTCGGGGAATGATGACAGTTATGAGCTCTTTAAAAAAAACATTGCAGCAAAGAACATACTGACCCCAAATCCATAGATCCCTTATGTGTTTTGTGTTTTCATTTTGGGGGCAACCCCTTCTCTTTCTTTTCCTTTTTCTCACATGAAACAACCTTACTCAGAAATGTATGACTTGGCATAGTGGCTTTCCAAATTGGCTCTCATGTCTTCTTTCTTTTTGCATTTTTCATTTGCTACTTTAAAGTAATTTCTCATAGAATGGTGTGTAGCAATTCCTTTAAATTGGAGGCATACATTGGCATGATTCATTTTTCTTTTTTTCTTTTTCTTGGTTTTTAGTGTAGCCTTGTTACTTTATACGATGCATTTGTCACTTTTTGGATGATATTGGGTGTGATCTATTTCATGAGCGTGATCAATCTTAGCATATTACATTCCTCCTAGTGGCCTAATGCGACACACTACACCCCCTAAGTTGTGAATATTCTATTCTTTGATTGGTCCTATCTTAGAGACATTAGACACAATGCTCCCTAAGTTATAGACCTCGCATGAACTAAAGAAGACTCCTTTGAAAATCTTTTGCAAGTTGCATTTTTCATTTATATGGCCATCTTGCATAACACAACTTGCATGCCTGTGGTGCCATTGCATTTGTTCATGAGTTCTAAGCATATGAAGCTTTTCTTGTCTCATGAAACATGAAATGACATTATCCTTTGTGGTGCCTTATTAAAGTTATCAAGAGGTATAACTTTGATATGGTTGAGCGGGAAGCCCATTTTGAGGCACAAATTTTCCCTATAGCCACCTATGTGTGTGTGAGTGCATACCAACCATGAGTGTATGTTTCTCACCTTTCAGGCCTTCTCACCTGGCGGACAGCCATGAGTTATGTCACCCCAGAGTGAGTACACATTTCATTTTCCAAACAAACAGCCTAGATCTGATCCACAATGGGTTGGAAAAATGATCAAAGCTTTCTTTCATTCATTTTTCATATTTTTCATGTGTGTTCCTTTGTATTTATGTTTGGCCTACCATAAGATCTTCATCCTTGGGGCTTGATCATCACTCTCGATTGTTGTTGTCCCATCTTGCCAGCATCAATGCATTTGGACCCCTCTTGATTGCATGTTTGGCTTATTTAGTGTGAGTTTGAAGCAAGTTCATCCTCTCACTAAAGTGGGGGCTAACTATGGAAATAGAAAAAGTAACCCTTCTACTTTTTCTCATGTTCAGGCCCTCCTAGTGGACTTTGTCTTGATTTTTCCTAGATTTAATGTTGTAATGTGACCAATACATTCACATTAGGTCTTAGACCCTTGAGAATCATTAATACTTCTAAGATTTCTTGTAAAAGTGTTGTAACCCACTTTCACTCTTTTCTAGGACCATTTCATTATAATTCACTTAAATAACCCCTTTTTATCACTTACCAAGTCTTATTTGAAAGTGTTGTAATGATTTGTAACAAACTCTCATGCTTTTCTAGACTTGTCCTCAGTAAATCAACCCTTTCTTATGTTTAAATGACCCCTTAATGCATTTTTTGACCCTACTTAAGTGTATTTTTGAGAATATTCCTGTTAAACCTCATTTAATGCACTTTAATTTCCAACACCTAATGAAATTTCCCTTGTGGGACCAAGTCACCACTTGGGATGATGGTGGGTGCATGAAGTTGGGTTACATCTTTGTGGCCAATTCCAAAAAAAAATTAAAAATGACATAACACGAGCGTGTTATAACGCGCTCACATTATGTCATTTTAAAAGCAAAAAAAAAAGTTAAAGTGATTCATTTTTTGTTTATTTTTTTGCTCTGCCCACAGCCAAAAACCCTCATTTTCACGCTCGCATTCTAGGAGGAGGCATTCTACAAAATTCATCAACAAAAATTGCTTTTTCTTTGCAAAGATGGCGCCATGACGATGAGGTGTGGGAGGTAAGTATTGTTTGCTATTTGTTTTGAATTTATTAGTTTCAAGTTGATTTTGTTTGTTTTGGGTTAGATTTGATTGTTTTTCTTTAAATTTGTAGGAGATGCAACTGATCCTGCAAATCCTCAAAATTCTCAACAAGAAGAACAAGCAAATCCTCAACAACAAAATCCTCAACAAAATCAACCTCCCCCACCAATCACTCAACACCCTCCTAGCACTCAACAAAAATTGAGGAGTGAAATTGAGAACAACAAAAAACAAATTGAGGATTTTATCAATAGGTTGAGTGATCCAAATGCTTCAACCACAAAAAGAATGGCCCTAGAAAATTCAATGAAAGAGATGTTAAAAAATGTAGATTCAATAACCCAACGAATAATTGGATGGAAAGATAGGAGGTAGGCAGCTAGGGCATATTATGCAGATAAACTATCATATAAACAAGTAAAAGCTTTAAAAATTACTAAAGGTGATTTGTGCTCTTTATTCACTGACCCTAGAAAAAATCAAAATCTTAGCCTCAATGCGAAGAGGTTTCCTATTCATTGGTGCCACCACCAAGAATTAGGAACCATTTTTATGATAGGTGGTACTTGGTCTTTGATTACTCACCGTGCAACAATTGTGAAGTCCCCCAATATTTTCTTAGGAAACTATACAGTGAGTTAGTATTGAACCAAACCCCAAATTATTTTGATATGAGGGAGTTCTAGGGGAGAGGTGGGGGGTTGGCTCAGGATAGGCCAGGTGCACAGCCAGATCTTGCGCGACAAGGGAGACGACCTCTCACTAGGCTGCCTTGTGAGCACATTGTTATGCCTGCCATTGTGAAGGAGAGTGTTGATGTAGAGACATTGCAAGCAATCAACACTTTTACCTAGAGTGTCATCCATCATACTAGCCCTATTGTACAACACCATCCAGGGGAGTCTTTGGGTGGTGGCCTTCGAACCCATGTGTGTCAATCTTGTGAGGCGACTTGTTCATATGACCCCACTGACACTTAGGAGGCTACTACGCAGGATCCATTTGTTGCTACCTAGGATCCGTATGCATCTACAGGGATGGAGAGGATGACTGAAATTTTTCATCATGCAGATGGCATTGATAGTCAGGTAAAAGTCAGCATGTTCATTGAATTTAATTTATTAAATTTCAATTCTGAAATGCAAGATTAACTAATTTAGTTTTGTTATTTTAATAAAATTGCAAGGTCACAATGTTGAGACTGGATACACCAGTCCTCCACCTACTTATTTCTGAAGAAAACCTATCAGTGGGGTATGTAACTAGTAAACAATTATAAATTTATTACATGTTAATAGAATTATTTTATGAATGGTATTTTAATATGTGATTTTGGATGTTGAACAGGCTAATATTGGAGGTTTCAAGAAAACACCTCCTAGTACCAGCGGAGTTACTCAAACATACACGGAGGTAATAGAATAAAGAGAACTTAACTAATGAATTCTACTTAATAGATTTGTGTAGTTTATATTCATATTGTTGGCTATGTTGCATTACACATCATTCAAACTCAAAGCAATACTTCAAATTCCATAAATAATAAATAGATGTTGATAGATGAAAAAATTTCAACTATACAATATAGTTGTTTAGAAATTCAACACAAGCAACACAATGCAATTACTTCACATGGAGGCATGTGCTTGCAAAGTTGCACCAACACGACAAACTATGGATGCTTGGAAAAAAGATATGAAACTATAATAGTAAGCAATAGAATAGACAAGGAAGTTAGTGATGCAGAGCATCATATCAAAACACTCAATCATCAAGGTACATCTGATGTAGAGCATCCAACAAACACCATCAACATCATTTCTTCAAGGGATTTCAATCCCAAATAGAATCAGGAGAAGATCAAATATAATTTTATTAGAAATCTACTTTTCATTCAACCAAAATCCACTCAAATTCTCTTAGCCATTCCATAGGCCATCATTCATCATTCCACTAATCAGTATTCCAATTGACTCATTCAAAGCAAAAACCATAGTATAAAACTTTGAATCAATCAATTAGATTCACATCATTCTCAGCCACCATAAAAACAACATAAACCTGATTATTGACACTTGAACAATTCATCCTTTCATTTATTCACCAAGGCAACAAATCAACTAAACCATACCTCACTGTTATCAATCCATTATCAAGCATTCTACTCACCATATTTGACTACAATAGTCTATTTACAGGTTACAAACTCCTCCTACAACAGAATCTTGATTATCATCTTGTGGCTAATCACCAATTTGCTCAAAAGGCTTCATAATACTCACCCATCCAACCATCAAAGTCACCAAACCTGTCTTATACACCTTAACCAAATTTAGTAACATCAATAATATCATTAGTTTGATAGTAACCAAGCACTCAATATCATCCTTTCCACTGTTTAAACAAACATCTTTGTTTTGATCAGACAATATCATATTCCTCTAGTAGGTTTATCAACCATTGAATCGGGTAGTTACATTCCTATCTCAAAGCTTATTAAATAAATCAATGCACATTTAGAAACACTTTCCAACACATCATAATGTATCAAATTTTTTAGACGTTTGACATAAAGAAAATCATCAGATTCTAGACTGTCCTTTGAAGAAAGGCTAGCAGATTAGGCATGTTTTACAAAGGAGACCCCTTTAAAACCATTCCAAATCACTCAAAACCTCAAAATAGTCTTCAAGCATGTCTTATAACTCGATATTTCACCATTTATAGGGATTGAAAACCATGAAAAATGTTATGATCCGATAAACCCTCATTTATAGGGTGTAAAAGCACAAATCAAGGAGGGTTTTGTGAAAAATACTCTTGCAAACCTCTATTTCTCTGGCCACCACCTGGAACATGATTTTTTATGTCTTCCAAGACCTTCTACATTGTTTCCAAGCCTTTGCAAGCTTTATTTATTCATGACCCATGACTGTAGCATCACTTTGTGTAGGAAAATCCTCTATTTTCTAGTGTAGCAGAAACTCCACCATGGTATTCTTGCTTTTCCCTACACTTACAATCATCAAAACATGCAAAACATCCTAACATTAACCTACTCCACCAATTTACTTGATCTGCATTGGTGGAGTAGTGAAGAAAAACCCTATTGGACTCTCAAACTTGCTTCTAAAAGGACTTTGTCGGGCACTAAAAACTTCCTTTTATTCTTTTGTTTCCTAAGACTAACCTTCCAACTCTTGAAATTGGAAACTAAATCCTCATTACATGTATTCACACTATGATTTAACTTTAGGTGTTCCTAAATTACCAACACAAGAAAACAAAACAATGGAGTAATTCTGCAAACTCAAAAACAAGGAATTTTTATTTCAAAATCTAATTACAAGAACACAAACTTCTACTTTTTCTCACCTTTACATGCCTTTTAAAGATATTTCATTTTTCATAACTATCTTTCCATCAGTTGAAACTACCCCTTTTAACCCTTAATATGCCCGATTTCCTTTTTTTTGTCAATTTAACAACTTTTAACAATATTACATTATTGCATTGTTTGCATTTTCCTACTTTGACCACCTAGAACTTACCCATAACCTTAAATACATTCAAATAAGACCTCATATGACCTTGAACATGCACTTTACATCATTTTTCCAAGACCTTTTGTGATTGACTCACTACAAATTTGAACACTCATCCCTTTTACAAAATTGAAAAGTATTTGATGACCTAGGTGCTCCTGCACCAACATCTAACCAAATTGAATCCGGAGAAGATCAAATTGAATAAGAAACTAAAATTTCTTTCTCTTTTCATCAAAAATCACATTGTTTCATTTGCAAACCACAAGGCAACAACAAGCCAACTCATTTCAATAGTTCTTCTTATCATCCTCAAGCTTCAAACATCTTATTTATCAACAAAAATGACTGATTTGTTCACAAGAAACCTAATTAGAGTCACTAAACAATCCACTCTTTCATCATTCACCAAGGCACCCTTCCACTCAATTTTCTTTACCTAGGAAAAATAACCAAAAACCAATCTTTCATGTTACAACCTATATCCATCAGATCCTAACACACCTTTGTCATCATCAATTTATCTGAATTCAAAGTAAAAACCTAATAAAGAGCTCTGAATCTTTCAATTCCTTAAACAACTCACCAAATTTTCACTTTTACCAACTAGTTCCTCAAGACCACGATACTACAATCAACCATTTACACCTCAATCATTTCATCTGACTTCCAAGACATTACTCACATCATGTTTTTGACTGAAAAAAACCTGGTTCATATCCACAAAATACTGATTTATCAAATTCATAAGTTCTTATGTAGTCAAATTACCATTTCCACCTAGGGACATATTGCTACAACATATCAAATCATCATTTTTGGCCTCAAGGACTTTACCAAACCATTCAAACACCTTTGATATCTTCACATTGATGGTTCTATGCCAAAATAAACATTTAAATCTCTGTATTTATAGAATTACACACTTTTACAGTTTTACCACCATTTTGCTTATAGGTCACATATCCCGTAATTGGGTGATTCATTTCCATTCAATTTGTATATCCACATTCCCAATGTATATTTAGGAGCCTTTTTTAACACATCATGACATATCAAAATTTCTCAATAGCTTGTCATAAAGAAATTACCATATTCTTGAATTGTTCGCTAGAAAGGGCTACTAATTTAGGCCTAAATTACAAATAAAGTGCTCATAGTTTATCACCAAAATACCAAAGGACTGAAAAAAGTCATTCATCATGTCACAAAACTGAAGAATCAAACATTTTTAGCAACAGAAAGGCTCCATAAATCACTGTTCCAAAAAAACCCTATTCTATGCACAAATCAAGCCCTACAAAGGAGGGTTTATTGCATAAGGTACTTGCAAGCCTTAAATACTCCTGCCACCACCAAAAACACCATGTAAATAGCCTACATAATCTTTAGAAACTCACCACCCACCTTCATGCATGCTTTTTCATTGAACACCACCCTAAAACCATGATTTCCATGAAGGAAACTTTGTATTTCCTGTATGATTCAACAACCAATCAGATATTTCTTGATTTCCCTATTCTTGTACACTCACAAATTGCTTAAAACATTATTTAAAACCTTCTATACATTCCATCCCACCAATCTCCTAAATTTACATGGGTAGGATGGTGAATTCGAGCCTTAAATGACCCTCAAAACCCTTGACTGGTTAATCTGATAGACCATAAAAACCTTGGCTTTTAAATTTGATGGTAACTTTTCAAAACATCACTAGATGATTGTTAACACCCTGCATAAAGTGAACAAACAAATATAGAGCACGTGCAAGAACTGAATTCAAGAATGAAACACAGTGAAAACAGGAACAAGGAACTTTATTTATTGAAAATGATTGAAGAATACAAAATTTGTTCTTTTGCCCACCTTTTGCATGCTTTTATATATATTCCCAATCAGATAACTTCCTTTTGAATCTCCCCCATCAAGTGAAACTACCTAAATTACCTTGTGACTTTTAATATTCCATGCTTCTTTGCCTTTTTACAATTTTTCCCATTTTAGCAACATTTGGAAATATTTTTTTTTGTGACCACCTAAGGACCTTAAATACAATGAAGTAGGTCTTTATATGACCTTTACATGAATTTACAAATGGGCATTCAATCTAGACAAAAAATTTCCTATGAGAGGCAACTAGTAACCTAGGCGCTCCTGCACCAATTAGTAGTTTGAAAAAATGCCTTGAAGAAATACGGTCTCATGGTGATGGAATTCCATTCCATCACCACATGAGACCACATTTCTTCAAGGAATTTCTTCAAACTACTCACCACCTTTCCCATGATACCACATTTTTCATACATGTTCACCAAAGTATTTTATCAAACTACTCACTTCCTTGTAGTTTTTGCTATGAATAAAAGCCTAAAATAGATGCTTTCCAACAAACTATATGGATGCTTGGGAAAATATCTATCAAACCATAATAGTAAGCAATAATACCATAGAGAAGGAAATGAAATTTTTGAAAAAATTCCTGGAAGAAATGTTGTCTTATGGTGATGGAATGCCATGATGTGCATTTGTTTGTAATGGCATGCCATCACCATGAGGCCCCATTTCTTTTGAGGCATTTTTTCAAACAGTTCACTACCTTCTCTATGCCACTATAGTTATAGTACATGTGTACGAAAGAATTTAATCAAATGGTTCAATAGCTTGCTGCTATGGGTAAAAGCTTAAAAACACATCCTTTCGAATAAGATATGGATAGGGAAAATAGTAAGCATGATAATCAGAAATATATAGTTTAATACTTGTACTCAAAATTTTGTTCATTAGATCTCATACATTATAAGTCATGTGACGTGGATCGCTATTGTAACTTTTTGTGATTGAATAATTTGTTATTTTATTTTTCAGATGTTGGCTGTGGAAACACCTACAAATTTTATGAGGGAATGGATATCAGTGTTTCATCCGCTATACAATCCTTGATGGCTCTGATAGGGGAGGTATGAGGCAAATTACTAAATTTCAATTTACATTCATTGTAATAGATGTTAGTTCTAGTGAAAAATCAAACCATTATTGATTCATAGTTTAATTCCTATTTGGATGGTTTATATAGGGCTTGGGACAACATTGGCATGCAAATATTTCCATTGTGGAGAGTGATCGTGAGATGGTCGTAAGTGATTATTTTTGTTAAATATATCATTTTTCATAATGTAATTTCTATATATTAATGTCTTTACTTCTTATTGTAATAGTTAAAACTTCACTAGGAGCTAAACTCTAGGAGCAGCAGGAGCACTCCTCGAGCATAGAAGAAATGAGTGACAGACTTATCACCATCAGATTTCCAAACAAAGGGAAAGAATTTATTTCCAGAGCATGGAGAGAAATGAATTTTGATTCCAAAGCCCTTTGTTGTATGCCTAGACATGACAATTTTGTACATATTTTGTATTGGATATATTTGACATTGTATGCATATATGGCATTCTTGTAAGCCTATATGGATATTTCGTAACTATATTTTATACTTATATTGACATATATTGATGTATGCGTACATGGCTATTTGGTTAATACAAATCTTTTTTATCGATATTTGGTGTCCATATTTGAACTAAGAATTTATGACACATCTGTAGAGAAACAGAGGAATACTACAAACTAAAACACATTACACTTTTGTTCTCACTGACTTGATGTACTCTCCAACATCTCTCTTCTCTCATGCGAAGAGTTAGAATTGCTTGGCCATGCCTTTGCATCATTCATGAAGTTTTTCTCTTTTTGACAATGTCAAAAGCATGGCTGCATACAGATTAGGCAAAAGACTTTTCCTTTTAGATTAGCAATGCATGGAAGTTTCAAAAAGTATCCTTGATATTACAAAAACATGTGTGTTTATACCATAGCAGAAAAAATCTTTTGGGGAAAAAATCGGCAAACCAAAAGTATAAGATTTTTTGAAAAAATCAGGAAAAAATCTAGAAAAAATTAGAAAAAAATCATATTTAAAAAAAAGGTAAAAAAAAGTAGAGCAAGAGATAAAAACTTGTTTTAAAAAATTTAAAGGCATTTCCATAGCATAGAGATATAGAGAGAAAATAAAGTAAAGAGTTTAACTAATAAATTGTAAAAAATAGATTTTGGTAGTTTATATTCATATCGTTGATTACATTGCATTGCACATCTTTCAAACTCAAAGCATTGCTTCTCATTGCATAACTAATAACTAGATGCTGATAGATGATAAAATTTCAATTACAATATAGTTTTTACAAAGTCAACCTAAGTAGTTATGCAATTACTTCACATTGCATAACTAATAACTAGGAGCAGCTGCCAATTGCATTTGCTTGTCATGGCATTCTATGAGACCACATTTTTTGAGGCATTTTTCAAATAGTTCAGCACCTTGTTGCTATGGCTGAAAGCCTAAAACAAGTGCTTCGAACAAGCTATGGATGGTTGGAAAAAATCTATCAAAAGCATAATAGTAAGTAATATCATAGACAAGGCAATGAACTCTTTGAAAAAATGCCTCAAAGACATTAGGTCTCATGGTGATGGAATTCCATGACAATCAAAGCATTTGATTGTCATGGCATTCCATCACCATGAACCTCATTGTTGAGGCATTTTTCAAAGAGTTACTGCTTGTCTATGCTAACTACATTTTTCATACATGTCTATCAAATCATTTTTATCAAATGGTTCATTTCCTTGCTGCTATGGCTAAAATCCTAAAATGGTTCTTTCGAACAAGCTATGGATGCTTGGAAAAAATCTATCATATCATAATAGTAAGCAATAGCATAGACAAGGCAATGAGCATTTAAAAAATACCTCAAATAAATGTGGTCTCATGAGTGGAATGCCATGACAAGAAAATTTCTATGTTGTCATGGCATTCCATCATCTATTCCTTCTTTGATTTTCAAGCGAGTTCTTGCCTTATCTATGCTACCATTTTTTCATACATGTTTACCAAAGCATTTTATCAAAATTTCACCTCCTTGCTGCTATGGTTAAAAGCCTAAAATAGGTGCTTCCAAACAAGCTATGGATGCTTGGGAAAAAATCTATCAAATCATAATAATAAGCAATAGCATAGACAAGGTAGCAATTTGTTTGAAAAAAATCCTCAAAGAAATGTGGTCTCAATGGTGATGGAATGCAATGAAAATCCATATAAAATTTTCTTGTCATGGAATTAGTCATGCCATTCCATCACCATGAAACCACATTTCTTTGAGGAATTTTTTCAAAGCAGTTCACTACCTTATCTATGCTACATTTTCATACATGTCTACCAAAGCATTTTATCAAACAATTCACTTGCCTTGCTGCTATGGCTAAAAGCCTAAAAAAAGTACTTTAGAACAAGCTATGGATGCTTGGAAAAAATATATCAAAGTATAATAGTAAGTAACAAGCTATGGTCTCATGGTTTTTTCACACAAAAATCAGTGTGATTTTATTCACATTTTTGCAGGTTATAAACACATTCTTTTTGGAAATTTTGTTGTTTTAAATGACATTCAAGTTTATGGTGGTTTTGTTGTTTATATGATGATATGTGATATTCTAATCCTAATTCATGCTTCTAGGTTGCATAGATATATATTTTGTTTTTACATGTTTTTTGTACCAACAAATCCAAAATGAGCTGAACCCCCCTCCAAAAAATTTTGGCCAAACCGGTCAACTAAACCCCCAAACTTGAACCTCAAAACCTATTCCAACACTCTTCATTTTGCTTGCACAAACTTAATTGACCACCAAATTATCTTTCCCCTTGACTTTACCCACGTTTACTCCCTCAAACCTCTCTTTTTCATTCAAAACCCATGTTTTCCCAACTAGGGAATGTCATGCTATAACATACTTTTGACCTCCCCTGTCCTTGCAGACCTTTTGCACACATCAAACTCCACAATCTCACCCTATTTCCAACCTATTCTAACTTATTTTCAAGCAATTTCTTCTTTTCACCTCTTCTAGCCTTGCTTTTAAGTAGCCTCAATTTTGAATTTTCAACAAGGGAAGCGTTAGTAATCTCTTCCAATGCCCTTACTAATGCTATTTTCTTATTCCTACTCCCTATTCTACTTACATCAGACCCATATCACTGAGACATAGCCTAAACAATAGGTGGAATGGCCTATTTCAACATACTACACTCAAACCCTTAAGGGATCGATCTGGTTGAACGTAGCTCAAAGCGATTCCACGTGTTTGGGTGAGAAAGAGGACCATGCCTAGTGTGAAAATTCCTATTCATATGTGTTGGAATAGTCCGTTTGATCACATGAGTTGCAGAATGAAAGTTGCACCACTTTTCAACTTTCCACTACTTCCATTTGACACTTTTTCCATCAACTAAAAATTGGACACCACGGGAAAACCACTTTGAGATAACGAAAACTGAGAGAGGTTATTGTAGAGGGGCCTAATGCAATCCCATGGGATTAGACAAGAATTTTCTAAACACCATGGTGTCTAAGTAACCTCATGTTCAATTTTGCAGCCATTTTTCCCTTTGGACCCTTAAGGAATCAATCCGATTGAACGTAGCTTGGAGCGATTCCGTGTGTTTGGGTGTGAAAGAGGACCATTCCTAGCATAAAAATTCCTATTCGGATGCATTGGAATAGTTTGTTTCATCACACGAGTTGCAAAATGAAAGTTGCACCACTTTGCAACTTTCCACTGCTTCCATTTGATACTTTTTTCATCAACTAAAATCTGGACACCACGGGAAAACCACTCCGAGATAACCAAAAATGAGAGAGTTTATTGTAGAGGGACCCAACACGATCCCATGGGATTAGATGAAAAGTTTCTAAGTGTTATGGTGTCTAAGTAACCTCATGCTGAATTTTGCAACCATTTTTCCCTTTGTACCCTTAAGGGATCCATCTAGTTGAATGTAGCTCAGAGCGACTCTGCATGTTTGGGTGTGAAAGAGGACCATGCCTAGCGTAAACATGCCTATTCAGACACATTAGAACAATCTGTTTGGTCACATGAGTTGCAAAACGAAAGTTACACCACTTTACAACTTTCCACTGCTTCCATTTGACACTTTTTTCATCAACTGAAAACTGGACACCACGAGAAAACCACTCTAAGATAATGAAAACCGAGAGAGTTTATTGTAGAGGGGCTCAATGTGATCCCATAGGATCAGCCGATAATTTTCTAAGAATCACGATGTCCGAGTAACCTCAAGCTAAACTTTGTAGCCATTTTGCCCTTTGGACCCTTAAGGGATCGATCCAGTTGAATGTAGCTCGGAGTGATTCCGCATGTTTGGGTGTGAAAGAGGACCATGCATAGCATAAACATGCCTATTTGGATGCGTTGGAACATTTTTTTTGGTCACACGAGTTGCAGAATGAAAGTTGCACTACTTTGCAACTTTCCATTGCTTCCATTTGACACTTTTTTCATCAACTAAAAACTGGACACCATGGAAAAACCACTCTGAGATAACGAAAATTGAGAGAGGTTATTGTAGAGGCGCTCAACTCAATCCCATAGGATTAGAAGAGAAGTTTCTAAGCATCATGGTGTCCGAGTAACCTCATGCTAAAGTTTGCAGCCATTTTGCCCTTTGGACCCTTAAGGGATCGATCCGGTTGAACGTAGCTCAGATCGATTCCATGTGTTTAGGTGTGAAAGAGGACCATGCCTAGTGTAAACATGCCTATTCAGATGGGTTGGAATAGTTTTTTTGGTCATACAAGTTGTAGAATGAAAGTTGCACCACTTTGCAACTTTCCACTGCTTGTATTTGACACTTTTTTCATCAACTAGAAACTAGACACCACAGGAAAACCACTCTGAGATAATGAAAATTGAGAGAGGTTATTTTAGAGGGGCCCAACACAATCCCATAGGATTAGATGAGAAGTTTCTAAGTGTCACGGTGTCTGAGTAACGTCATGCTAAAGTTTGCAGCCATTTTACCCTTTGGACCCTTACAGGATCGATCCGGTTGAACAAAGGGTCTATACTCTAAACTTATCCAAACCTTACCAACTCTTGAGGCAGCAATTCTAAGGCTTCAAAACTTTGAAATCCATAATCAGATCTCAGTTATACCACCGTACAATGGGTAAACCACAAAACCCTCTATTATAGCCTAAACCCTAGGGGTTTATTCAAAATGATACTTCCAAAGCTAACCACAACCTAAAAATCACTCAAAAAAGTTTTTGATACCCTACACAAGCACAAACAATCATAAAATAATGCTGCCCTACATAAAAACACAATTTGACTCTTCAAAACCACTACCATTTTGCTTAAAGAAAACTCACTTTTACACACATGGGTTTCACACCCATCTCACTTTCAGACCTCCCCAACACTAACACATCATTCCCAAACCTTAATAATGTTATTTAAAATCCATTCCTCAAGTTACAGAGGCTACAAAAAGAGGAATGGGTCAAAAAGCCATTTTTATTGACTCAAAACCTTCAAATGTACAAGTTCAGGCCGGGTTTAGTAAATTGATGATAAAATGCACAAAATGTTATGGAAAACCTTCTAAAAGGGTTCAAAAGAAAGGTAACTCCATCTAATATGAAAATATCAACAAATCTGGATCAACTAATTGAAATATAGGCTGTACAATTTGCTGCTACAACTGAAAATACATAAAATTTTGGAAAATTTTGAGTTTTTATTGTTTTTGCTAATTCAAATCACAAAATCCAACCTTCAATTTGAGTTCTCCATTTTTTTTAACTCTTTCCCAAAAATTAAAAACTGATTCACCTTCCTAACTAACCTTTGAACCGGTTTAAATCTTCACATTCCCTCCATAATGCAAAGTTTGCAATTTTACAACGTTTGAGTTTGTAAATTTTGCAAATTTTTGGAATTTTTAAACATTTTGCACTTTTTGAAAAACTCAACCTCATAAACACCTAATACAGCTCAAATATGACTAAATACATAATAGAATGGTCTCATAGACCTTATTTTAATACAAAACTCAAAACCCTATATTCTACTCCTTATTTTCCTTGATGAACAAAACCTATTGAATGGTGCTCCTGCACCAATCATACATTGACCTTCTTGTCCCTCCTAAAGTTTGGACCACATCCATTACCTCCACATAAAACTCGACATCCTTGGTCCTCTTGGTTCCCATCCCTTGATATGGTTATGCAAATGAAAATGAAGCAAATTAATCATTTCCTTCTTCGTTGGCTGGAAGAATGCATGCTTAATGTTTTGATACATGATATTAGCTCTCTCATCTACTCTCATGGTTGAATACCGAAATATAGTATGGTGGGCCTCCAGAGTTCTAGTCATCTTTCTTCCTCTCCCACCAAATTCTAGCCCAATCCACACGTCTGCTAGCCTAATTGACTTTGTTTTTGAAAGCTAAAGTTTCTCTTGAGTCACCAGTGTTGCTCTATCTTCCTTTTCAGACTCTTTCATTACTACAGATCATCTTTGGGATTTAATAATTTGTACCACATGTGGTTGATGTGCTTTGAATCCTTTCATCTAAAGGAAATTTCCTCAACATAAATACTTCTAGGTAATTTTAATGTTGCCATTGTAGTTTGTATTAAAGCAGGTACCTGCAACATTGAAAATTACCCTTATATAAGAATTCCCTCCATCTTGTTGGCTTGTAACACTCTTGATGGTGGCTACATGAAATCTGATTCTGATTCCTCTTCTACATTATAAGGAACTCATATATCCTTGTTCTAACTCTTCTGAATTATCAGAATCAGAATCACTAGCTTCCATATTCAAAAATTCCCAACCACCATCTTCAATAAATTGGCCACCAATTCAAGTTCATTCTACTTTCATAATACTTTATATCCATGGAGTCCAGCCATTCCTTTATGCCATCAAGTGAAGGTTGAGGAATGGTGTCAATGCAGAGTACATCCCACTTGAAGTCTTTTAAAATAATAGCCATATCAAATGCCTTTTTGCCAGGTCATACTCTCTCAAGATTAACAATCATACATTGACCTTCTTGCCCCAACTAAAGTTTGGACCACATCCATTACCTCCACATTAAACTTGAAATCCTTGGTCTTCTTGGTTCCCATGCCTTGATATGGTTATGCAAATGAAAATGAAGCAAAGTAATCATCTCTTTCTCCACTGGCTAGAAGAATGCATGCTTAATGTTTTGATACATGATACCAGCTCTCTCATCTACTCTCATGGTTGAATAACAAAATATAGTATGGTGGGCCTCTAGAGTTCCCATCATCTTTCTTCCTCTTCCACCAAATGTTGGCCTGATCCACATGTCTGCCAGCCTAATTGACTTTTTTTTGAAAGATGAAGTTTCTCCCGAGTCACCAGTGTTGCTCTGTCTGCCTTTTCAGACTCTTTCATTGCTACAGATCATCTCTAGGATTTAATAATTTGTACCACATGTGGTTGATGTTCTTTGAATCCTTTCATCTAAAGGAAATTTCCTCAACATAAATACTTCTAGGGAATTTCAATGTTTCCATTGTAGTTTGTATTAAAGTCGGTACCTACAACATTGAAAATTATCCTTATATTAGAATTCCCTCCATCTTGTTGGCTTGTAACACTCATGATGGTGGCTACATGAAATCTGATTTTAATTCCTCTTCTACATTAGAGGGAACTCATATATCCTTGTTCTGACTCTTCTAAATTATCAGAATCAGCATCACTAGCTTCCATATTCAAAAATTCCCAACCACCATCTTCAATAAATTGGCCACCAGTTCAAGTTAATTCTGCTTTCATAATAATTTATATCCATGGAGTCCAGCCATTCCTTCATGCCATCAAGTGAAGTTTGAGGAATGGCGTCAATGTGGAGTACATCCCGCTTGAAGTCTTTCAAAATAATAGCTATATCAAATTCCTTTTTCCCAAGTCATATTCTCTCAAGGTTAGAAATCCTAACTTGACCTTCTTGCCCCTCCTAAAGTTTGGACCACATCCATTACCTCCACATAAAACTTGACATCCTTGGTCTTCTTGGTTCCCACGCCTTGATATGGTTATGCAAATGAAAATGAAGCAAAGTAATCACCTCCTTCTCTGCTGGCTAGAAGAATGCATGCTTAATGTTTTGATACATGAGATCAACTCTCTCTTCCATTCTCATGGTTGAATATCGAAATATAGTATGGTAGGCCTCTAGAGTTCCAGTCATCTTTCTTCCTCTTCCACCAAATGTTAGCCTAATTCACACATCTGCCAGCCTAATTGGATTTGGTTTTTGAAAGCTGAAGTTTCTCCTAAGTCACCAATGTAGCTTTCTCTTCCTTTTCAGACTCTTTCATTGCTACAAATCATCTTTTGGATTTAATCATCTGTACCACATGGTTCATGCGCTATGAATCCTTGCATCTAAAGGAAATTTACTTTACATAAATATTGCTAGGGAATTTAAATGTTGCCATTGTAGTTGGTATTAAAGTCGGTACTTGCAACATGAGGATTGATTCTAATTCCTCTTCTACATTAGAGGGTTCATCCTTGATTTGACTCTTCTGAATTATTAGAATCAAAATCACTAGCTTCCATATTCAAAAATTCCTAACAAACATATTCAATAAATTTATTTGGATCATCAGTAATAGCCTTCAAAATTGGCTGCTAGTACAAGTTCATTCTACTTTCATAATACTTTATAACCATGGATTTCAGCCATTCCTTGATGCCATCAAGTGAAGATTGAGGAATGGAATCAATGCGAAGTACATCCCGCTTGAATTCTTTGAAAGCAATAGCCATATCAAATTCATTTTTCCCAAGTCCTACTCTCTCGAGGTTAACAATGTCAATCTCACTAATAGTGATTACTAAGAAAGGTAATTCCACCAACTCTACCAAATAGTTTACCATAAGAATAATAAAAGTAGAGGCTTTGAAAGGAACTCCATGAAAACCAAGCTCTCTAAATGGTACATATCAAACTCTAGTTCAAAATCTTTTAGATGAGGCTGCTCCCATAGCTCTTTTACTTGCTTGACAAATCCTTGAAACTCTGTATTGATTTTATTTTTCCTATCCCTCTCTTGTTGTTCTTCCTCAATTTCATCAAGATCATACATTGACCTTCTTACCCCTCCTAAAGTTTGTACCACATTCATTACCTTCGCATAAAACTGTACATCCTTGGTCTTCTTGGTTCCCATGCCTTGATATGCTTATGCAAATGAAAATGAAGCAAAGTAATCATCTCCTTCTCCGTTGGTTGGAAGAATGCATGATTAATGTTTTGATACATGATATCAACTCTCTCTTCTAATATCATGGTTCAATACCAAAATCTAGTATGGTGGGCCTCTAGAGTTCCAGTCATCTTTCTTCCTCTTCCACCAAATGCTAGCCCGATCCACACGTCTGCCAGCCCAATTGACTTTGTTTTTGAAAGTTGAATGGTGTAGGAGCACCCACACCTCACCCTCAATTTGTTATTTTTTGATGATAAATTGGGAGGATAGTTGGTAAATGTTAGTATGTTAAGGTCTTTTTGTCTTGAATAAGGTTCAATAGACCAATCTTTTATGTACTTTGGGAATTAGTAGGTTAGGGTGGACAAATGTGCAAAAGAACTCTTGAATTAAATAATTGTTGATATTGCCATAAAGGAAAATTATGTAAAAAATAGGTGGGAGTGCAGAGAAAGAGTCTAAAAGTCATGTTATAAGGGTGTCTAAGTGGTCCTAGGCCTTTAGAATAATAAATTTGCATGATAAAGCTTATTAAGTAAAACCATTGTTAAATACTAGTATTTGTAGCCTTAATAAGGGTTTGGTGGTTCAAAGGTAGTGGGGGTTCAATCAATAGTTTTTTTTAAGATTGGTGATCTTCACAATGCCTAAAACAATGGAATTTCAACATTTTTTTGAGTTTTTGAGTTTCTTTTCTCTGTGTATGGCCCAGTACATGCCTCCTATGAATAGAAATTCATGAAACACTATGGTGGAATTTCTTAACCTGGATTTCAATTTGTTTTGATACACCTTTAGTTGTTTTAGTGAAAGGAAAATCCATTTTTATTTATTCAGCCTGTACAGACCAACAGGGTCTAAGTTTACTTTAATTTTTGTGATGGAGCCCTTCCTCCTCCTGTGGTGAATTGTGACTCGGAGTAAAGGTTTACAATGTGTTTTTTTCAAGTTTCCTTAACTCTTTTAATAATGGTAAAGCATTTATAGGGCTGGTGATGTTGATTTAGGTTGAGAATGTGAGATTCTAGCTTGAAATGGAGGAACCAAAGTGATGTTTTTGAGATCTACTGAGTCTAAAGGCCAGGTGAAGGTTTATTATGTGTTTGCAGACCCTAAATTTTTTTTTTGATGCTTTGGTGAGGTTTGGAAGGCCTTGGAGTTATGAGATGCTAAAAATCCTAAGTATTTGGTAGGAAATTGAGGGTATTAAAAAATTATGGCTTAGAGGTTGAGTGCTTTTCTAAAACCTATGGAATTGGGAGTTTTTTGACCTATTTGATGACTTTCCAAGAGCTTGTGGGGTTAGAAGAATTTTAAAGAGCATTTTGTTTGTAAAACAGGGCTAATTTGTAGCCTTTTTATAGGGAAATTTGAAGGATCTCCAAGAAATTCCAAAGAAACCTTGTATGTCTAGCTTGGGAATGGTGTTGGGGGTTTGAGTAGATGCTATATTGATGATGAGATGGTCCTTGAGAGGAATTCTCTAAAATTTAAGCCAAATTGTTGAGTTTGGAAGCCTTTTTGTTGGTAGTTGTTCCAAGATGGCCAAATGAAATAACAAAGGTTGTTGACTTACTGAAATCTGATTTGTTTGATTCTTCTCCACCTTGACTCTGCATCACTAAAGTTTCTCCTGATTCACTAGTGTATCTCTCTCTGCCTTTTTAGAATCTTTCATTGCTACATATCATCTTTGGGATTTAATCATTTGTTCCACATGGTTGATGTGCTTTGAATCCTTACATCTAAAGGAAATTTCATCAACATAAATACTGCTACTCTCTGAAGGTTAACAATCTCAATCTCACTAATAGTACACTAACAACCATATTCAAAGATTTGCCATCAAAAGGCTACAAATTCAAATATTGACTTAAAAAGCCTTCAAGAGGCTTTAAATAGCCTTTACAAATGATTCTACATCTTTCCAATCATTTCTAACTGCTCTTTTTGTAACTAACATGACTTATTACATTATAAATCAATTTTGGATGTGTTATGACCTTATTTAATTGACAAAACTCAAAACACAAAACTAACTTAAAATATTTTCGTGAACCAAATTTGCTCAATAACCTTGGTGCCCCTACACCAAATTTCATTATTTCAGTAAATGTCATTACAAGTAAATCTCATTACAATGCCTTAGGTACTCTGTTCTCACAGATATTTTACAATGTCACTCATACATTCAAGATTCTCATATAATGTCTACATCATAGGTTCTCACTTAGAGGTTAACTTCAAATGAGAAACTCGAGATTCCCTCACAAAGCTTCACATGCTCTTTTATAATGGCTTGAAATCAAAATTGAGATTTATAAGGATGTTGCATTGCTTTTTTGGCTGAGATTCTCTTTGATGGCTCCAAAATCAGCATTTTCTACAAGGAGAGACCAATCAATTTTTACTAGTTTAGTTACAGATAGGAAAAGTAAAAGAATAAAAAGAAACAACTCATGTCCAAAATGGAAATGAAATGAAAATAGATGGAAGGCACTTACAAATAGGCATGGAAGTCTCTCAACTTAGTCACTCTTGCTCATACATCTTCACTGCAAGTTCCAAGATACCTATTGCACATAATACCTCTCATGAATCTAGAATATCTTGAAATTTGAGATGCTCCTATAATGTCTACATCATAGGTGCTCATGATAAGGTTAAGTTCAAATGAATAACTTGAAATTCCCTCACCAAGCTTCTCACGCACTTTGTAATGGCTGAAAATAATAATTGAGATTTTTCAAGATCATCAAAATAGGGATGTTGCATTGCTTTTATGCCTGAGATCCTCTTGGATGGCTCATAAATCTTCATTTTCTACAAGGGGACACCAATCAATGTTTACCAGGTTACTTACAAATATGCAAAGTAAAATAAGACATGATAGCATTGGAATCAAACAAATTAACGTGGATACAAGTATAAATTAATAAGAACCATTGTGCATATACTTACAAATTAATCCAATGATCCATCCATATTTTCTCTACTCTTTATTGTGTCAAGTATTGCCTCATGGTCAGACTCACGAAACTTCCATAGGGTCTTGTTCAAAGGTCTACCCCCATATTTTCTCAAACGAACATTGGATGCCACAACAAGGTTCAAGTAATGAAGAATCTTACGATGCGTTTCAAAGTCCTCAAACAACCAATGTTTAACACTCTTATGTGGGTACCTTCTAGGCCACGTTCCAGTAACAACAACTAAGCTTGTAGGGTATTCGATGTTTTCTCCATCTATAATTGGGGCTTCCAATTTCTTTTTGGCCTCAACACAATGACACAATTAATAGTCTGTTCCCTCTTCATTTTATTCATATGCAATAACTGCATAAACATGCCCTGCATTGATATGTGTAGAAAATCACTTGAAATTAGTCAACATTACGAATACAGTACAAAGTAAGATTACAATATGGAATTTCAAAAACTAAGCAAGTAGATATATTACCTAGTTGAACTAGATCTGATACGTGGTCAAAGTCGACCGATGATTCCCTCTATGTTAGTTTTAATGCCGTCAGAGGGTGATATGTGTGAAGTGGGCTAAGATAACTTGTCAACCATTTGTCAACCCACTCCCCTGACTCACAATCATTCCAGGATTTCATTGTACATGAAGAACAAAAGCATGCCATCTTACGTGTATCGATGCTCCATGAACCTGCATTTGAGCTAAGGAAAGAGTGTAGCTCACTCGATCCTGTTAGTGTACAACAATCCTCATATGGTGCAATGTTAGTATCATCCATCAACCAAAAAAATCTATGAACTAAAGATGTACCTTCATTACCTGGACCCATCAAAGCATTACACCACTCGATGATTGAACTTGCATTTGTCAACTTTGCACTATCTTTATACTTTAACTCTTCTCGTGCTAATGCTCTTTTCATGCATGCTCCTGCACCATCATGCTCCCCCTTTCCATGCTCGACCTCACAAAATTTCCACATATGTTGAACACTTGTAGTGAGATGCATCCTGCACAACCAGTAGAACATGCGTGTGTTCTTGAACTGTGCTACACAGTTATTCGACCATATTATATGCCGACTGTATGTTATGCCCCTCTGAGCCAAATCACTATAGGACATCTGGAAGTAACCTTCCATGAACTCTAGAGAATGTGTGTGATCATCACTAATATAAAAGTGATACTCCCTCAATACCTTCCTTTGGTCCTTTGTACTATCAGCTGCATGAATGAATGCTATGTGCACAAATATTAAAACCTGTGTGGAGTTGTAATACTGTGACTATACCTCACACTATGGCTGTAGAGTGTAGTTCTCTACAAATTCAACCACTGATACTCTGTTTCCAACTAGAAAGGTGTCCTTGCATAGCTTGAATTTCATGTCCAGCTATCGAGCTCTATGGGTATGCCTTGCATACTCATACACTAGATTCTCACGAAAGGTGGACATAAACTAATACATTGGAATCTTCTCAATAACCAAATCACATATTTTTGCTTGAGACCCATCTTTTGTAGCATATCTTTCTATTTTATACTTCCTAGAATCTACTAGTTTATGTCCCACCTCATCTATGCTTCCCATATGTTGACATACTAGCATTCGTTGCAAGCCACCACAACGCTCGCATGAACCATCCAAGCATGTTGTCTTGTAGAATATTTGGCCATCCTCTATTTGACATAATTTTTTTAATAAGAACTCTCTTGAAGATTTTGGTGGAGCTTATATGCCATAATCCTGCAAAACATTGTTAGTATGCAAATCTAAAAATATAGAATGATAAACATCACAATGGTTAGCGGATTCAATATGTAGTCTATAGCAACAAGTAGCACATGTGTGATTTATCTTGACATAAAAAGGTTTAAGAATTTCAAAAAATATTTGAGAAATACTAATTTGAGGACAACCATTTTGAAATTTATGAAAAAATTGCGTTTGGGTCGTATCCAAAAAATGCTTTCGATGTGGCTCATGGTTTTGACTATCGATTCTCCTTCTTACAAAATCCCTTTGATTCAGAGATGTCCTTGTATTATTCTTCCAATAATCTTTAATTAGTGTTATCAATGCTTCAACAAATTTTTTATCTTTATGTGGCAGTCTTCCCGAGAATGCCCATAATTCATTTTAATCGGTGCCCTCAATTCTTTGCCGCCTTTGAACGACTTTTGAAAAAAAAATTCTACTAGTTCCCATTTTTTCACTTGTCTTTTTAATGAGACAAGATCTCTTTGTTTCATAGCTTACCAAAGTCGATGTAATGACACGTCAGGTGACATTACTATCCTTTGAGTGTGAGGTCTTACCCACACTCTCATAAGCATCCATTAGATTATTCACAATAGTGTTTTCACTTGATGCATTTGATGTTCTCAACCCAAGAGTCTTCATGATGTTTTTGTACTTTAAACCCTGCATCATTTGAACAAATAGTTGACATCTTCTGGTCTCATTTAGCCTTTCAAAGAAAATTTTCCAAATCTTATCAGCATATCTTCTACAAGTGCGTTCTCGAATCTTACCTTCCATGTGTTGCAAAATATCCTCATTTATATTAATGATTTAATCCTTGAAAAGTTCCATTTAAAGGATTCTAATTGAAGAGGGTTTAATCAAACCATCTTAGAACAAGCCCCCTTGGATAGAACCCCACTAGTTTTAAACCATACCTATAACAGAGTCTCCTTTACACCTATCAAAATGCTAATAAAAAACCACTTTTGATTTACCTTTTGGGGGATCAAATGAATTCATTTGAATTTTTTTTTTTGTATGTATGTATTCCTTATTATAAGCTTCCAAAAAAGTATAATTTTAATTAAATTTAACTTGATTATTATATTTATTTTTTATTTCTTGTGAATGTAGGTTTTTCACCAAAAATCAAGCTCTTTGTTCTGCACGTGGAAAAGTAGAAGGTTATCAACAAGAAAATTTGGAAAATAAGAGTGCACTAGATATTGAAGTCCTTGATCCAACATAATAACATAAATTGAATTTTGATACATACAAAAAAAGTTACGGGTTATACGGTCGAGCTATGTCTAAATTGTAATTGGTTTGACTTCGAAACTTGATTAAAGAAAAAATATTCAATAAAATACTATCTAACCAAGTGGAAGCACTAGATATCATAGTTACAAATCTAAATTTGAAAGAATTATAATTTTATCCTTCATGGAAAAAAATTTATACGTTATACGGTGAGTGTCACTTTTTAAAAATGATGTTTTTTGAAAAAAACTAGTTTTCAAGGGAGATGGAAAAACAAGTGCAATCTGGTTCCAAAAATTTTGAAAAAAATATATCTTGAATCTATATACAAAATTTCATGAAACTATATTTTGCATCATCTTCAAATTCCTCATGGTTTAGCCACTATAGGTGCCCGAAAGTGAAGATTTAGTTAGAAAAAATTATTTTAGTGTCCAGTTTGGCCAAAAATTGTAAACCACTATTGTGGAATCACCCCAGCATATCTTCTACAAGTGCATTCTATAATATTACCTTCCATGTGCTGCAAAATATCCTCATTAATATTAATCAAAAACTTTGGATTTCTACGCAAAATTCTAGGTGGTGTTCTCTTAGGTACATACATCTCAACATTAGCAATTTCATCAATATTTAATTGAGGTGGGCTAGATTGTGTACCTTCGACTGAGGGTGGAATAGAATACATACCTTGAGGTTCATATGGGGATGATGGCATACCTTGTTCGTCAAATTTGAGTGATGATCTACTCTCAAGTTCAGATGTGGTGGATGGCGTCCAACCATAGTCACTTGTGGTGGATGGTGTCCAACCATAGTCACTTGTGGTAGATGGTGTCCCTCCATATTCGCTTGTGCTTAATGGTGTCCCTTCGTATTCACTTGCGGTAGAGGGTGTGCCTCCAACTATGGTATATGCATCTCCCCTAGCACGACTCTTTTGCATTCGTGCCCTTTGTGCTACCAATTTCTTTTCTCTTTTTGACGGTTGAGGTTCCTCTTCAACTGGCTTGTTTTCGTCAATTGTTCCCAATTTCTACTTTTCATGATATTCCCTCATCTGTTTTTTCTCTTTATCTCTAAAGGCTTGGAGCTGATCATTTGTTAGTTTTTTCCTTTTAACAGTTCGTTTCTTCAGCATGACGAATAATTTTACCTGTGCAAAAAGTGTTAAGTCAAGTCAAATTAACTAATAGTGAATGGT
>VDFB02000015.1:292326499-292346656 GCA_007258455.2 Sequoia sempervirens
GTATATCACAATTGTTGTTCATGGTTTCAAAACCATACAATCAACTATCCCAAAAGTTTCTTTCTACAATGTCTCTATGAGTGCACCATTTTATAGAAAGTTTTGGTTTATTAACATTAATCGGCAAACCAGTGCAGGGGTTAACAAATAAAGAGTCTATTTGGGCTTTGGTTATTTCGAGATCTTTCACATCATCATAGGACAATCCACATGCATAATATTCTCTCATGTCTTCTCACCATGAATGAAAGGCATTATGTTGCGAGGAGAGGGTTTCTATGTTTTTAATTATTTCTTTCATTGTGTTTGACATCTTAGATAATCGAGGGACTTTCGTATAAACTTTAGAAATGCCCCTTAATTGTTGCAATTTTTAGAAATTAATTCTTGAATTGATGGCTATGGAGGTGGTGGAGGGTGGAGCATTTGGAATTTGTGCATTTTCATTGTCAGCAGCCATAATGCCTGATTAAGTTAAAAACAAATTAATCTAATTAAAATTAGACAATATAAATGAAAATATTATAAAAATACACTAGTTTTTTTAAAAAATCCAACAAAAACCCTAGTTTTTAACAAAAATCTATAAAATTCTCTAATTTTTAATCCAAATACATAAAAAACACTATTTTTAAATCAAAATCCATTACAAACATTCAATTTTCATCAAAATCCATACTAAACTCAATTTTTTCATAAAAAATCTATCAAAAACCCTATTTTGAAAAAAATCAACTAAAATTACATAAATCTAATTGAAATTTTGATTAGAGCAAAGAAAAATTAAGAATCTAACCTTTTGAAGATGGATTTGCACCAAATCGGATATCTGATTTGTGGAATGAAGTTTTCACTGTGCGCCCGCCGTGGTTAAGCAAATGTGAAATGAGAATGAGTTTTAATCGGGCCGATATGGAAATATATATGTCTGTCACAAATCGGATATGCGATTTGAATCGGATATCCGATTTGGAAATCTAGGTTTGGGCTTTGCTTCGGTAGTGTGTACTGACACCCAAGCCACATAAAGTCAACTTGGCATTTTCGTGTTTTTGAGTCGATGAAACACATAATTTTTTCTCCATTGCCACGTTTTGGCATACCATGATCCTACACATGCCCAATAATTAAAGTATTTATTTAATTATAGTCAGAAATATGATAAAGATAAATTAAATAATAATTTATTTAATTCAAGAAGGCGAATAAATTTAATTAGTGACATAATTAAATAAAGAATGTTTATTTAATTAATCAGGATAGAATAAAGATAAAGTTAATTAATTAAATAATTAAGATTGCTTAATTAATAGTTGAATAAATTTCAAAGTGAATTAACTAAATAATTAAGTTTATTTAATTACTAAAAGAATTAAGGACTTTAGAGAATAATTAAATAGTTAACATTATTTAATCATGACCATGAAGATACGAATTATGAATAAATTGAAGTCACAGGCTTAGACCAAATTTCAGTGTCTACAATCCATTCTCTAGAGCTTTTGACTCAACCTTGGTTAAACTCAACCCCTGACTAACCCACCCACTTGCACATGAAAATCAATTCTTTTAATTAACTAATTATCTCATTTTCCCTCACAAAGGCATATTGTAATGGAATATTCCTTCATTAACTCCATTTATTTGACTTTCTTTCCAAAAAAAATTCCTTCCAAAACATCTCAACCATATTCATTTAATTCCTATCACACATGCATTAATATCTCTTACACCTCTCAAATCCTCAACCACATGCATTAAATATGCACATTCTCCAAAATGTGCTCCAACTTCACCCATTAGGATTGAGACGTGTCCCAATCTCATTGGCTCTCCTTTAGCCCCACATTCATCCCATCTCTCCATTCTTCAACCCTTCAACCTATAAATAGAAGCCACAATCATCCATAATCTCATCCACAATCTTAGCATTCTCACTATAGGCACACTCATATTCAATTGCTATCATTATCTTTGAGAGCAATTGGACACACATTTCATCTTGCATTGTATCACATTTGGCTCATTGCAAGCTTATCAAGGGGGTGGGAAAGGGAATCTTTTCCACATCAAAGGAGCACCACTCCCACTATGGGATAGGTATTAACATGCTTGTATATGCTTTTAATTTATTTTCTTTTTTATTTCATGATTTTTGTTTGCATATCTAGCATGATTTAATATGTCATAGGGATGCTTGATTTGGTTTGCTTAGTTTGACTAACAAATGCTAATGTTTGTTTGTTTGTGAGCAAGTGCAGAAATAGCATCCATGGAGACATATGTCCTCATGACTTGAGACACCTATTAACACTTGCTCACACACTTGTCAAGTGAGTTCACAAGTGTCCCATCTTTGGAGGGGTAGTAAGAGTTTCACTCCTACCTTCTCACATCCATATTCTTGCCTATATATGTAAGGCTTGATCATTGTATTTACATACCTTCATTGTATATTCATAGAAAAACTATTGTGCTTTTTTTTTCACTTGTTGAAGTTTGTTTCATGCTCTTGATCTTGGCATTCTCCAACAAATTCTAGTATTGATGAGACTCTTATTTCTCCAAATGTGTGATTAGCAACCCTTTTAGATTTTTCCAGTTACTTTGTCTCATAGGTTAAACCTAACCATAGAGTGCGACCCTCTAAGAAGTTCAATAGGTCAAGTAAGTGTTCTCCTCCTAGTAATTTTTAAAAATCAATATTAATAGCTCTACTTAAGACAACCTAGGTACTCTGGGGATTGATAGAATTGGTCACAATAGTGAAGGCTTGATTTTATTTTTTCTTCTATAGTTATATGGGAGTGTACTTTTGTAGTGTCGAAAAAAGTAACCCTTTAAATTCACACTTAATTTGGGAATAAGTGATATTGAATTAACCTAATTATTCCTTGATTTAATGTTGTAATGTGTTGTACACATTCACATTGAATCTAGGGCCCTTTTATGTACTTAAATTGTATCTTATTTAGATTTTTGTAAAGTGTTGTATTACACTTTCACACTTACCTAGGGTTTTATTAATTAATTTTGGTTAATTGATCTTAATTAGCCCCTTTAAGTCAAAATTAAACCTTAGTAATGAAACTTTCCAAAGGATCTATCCTGACACCCAATAATCAAATTGCATGACTTTTACTCTGGAAAATTCAAGGTCCTAGAAAATGGTGCTAGGACCCATTCACCTTTAGTGGTGAATGTGTCTTCTCCACATAGGAGACCCCTTTCTTTGCATTTTTGAAATGGGTTTTTGATGTTATTTCATCCCCCCAAAGCATGGTCCTCGAAATTTGTGCTAGGACCCATTCTCCTTTAGTGGCAAATGGGTCTGCTCACATAGGAGACCCCTTTTTGAATTTAATTTTGGTAGGATTCTAATGATTTTCAATCCTAGATTTGGTGTCAGCTTGAATTATTTGAATTTTAGGGTTAATCTCTAGATTTAGTATAAATATGAGGTTAATTCACATAGTTTCATCCTAGCAACTTTGAGTATACATGCATTATAGCAAGTTTGATTTTACAAGAGCATTTCAAAGGAATTCAAAGGAAAATTATCAAGAGTTTATTGCAACAATTCAAGATCATTTCATCATGTCAAAGGCATAGTGCATTCAAGAATGTTATTGAGCTAAGATTGTTGATGTAGCATTGAAGATCTATTTGCAAGCATTGTTTCACATCAAAGGTATCAAAATTTCATCATGTTAGTTTGCAAATTTACATTCCAAGATAACTTCCAATGTATCAACATTTCATTATTTCATCATTTGGTTTAATTACCTAAACGTGATTTTACTTAGAAAAATCCATATTCACTAACAATCAACAAGTTTTTCTACTCTCAAATGTGTATTTGTAGATTTATAGGTTGAAGATCAAGTGGAGAACAAGTTTGAAGCAAATTTGTCAAAGTTGTCAAGTTACAAAATTGTCATTCACAGTACAAGAACACATAAAGAAGGCTACAAAATTTGTTATAAGTTTTTCAAGAACTGAAAATTGAGGATCTGAGAGTGCAAGCATCAAGGAACAAAACCTAGATCTTAGCTTTAGAAACCCTAATAGGGACCCATTCGCCACTAAAGGTGAATGAGTCCTTTGTGACCTAAAAACAACCTTCTTGCAGTAAGGTACACATTATTCTAGCCTCTCAAAGCTCCCATTATAGTTGCTATAATAGTTAGGGTTAGTTGCTAATTATTATTTGCACCATATCACACATAAAATCACATGTTTTAGGGTGAGAATTAGTGGTCTATAATTTTGATTTTGGTAAACCCTATTTTCCATCTAATCATTAATCGTGAACCCGACCTATTGAATATTGTAATTTTCTGATTTTGGAAGTCTATTCTTGCATCCTAGGTTAGATCTTGCATTCATTTGCATCTCACTTGCATTGAATTAGATCTTATCTAGATTTTCTAACTTTTCATTCAAACTTTCAAATCTCATTTAGGGTTTAGAACTGCATTATTTTGCATTTCTTAAATATGAAAAAATACAAAAACAAATAATTCATCTTGCATATCATTTAGATCTCATAAAATTTCATTTGAAAATCAAAACAACATTGCATTTCAAATTAGGTCTTTGCATTCATCATTTTGTTGCATTTTCACATTGCATTTCTAGAGAATCTAAAATTGAAAGTTACTTTCTCAGACCTAGAACTGAAAGACATTGTAGAAATATTGAAAATCATTGAAAAATAGTTGAAAACCCTAATCAAGGACCCATTCACCTTTACTAGTGAATGAGTCCTTGATCAAGCTTGACCTGAACTTCCTAGCATCTAAAAAGCATTGAAAATTACTCAAAAATAACCAAAAACATTTCAAAAATACTTAACCAAGACCTATTCACCCTTACTAGCAAATGAGTCCCCGATAGATCCTAATCTACACTTTTTGGAAATTGAAATCTCAGTTTTAGACTTATGTTTGTTGTTGTTACTTTCCTATTTCAGCTTTTTTCTTTGGTGTTTCATCAAATTCATTGCATCTAGCTTATTTTGCTTCATTTAGTGCATTGTCAAAAAACAAAATCACATTTACAACATTTCATTTTCAATTTAATGCATTTTGTAATCAGCAAATTACTTTGTTTAGATCTAAAAATCTAAAAATGGATGTGTTTTAGCAATGTGTGGAAGAAAACATTCAACCATTATATGTTAACAAGGTAACAAATAATCCTATCAATCTAGAAGAGACATGTGGAAAAGGATTCATGATTTTAAGTAAACAAGGATGTGGTAAAACAAGTGAGCATGAAATTCATAAATTCTTAGAGAAAATACCAACTGAAGATACCAAAGGGTTAGGATATCAAGATCCTCCTTCTGACACAAATGTTCTCCTTCCTAAAGAACAACCAATGCCTCATAAGGATGATATGATTGCCTTAGATCCTCCTCCTGACATAAGTGTTCTCCTTCCTAAAGAGCAACCAATGCCTCGTAATTATGATAAAAAATACGAAGTCATTTTGGGTTCTCTTGCTCTATATCCAACTAGGAAAGTAGTTGAATCTAGCAAGCAACGAAGGCCTTACAAGCTAAAGAAATAAAAATTCCCTTATCCACCAATTGCAATTGAAAGGAATTTGCAAATATGTATACACTGAGAACTCATTACATTAGTACCACCCATAAGAGAAGATCGAAAACCAAATCCTAAGAATACGAACACATCACACTGTCAATATCATCAGGGCATTGGACATAGTACCGATGAGTTACGCTTTACATTGAAAAATATTTAAAAAGCTTGATATCATAGAAATAATCCCTTAAAGCATGCCTTCCCCTCCTTGTCATGTAATAGTTGTAGTATTCTAACATTCTCACTATTACATGTTATACATTCATGATAAATCATTCCTTTATCACAAGAAGTAGCATATCATCACCCATCTCGACTCATCCTTGTCCTGCACTTAGTGGGGGCAAGGGCTTCATTAGCCTTGTCCTATTTTTGGTACACATTCTTGTCCCTTTGGCTAGTTGTCCACCTTCTGTTTATATAGACTGAGATTAGGATGCAAACAACCTTTTAGGTTGACTTGCATGTGCCTTGCTAGTCTTCTGCTTTTTCATGTTTCTTTATGTGATTGCATGTACGTAATGTGATCCCCCATGATGTTTTGTTTGATGTATCTATCTCTTTGTGACATTCCTCTATATGTACCTACATTCTTCTCTATGTCGTAAACATTTTTTTTTTGTCTTGTGTTTTCCTTTTGGGGATGATGCAATGCATCGAGACATTTAGGTCTCTTCCATGTTGACCTGAAATATTTTCCTTTATCTTTTATTTTGTCTTGTGTTTGAATCCTTTTGGGGATGATACAAGGTATCGAGACATTTAGGTCTCTTCCATGTTGACCCAAAATATTTTCCTTTATCTTTTCTTTTGTCTCAGTTTTCTCCTTTTGGGGATGATGCAAGGCTTCAAGACATTTAGGTCTCTTCCATGTTGACACAACTTTTTTTCCTTTATCTTTTCTTTTGTCTTTTGTTTTCCTTTTGGGGATGATGCAAGGCGTCAAGACATTTAGGTCTCTTCCATGTTGACTCAAAAGGATTTTTTTTTGTTTTTGGTCTCTTTGTTTCATTATTTTAGTTCTATGATTATATGGGGAATGATGATAGTTCTGAGCTCTTAAAAACAATAATGTAGTAAAGACATACAGACCCCGAATCCATAGACCACTTATGTATTTTTGGCCCAACCCTTCCTTCCTATTTTATGGTGTAGCTTTATTTCAAAAATATATGACTTGGCATAGGGTTTTTCAAGGAGAGCTCTCATGTATTTGGACAAAACATTGGCTACTTTAATGTAATTTCTCATAGTAATGGTGTTAGCAACCGCTTTAAAGTTGGGGCATACATCAATGACATCTTTCAACATATTTCATGGCATGATTTTTTTTTTTCTTGTGATGTGTCCTTTTTCTTGGTGGTGTCATTGGGTTTGATGTCCTCCAAGAGTGCGATATTTCTAAGCATATGATCTCCCTTCCTAGCATGAAGTGAAATGAGAGGTATCCCATAAGTGGTGATCTAATACTCTTTGATTTTTCCTCTCTTGGAGACATTATGCATGATGTTCCCTAAGAAGAAGACCTTACACGAACAAAGAAAAATCCCCTTTAACAAAAAATTACATACATGACATTCAAAAGCATACAAAAAAGAATTGCATTGTGGTGCCTTATCGAAGTTGTTAGGAGGATAACTTCGATATGGTATGGGAGGCTAATATGATTCTCTCATTTTCCACCTCATTGGGATAACTCACTTAGTGGACAAACTGAGGTTTCGCTACCCCAGAGTGAGCATGCATGATTAGGATAACTCACCTAGTGGAAAAACTAAGGTTCTACTACCCCAAAGTGAGCAACACATGTTACAAAAAAATAGTCCCGTTCCACATTGTGTTGGAACAGTTGTGCTTGATCCTTTGTTTTTATTTATTTTTCTTGGCCTTTGATAGGGTATGACTATGCATCTTTTTTATTGGTGTATACTTATGTGTCTTGAATGTCTACTTTAGTGCGAATTTTTCATGGGCGAAAACTCTCACTAAAGTGGGGGAAAAATGTAGTGTTGAAAAAAGTAACCCTTTTTCACACTTAATTTGGGAATAAGTGATATTGAATTAACCTAATTATGTCTTCATTTAATGTTGTAATGTGTTGTACACATTCACATTGAATCTAGGGCCCTTTTAACTAAAATATACTTAAATTGTACCTTATTTAGGGTGTTGTAAAGTGTTGTATTACACTTTCACACTTATCTAGGATTTTATTAATTAATTGTGGTTAATTGAGCTTAATTAGCCCGTTTAATTCAAATTTAAGCCTTATTAATGACACTTTTCAAAGGATCTATCCTGACACCCAATAATCAAATTGCATGAATTTTAATTTGGAAAATTCAAGGTCCTAGAAAATGGTGCTAGGACCCATTCATCTTCAATGGTGAATGGGTCCTCTCCACATAGGACACCCATTTCTTTGAATTTTTAAATGGGTTTTTGATGTTATTTCACCCCCCCGAAGGATGGTCCTAGAAAGTTGTGCTAGGACCCATTCACCTTTAATGGAGAATGGGTCCTCCTCACATAGGACACCCTTTTTAATTTAATTTTGGTAGGATTCTAATGATTTTCAATCCTATATTTGGTGTCGGCTTGAATTATTTGAATTCCAAGGTTAATCTCTAGATTTAGTATAAATATGAGGTTAATTCACATAGTTTCATCCTAGCAACTTTGAGTATTTGTGCATTATAGTAAGTTTGAGTTTACAAGAGCATTTCAAAGGCATTCAAAGATAGATTATCAAGAGTTTATTGTAGCAATTCAAGATCATTTCATCATGTCAAAGGCATAGTGCATTCAAGCATGTTGTTAAGCTAAGATTATTGATGTAACATTGAAGATCTAATTGTAAGCATTGTTTCACATCCAAGTTGAGATCAAGATCTACATTCTTCATGGCCAGTTCATGTTAGTTTATAGATTTACATTCCAAGACAACAACCAAGGTATCAACATTTTATTATTTCATCCTTTAATTTCATTATTTCATCATTTGGTTTAATTACCTAAACATGGTTTGACTTAGGAAAACCCCTATTCACTAACAATCAACATTTTTTCTCCTCTTGAATGTTTATTTGTAGATTTATAGCTTGAAGATCAAGTGGAGAACAAGTTTGAAGAAAAATTGGCAAAGTTGTCAAGTTACAAAATTGGCATTCATAGTGCAAGAACATAAAAGAATGCTACAAAAAAATTTACAAGTTTTCAGGAGCTGACAACTGAGGATTTGAGAGTCCAGACATCAAGTAATAGAACCCAAATCTCAGTTTCAGAAAACCTAACAGGGACCTATTTGCCACTAAAGGCGAATGAGTCCTTTGTGACCTAAAAATAACCTTCTTGCAACAAGGTACACATCATTCTAGCTTCTCAAAACCCCCTTCATAGTTGCTATAACAGTTAGGGTTAGTTTCTAATTGTTATTTACACCACATCACACAAAAAATCACATATTTTAGGGTGAGAATTAGTGATCTATCATTTTGATTTTGGTAAACCCTATTTTCCCCCTAAACAACTCTAATAATAGAATAGAAGGTTGGGTCATTCTTACAGATTTGGAGAGAGCTTGTGCAATGGGATGGAGAAAGGTTATATTTAAAATGGATTAAATGATCCTAGTTTCCCTGTTGATTAATAAATTTGTAGGATTCCTCTTAGGGGTTGACTTTGGTGGCTAAGCAAGTTCTTCATCTAGCCACAAATTTTGACTAAATCTCTTTTATTCATATGCTTAAGAAATGGAATAAGATGGATAATTATTTAATTGAATATATTTTGAAGAGATGTGTAATTGGAATGTTGTGGATTGTGGAGAGTTTTCCTAGGATAATATCAAAATTTTATTTAGCTTATTCATGGTGATCAAGTGGAATAAAATAGGTTTGTTAGGTTGGAGAATGTGAGTCTTGATCAAAGTTTAGACTTTACTATCATATTAGGTGGTATTGTAGGAACCCCTACAAGGTTTCTTAATTATTTTGGTTTCTATAACTATCTACAAAACTATTAGGTGTATTTGTATTTAACTTCTCGAAAAAAAAAAGTTTTTTATTTTTTTCATATATATACATACATATATGTATGCATGTTTCTATGTATGTATATGTATACATAAGTGTGTGTGTATATACATGTATGTGTATGTGTATGTGTATGTGTATGTGTATGTGTATGTATATTTGTGTGTATATATATGTGTATATATATATGTATATATGTATGTATATATGTATGTATATATGTATGCATATATACATATATATGTATATATGTATGCATATATACATATATATGTATATATGCATGTATATATGTATGTATATGTATATACATATATATGTATCTATTTACATACACACACACATATATGTATATGTGTGAATCACATTCAATATTCTTCATAATTTTTAATTTTTAATTTTAATTTATAGATCAACTTACATTTAATTTAATTTTTTGATTCTTTAATTAAACTTATATTATAAATAAATATGAATAGTTTGTTTAAATTAAAAATATTATAACATGATTAATTAATGTCGAGAGACATTTTACAATGGCAATAAGAGTGGAGTGATTGATAAAAAACTCCTATCTTTTATCTTAAATTTAACACCCATTTATATCTCAAAATATTAGTATTTAATAAAAATACAATATTTCTAAAATAAGCAACACTTAAAATTTATACATATAATAAATAAAATAATTTAAAAATAGAATAAAATAACTTCAAATTGATATCAAAATTCACCTTTTTTAGATAGGTGTATTTAATATATCCATACTAATTGAATAAGAGGCCATGATACAAAACCCACAGGAAAACAATAAGTGCACATACTGTAGCTGTTTCTGGAGCACATACACCGTTTATTGCAGGAAACTCAGAGAAAGCCATGTCAATAAAAAATGCAGGAAACGCTCTCTGCATCTCAAATTTATGTTGGTGTTAGCGTCACTTTGTTTGTTTGTTTGTTTACGACACTGGGTAAGTAAAACGTGTTTCGAAAAAATCTTATGTCGCCGTCACTATTAGGGTGACACGGCTAATCTTCCTACAAAAACGACATATAACATTATCTAACATATATGAAACATCCATAATACATCATATAAAATGGTAAACGGGACCCACCAAATTAGTAGTCCTTAGCGCCGTTAGTTCTTTTATTTTGGATTTTGCCACTTTCTCCTGTTTTAAAAACGATTGACAGCAGTTTTGCAGGGAGAATCGCAATAATGATCTTGTGGGAGTACATTTTCCAATTATTTACTGCATAGAGACTCGAATCCGTCAAACACGTTCGCATAGAGGAGATTTCCACTCTCATCTGTTCGTTGTTCGAGAGTTGGGAGTGACAAATCATTCCAGTAAACATCAAGTTGAGGCTCTCTAATCTCAGATATAATATTGTGATGTGAATAGTGTATAGCAAGATATTCTCGCCAGATCTCAATTGTAAAGATTTTCAAGAAGTGCAACACTTTATGGCATTGTTGGAAGAATCTGTTTTGCTAGTTGTTCAAATCCAAGTACTTCTTCTAAGCGAGCACATTTCTTCACATTCAAACCTTGTAGAGCGCTAAGTTCCCCAAAAATCGAGGAAAATTCTTCAAAGAAGTACATCCCTTCAGATTTAAATACCGCAGAGCCTTCAAGTTTACCAAGGTGAAAGGTGGTATTGGTAGCTAGTTGATACTTGTAGAGCCTTAAATACACTGTCTATTGGTGGCTGGTTGATACTTGTAATCATTGATTGGGCCATACTAGAATTGTGCTTTGTGTGGGTTTATCTTATAGATTGTAGTAACTATAGGAATTTCAAGACCAGAGGTTATCTAGGATGGATTTAGATGTTGTTAAGAATGAAACGAAAGGTTTCAGGGAATGATGGGAACATAATCTTGATCACTTGGAGGATAAAAATTCACTTTTGCTGGTTAGATCTCTCGTTTTCCTCGAGAAATCATAAAAAGAAAGAAATGAGTTTAATTGATACATATAAAAGTGAAGGATTGGAAGACTTGAGGGATTAAAGGAAATCTAGTGAGCTTTGGTGCTTTTAAAAATAATTAACTATTATAGATGATTTGAAAATTAGATGTATGAGCTCATTAGTGGGCATTTATTGTTTGGCGACTCATTAGTAATCATCAAATCAGTTCCTATGCACTTGACAACATGATGACTAAAAAAGATTACATGATAATTAACAATAAGTAAGCAAGGAAATACATGAAACTAAACAAACAACTTAAATCATATGGAGAAAGAATGGATGTTAAATTGAAGTTCAATGGATGTTTTGTGAAACTCATCTTAATAGTATGCAATAAACATGTCCCTATTTATTCAGTTCACATTTGTCAACCTACTCTTGGCTTATACCAAATTGGGAGCATTCATCAAAGCATAAAAGATTGATAAATTTTGTCAATGACTTCTACCTAGTATGTATGTAGAGTGTGAAAGAATAGACAAGGTATACAAATCTTCTCATGGAGTGTAATAATTGAAAATATGCACAAAAGGGATTTATAGACTATGTGAACTACTTAGAAGATGTGGCCATGAGATAAATATGGAGTTATTTGGTATGTCATTAGTGGGAGCCCAAAAGTTGGCCTAGAGAGGATTCTTCAAAGGATCAAAACGTTGTAGTTTCAATTCCTATGAACTAACCTTGCAATTTTGTGGAAGATAGTGATATCGTTGCATGGGGCATGATTCTATAAGATTCTATTTAGTATATCTTGGTTACCATTCTTTAGAGATGAAAAAATAGTAGAATGGAGAGTCTCCTTGGTGGAGGAGAATTTAAAATAAATTTGGCTATCATAAGTGCAACATTTTATGTGGCTATTAGACTACAAGTGTCTTGCCTAGAAAAGAATTAGAAAGAGACGATTCCATGTACCTTCCATCTATGTCCTTTATGGTAGAAGTGGGGAATATACCAAACAAATTTTATTTTAGTGTCCTCTATGGAGATTTGGAGCTTATGATGGATATTTTGAAATAGATATTCTATTCATGCTACTTCCTTGTGTAAGTCTTGAGCTAATATGGGTCAACCTATGCTTTTGTGTCCTTTATTATGGCTATGTAGGATATTGGACATCGTTTTATTCTTTAGTAAATTTGATTGAAGTAAAACTATTGAATCTTGTAATAGTGTCAATGTATAGTCATGCAATTTTGACATCATATTAGGTGTATTCTCAAAGAGACTATTAAGGCTAAGTTCAATATTGATGAGCCTCCTACTTCTCCAAATGTGTGATTAGCAATCCTTTTGGATTTTCTCCCTTAATTTTCCTCATAGGCTCATCCTAGCCATAGAGTGCGACCCTCTAAGAAGGTGAATAGGGCAAGTCATTGTTCTCCTCCTCCTAGTATTTTTTTTAAATTAATATTAATGGCTATACTTAAGAAAATCTAGGTGCTTTTGGGATTGATAGAATTGGTCAAGATAGTGAAGGATCAATTTTATTATACTTCTCTAGTTATATGGGAGTGCACTCTAATAATCAAATGGAAGGTTGGTTTATTCTTAAAGATTTGGAGGGTTCTTGTGCAATGGGATGCAGAAAAGTTATATAGGAAATGGGTTCAATGATCCTAGTTTCCTTGTTGAATAAGAGATTTGTGGGATTGCTCTTGGCAGTTGGTTTTAGTGGCTAAGTTCTTCATCCAACCACAAATTTTTACTAAATTTCTTTCCATATTCTTAGGGAATGGAATAAGATGGCTAATTAACAAAATGTATTTTTAAAGAGATGTTGTGTATTGGGGAGAGTTGGTCTAGGATAATCTCAAAATATTATTTATCTTATTCATGATGATCAAGTGGAATAAAATAGGTTTTTTAGTTGGGGGAATGTGATTCTTGGTCAAAATTTGGACATTACTAAGTGTCATATTAGGTGGTATTGCAGGAACCCCTTTAAGAGGTTTCTTAATTATTTTGATTGCTATAACTATCTAAGAATATATTAGGTGTATTTGTTAACTTTCTAAGAATAAAGTTTTTATTTTTGACACACACACACACACACAGACAATAACTTTCTAAGAATAAAGTTTTTATTTTTCACACACACACACACACACATACACACACAAAGTGCATTTGTATTTAACTTTTAAGTAATAATTTTATTTTTTGTATTATCATATGTGAGTTTATGTACATATACATACACACATGTGCACACAAACACACACATATGTATATGAGTATTTAACTTTTAAGTAATAATTTTTTTATTTTTATCATATGTGAGTTTGTGTACATATGCATACACACACATGTGCACACAAACACACACATATATGTATATGAGTGTATCACATTCAATTTTCTTTAAATTTATTACTATTTTTAATTTATAAGTCAACTTACATTTAATTTAATTGTTTGATTAATTAATTAAACTTATAGTACAAATAAAAATGAATAATTTTCTTAAAGTAAAAAATTAACCATTAAAAATGATTATAACATGACTAATTAATGTTAATATATATTCTACAATGACAATAAGGGTGGAGTGATTAAAAAACTCTTACCTTTTATCTTAAATTTGACACCACTTTACATGTCAAAATAATAATATTTAATAAAAAATTACAATATTTCCAAAATAATGAACACATAAAATTTATCCATGTAACAAATAAAATAATTTTAAAATAGAATAAAATAAATTTTAAATAAATAAAATAACTTCAAATTGATATCTCTCATCATTTTTTAAATAGATATATTTAAGATATCCATATTAATTGAATAACACAACAATAATACTTTAAACAACTCAATTAAAAACCTTATATTTTCATAAATATGAATATAAAATTGAAATCTCACGTTTAAGACATAAAATACATGCAATATTCTTTTAATTATTATTGGAAGAACATGGGGAGCTTATATAAATTATTAAAAGTCGATCACCAAAAACATGGGTGAACTTATAGAATTCATAATAGTAATGTGAATAATTGCACTAGCTCACTAAAGCACGTGGGAGAGCTCACATGAGGAACTTAAACTTTTGGAATGTTGCACAAGGACATAGGAAATATAGTTTTAAATTTAAGGGCGGGTGGATAGCCTGAGTGTAGGACGAGCGAGAAGGTCAACACTCCTGGGCGTGGTGGCTCCAAACACTTCCGTCATATCCAAATCCCCTTCCACACTCCACTCAAACCAATGAATGAACTGGGCCAAAACAAGTTTCATGTTCACAGCGGCCATGCCTGCCCCTGGGCATCCTCTTCTTCCTGCTCCAAACGGCACCATATCAAACAAGTCTTTGTCTCTCACAATATCAACATTTCTACCCATAAATCTCTCCGGCCTGAATTCCAGCGGATCTTCCCACAAGGAAGGATCTCTCCCGATAGCCCAGGCATTGATCATAAGCCTGCTTCTCTTAGGAATGAAGAATCCTGCAACTGTGCAATCTTGTGTGGATTCGTGCGGAAGCAGCAAGGGTAACGCCGGATATAACCTCAGCGTCTCCTTCACCACACACTGCACGTACTCCAGGCTTCCTATATCACGCTCACTTACTGTCCTCTCTCTGCCCACCACTGAATCGATTTCCTCCTGCATTTTCTTGGCCACACCAGGGTTTTTGAGAATCGCACTCATTGCCCAATCTAACGTAGTGGACGTCGTTTCAATTCCAGCAACGAAAATATCCTTCAAAATTTAAGCAGTCTTGTTAGATCAAGAAAAAAAGGAACTGACAATCAAATTGAAAAACAATAATCGGTATCCTATCATAAATAGGAAGTGAATACGTACAAAAACAATAGCTTTAATGTTTTCGTCCGTGATTGTCATTCCATCGAGACTATCCATTTCCAAGAGCACGTCAATGATGTCTTTAGTAGCAGGCTGTTGCTCATGCTCCTCCTGCAACTTCCCCTTGCGCTGCTGATGCTCTTCTATTATTTTCCTTATCACTTGGTCGACGGAATTGTGTACCTTTTTCATGCGTCGCTTCACTCCTTGCAAGTCCATCCAGTCTAAGTAAGGAATGAAGTCCCCGATATTGACAGCTCCTACTGTAGCTGCCACCTCTGATGCCATCTTCTTTATCTCCTCGCCATGACTACCCAGATAAGCATCACCATGAAAAGAAATTTTGGTACCAGAAAGGATTCGCCACATGACTGCCTGCACAAACGATGAAATCACGTTGGTGAGATTAACAGGCTTCCTACCCTGCCCAGACATCTCCCACATTGAACGAACAGTGAGAAGCGACTCTTCCTCTCGTGCAGATCTGAAGGACTCGATCCTTTTGGCATTCAGCAATTCTACCACGCACAGCTTCCTCATGTGTCTCCAATAAGGCCCGTAAGGAGAAAAAACTAGGTCCTTGAAATTATAGCCAATATATTTTCCTGCAGCAATAAGAGGTCGGCTGGCAAAATCGATGTCGTGGGTTTTCAAGAACTCCTTCGCCATGGCAGAAGTAGAAACCACAACAGTGGGAACAGAACCCAATTTCAACATCATAATGGGCCCATATTTCTTACCAAGTTCATGAAGATCACGATGAGGAAGCTTTTTCAGCTGGTTCAGATTTCCGATAATCGGCCATGGAAAAGGTCCAGGGGGCAATCTCGATCTCGATGTATTTTGGTTTCGCACAGTAAATCTATACAAAACCCACAAGAAAACAATGAGTGCACATACTGTAGCTGTTGCTGGAGCATATACACCGTCTTTTATTATATTTGTTGTATGCAAAGATGCAGAAAACTCAGAGAAAGCCATGTCGATAAAAAATGCAGGCAATGCTATCTCTATTTATCTCAAATTTAAGCTGGTGTTGGCATTACTTGCTTTCTTTCATTGGAGGTAGATACGACATTGTCAGTCAGACGCGTTTCTCGAAAATAATTAAGTCACCGTCACGTTACTTATGCCGTAGCTTTGATATATTTACTTACGATATAATTTGTTTTGTTTGCAGGATACTGAATGTTTCCAAAACGCATAGGACAGCTTGATTTTCTTTTTTATAGTGGTTTTGATTCTGTTTGCACCCCACATTACCCTAAATTCAATAGAAAAAATAGAAATGGTATTTAATAAAGGCCGGTGTCAAGTAACGTAGGGACCCATGAATATAATATAAAAATAAAGTCTTATTAAGGGGTGATATTATAATAGTGTTATTATAGCGTGGTTAATTTTTGTTATTAATTTATTTTTTTAATATTAAAATTTATATTTTTTAAGTTAATTAATTGGGAAATATAAGGGGTTTGAGTTTAAAAGTATTAAATGTCACTATAAAAATACATCATTTACAAGTGATTGAGGATTTGAAAAAATGGAATAGAATTTATGAAATTATCCAAATAAAATGTTCTTGTCATCTTGAGGACAAAGTCAACACACATGAGCATAAAACCCTACACACCTTGCAATAACCTATCATAAGAAAGCATTGAAAAGGAACCAAGCAACCCAACCAAAATGCCTGGCCAATAACCATAAAACCCAAAGACCAACTCACACAACACCAAGAGACACTTGTAAAATTGGACAAAAAGAAAACAACCACAACACGAATCACTTGCAAACTTCTACCAACCAATACGAGATGCCAAAAAATCACTATTTTTTTTATCAAAACTGCAAATCCACAATCCTTGAGGATAGGCTCAAATTTTAAATTTAAGCTTAGGTTTTATGTCAACCTAAAATGATTAGCTAAGACAATCAAAAAATAGATTGTTAAATACTAACTCACAAGAAAGGGTGGCTTTTCTCCACTTTACCTATTATGTATCTAACCTAGAGGAGTGTTATCCTACAGGCATGTAGCATGATAATTAGAGGGAAATAAATTTAACACATTAGGCCTTCAAATTAATCATGTTGTATGCACAAGAAATTTCAAAAGGTTTGTGACTAAACCTCCAATATACAAGTTTATTAATATTAAGAGGTCTATAAAATTCTTATGAGTAAATAGGACCATGGAATCATAGGTGTAAGAAAAATTTCTCTTCACAATATCATATGCAAATCAATATCATACTACACACATGATTGTAGTAAAAATAGTAATGCATAACCATCTAAGAATGATTTTAAACATCCAAGATGAGAAACAAAAAGTAGCCAAAAGTGTTATTTTTTATAATAAAAAAATACATAAAATATTTTAAGCATGTAAAATATTTTTAAAATATGTAAAAAAAATTCTCCTTTACTCCACTTGTGAGAGATTTATTTGATTGTACATGGGTAGCTAACATGGCCTTGTAGCTAGGACCCATCCTTACATTTTTGTATTTTTTTTATACTCCCTAAGTTGCACTTATGGGGAGGTGTTGATGTAAAGATGGTGTATTACCTAATTAGTTTCTTATTAGGTCCTATTAACACTTACATACTTAAGCTTACTTTGTTTATTTATTTTTTGTGTCTAATATTTTAGGATTAAAACACTTGTCATATCTTAGTTTGTCCTAGGGCTTCATCATCATACATTATACCATTTCATTTTGTATATAATGAAATCTTTGGCTTCATAGTATATATATTGCTTCTCTCTTGTGTGCAAGGTTTTTTGGTTGTAGGCAATCCTTGTGCTAGTGTGGGGTTGATCAACAACTCTTACACAAATAATTATTTCCCCAAATCAAGCTAAAAATCAATGACTAATTGATTTGATCATGATGTAAACAAATATTTTGGCACCTGAATGCTTTCTAGCCCTTCTAGGGTTTTTCACCTAAAAGGGGAAAGATTGGGCCAAAATGTAATGTAAACATTCAAAGATTAATATTATGATGGATGTAATATGCCTAATTATGATATTGAAATGTGAAAAAATGAAAATAAAAGATGATTATTAATGCTAAACCTAAGAAATGCAAAGTGCTGGAAAACATAGTGATGTATGCAAAAACACCTAAGAATGCAAGTAAATGATGACAAAATTTAACAAAATCAGAGAGGGGCACCTAGAATATGGAATCTGATGTAAAGAGGCTCTGGAATCCTAAAAAGTTGACTGGAAATGTTGACTGGGACACTTACGCCAAGTTGGGTGACTTAGTCTAGTTTCGAGAAAAATCTATCGAAATGAGAATCTACCAAATGGGTACTCAAAAAATGTAAAAATCAATTTTCAAGCCTGGCAGAGGGACTAATTGACCACAGATGGTGACTTAGTCCACCTTGGAATTACTAGAAATTTGGGGCAGAATTTTGTAGCTTTCAGTCTACACTTCGTTTTCTGAGAGCTATCTGATCCTGATTCTGCAAAAAATGAGCTGAAAGAGGTCTCCAAGCTTTAATTAGGGCTTTGTTGACTTTGATGACTTTGATGGATGGAAAACACCTTTTTAACACTTTCCTCTTTGACAAATTTACATACAAGACCTACAAACACACATGCAAAGAGGGGGAAAAGGGTTAAGGGTTAGAGTATAGGGGTTTGCCTTGGTCAAACCCCGATTTGGTAATCAAACCCTATGAAATGAAATGAAATAAAAAGATAATGATAAATAAAAAATATGCAATGCCATAAACTTACCAAACCCTTGATGTATAAATTCAAAGATATGTAATGAAGTGCTCGAATGGATGACTTGATGATGATTAAAGTGCTTAAATGCTTGAAAATGATTAAGTGAATGAATGCTTGAATGTTGGATGAATTAGGTAGGTATTAAGGAAAAACCCTTATTTATACTTGATTTTGTAATATTTCCCGAGAATAACACATCACAGGCCGACCTCAAGGGTAAGAGAATAAAATCCAACCAAGAAATTAAAATTATTTTTATTTTTGTGCCTAGTGGGACTAAGTCATGGGTAAGTGCACCAAGATGGTTCCCAAAAAGGGGGTTTAAGTGGCCACTTTTTTTCTGAAATCAGTAAATATTGACCTTGGACATGAAATTGAGGATAGCTACACTCAAAAATTTGAGATGGAACAAAAACAAGGATCGAAGTGCTCCGAGTCTACTTTCTAAACTACTAATTTATTTTGAAAATGGTTGAGATTAAGGGGTTCAAAAGAGGGATGTACAAAAATTGTTGTTTTTTTGTTAGAAAAGCATAACATAGGAACTCTTGTACAACCCTAGCACAGTGAAATTTTTTGTAGTATTTTTAAAATCACTATGGTCAAAAGTTAGCTAACAGTATCTAGTTGACGCATGATTTTTTTGATAATTTTTTAATGAATATTTGATTTTTTATTAATTTTCTAAGTGGGCACTTCCTAAAAAGCATAATTTTGGCCGTGCTCCCCCTACAAATTTTGGAAAGTAATAGATTTTTTATTTTACTTTTAAAAATTTGTAGAATGGAGTCTAGTTTCTAAAAATGTAATTTATTTGAAATTTTGATGAATAGTTAATTTATAATGAAAAAAAACACCAAACACTATTTTTTGACAAGAAAAAAAACATACAAACAAAATAAATTATGGATGAAAGTCCCAACATTGTTAGAAAGTGAAAAAAAAACATCGT